>JALGBA010000008.1:0-337362 GCA_023970755.1 Azemiops feae | reverse complement strand
GAAGAGATTAAGAAGAGGTGGCAAAATTACACAGAAGAACTATACAAGAACGAGCTTAGCATCCCCGATAACCATGATGGGGTGGTCACTGACCTCGAGCCAGACATCCTAGAATGTGAAGTGAAATGGGCCTTAGGAAAGCTGAGCAACAACAAAGCTAGTGGAGGTAACAGTATTGCAGCTGAGCTATTCAAAATCTTAAAAGACGATGCAGTAAAAGTGCTACACTCAATTTGCCAGCAAATTTGGAAAACTCAACAGTGGCCACAGGATTGGAAAAGGTCAGTTTACATTCCAATTCCAAAGGAAAGGCAATCCAAAGAAAGTTCAAACTACGCACCATTGCACCAATTTCACATGCAAAGTAAAGTTGATGCTTAAAAATCTACAAGCTAGACTCCAGAAGTATGTGGATCGAGAACTTCCAGAAGTACAGCAGTGGATTTCGAAGAGGCAGAGGAACTAGAGATCTAATTGCCAACATACGCTGGATCATGGAGAAAGCTAGCGAGTTCCAGAAAAACATCTACTTCTGCTTCATTGACTATGCTAAAGCCTTTGATTGTGTGGATCACAACAAATTGTGGCAAGTTCTTAAAGAGATGGGAGTACCAGACCATCTTATTTGTCTCTTGAGAAATCTATATGCAGGTCAAGAAGCAACAGTGAGAACTGGACACGGAACCACTGATTGGTTCAAAATTGGGAAAGGAGTCCGGCAACGCTGTATTCTGTCGCCCTGCCTATTTAACTTATATGCAGAGCACATCATGAGAAAGGCAGGGCTAGATGAATCAAAAGTTGGAATTAAGATTGCCGGGAGAAATATCAACAACCTAAGATATGCAGATGATACCACTCTAATGGCAGAAAGTGAAGAGGAACTAAAGAGCTTCTTGATGCGGGTGAAGAAGGAGAGTGCAAAAGTTGGCTTGAAACTCAATATTAAGAAAACCAAAATCATGGCATCCGGCCCTCTCGATTCCTGGCAAATAGATGGGGAAGAAATGGAGGTAGTGACAGATTTTATCTTCCTGGGCTCTAAGTTCACCACAAATGGGGACTGCAGCCAAGAAATTAAAAGACACTTGCTCCTGGGGAGGAAAGCTATGGCAAATTTAGACAGCATACTAAAAAGCAGAGACATCACCCTGCCAACAAAAGTCGTCTTTATAGTCAAGGCCAGGTGTTCCATAGTCAATGTATGGCTGTGAAAGTTGGACCATAAGAAAGGCTGAACGCAAAAGAATTGAGGCCTTTGAACTATGGGGCTGGAGAAGACTCCTGCGAGTGCCTTGGCCTGCAAGGCGATCAAAAAAAAAAACAAAAAAAACCCGGTCAGTCTTAGAGGAGATTCACCCTGAGCTGCTCCTTATAGAGGCAGATATGAAGTTGAAAATCAAGTACTTTGGCAACTAAATGAGAAGGAAAGGACTCACTGGAGAAGAGCCTTAATGGTGGGAAAGTTGAGGGCAATAGAAGAAGGGGACGACAGAGAATGAGGTGGCTGGATGGAGTCACTGAAGCAGTAGGCGTGAGCTTAAATGGACTCCAGAAGATGGTAGAGGACAGGAAGGCCTGGAGGAACGTTGTCCATGGGGTCGCGATGGGTCGGACACGACTTCGCAACTAACAACAACAATAGCTTAATACACATTCATGGTTTTGCATACAAAGATAAAAAGAATCTTGTGGAATTAAAGGCGTTGTTGGTTGAAAATGATCTGTTAGTCTTTCCCAAGATTCAAAGAGGAGAGGGAACAAAGTACAATACAGGTAATCCTCAACTTACAACCTCAACTGAGCCCAAAATTTCAGTTGTTAAGTGAATTTTGCCCCATTTTAAAACCTTTCTTGCCACAGTTGTGAAGTGGATCTGATTTTCCCATTGACTTTGCTTTTCAGAAGGTTGCAAAAGGTGATCACATGACCCTGGGACATTGCAACTGTCATAAATATGAGTCACTTGCCAAGCATCTGAATTCTGTTCACGTGATCATGGGCATACTGCAGTGGTCATAAGTTTGAAAAACAGTCATAAGTCACTTTTTTCCAGTGCCGTTGTAACTTTGAATGGTCACTGAATGAACTGTTGTAAGTGAAGGACTACCTGTATTTGAATAGGCTGAGATCAAAAGCACTATAATCAGTCCTATAGAAAAATCTTTAAATGGAGGAGTATCACATATCCAATTGGTAAACAAGATGTAGATGTATGCTGATGTATCTGAAGCAGTTGGGGAAAAAAAAATGGTTGTGATGCAGGTAAAGGCTGAAAAGTCCAAATAGAGAGAGGAGTCCAAAGCTGAAGCTCCTGATACAAGCAACAAGGCTACCTGTCAGAAATGCTGCTTCCGATAAGATGTCTGGTGGGAGCTCCATCACTGGAAGCTTTTAGGAAGAGACTGGACAGTCACTTGACTGAGATGGTATAGGTTCTCCTGCTTGAGTGGGGGGCTGGACTAGAAGACCTCCAAGGTCCCTTCCAGCTCTATTCTATTCTATTCTATTCTATTCTATTCTATTCTATTCTATTCTATTCTATTCTATTCTATTCTATTCTATTCTATTATTCTATTCTATTCTATTCTATTCTATTCTATTCTATTCTATTCTATTCTATTCTATATTATATTATATTATATTATATTATATTATATTATATTATATTATATTATATTATATTATATTATATTATATTATATTATATTATATTATATTTGTTGTTGTTAATTGCGAAGTCGTGTCCGACCCATCGCGACCCCATGGACAACGTTCCTCTAGGCCACGGGTCGGCAACCCGCGGCTCCGGAGCCGCATGCGGCTCTTTGAGGCATCACCTGCGGCTCCGGAGCCTCCGCCGCCATTTTGGGGAGCGCATGCGCACGTGCGCGGGCGGGTGCGCATGCGCGGGCAGGTGCGGGGCGGGCAGGTGCGGGGCGGGTGCGCATGCGCGGGTGGATGCGCATGCGTGAACGGGTGCGCGTGCGCGAACGGGTGCGCGTGCGCATGCGCGAGCGGGTGCGCATGCGCGGACGGGCATGTGCGGGTGCGCGCACATGGGCGCGCACATGCGCGCATGCGCGGGCGGGTGCGGCTCCCAGGGGTTTTTTTTTTTAGGGAAACGGGTCCGTGCGGCTCGTTGGATGTTTCGGCTGGCCGACCCATGCTCTAGGCCTTCCTGTCCTCTACCATCTTCTGGAGTCCATTTAAAGTCCATGCCTACCTGCTTCAGTGACTCCATCCAGCCACTCATTATCTGTCATCCCCTTCTTCTATTGCCCTCAATCTTTCACAGCATTAGGCTCTTCTCCAGTGAGTCCTTCCTTCTCATTAGGTGGCCAAAGTATTTGAGTTTCAACTTCAGGATCTGGCCTTCTAAGGAGCAGTCAGGGTTGATCTCCTCTAGGATTGACCGGTTTGATCGCCTTGCAGTCCAAGGGACTCGCAGGAGTCTTCTCCAGCACCATAGTTCAAAGGCCTCAATTCTTTGGCGCTCAGCCTTTCTTATGGTCCAACTTTCACAGCCATACATTGCAACTGGGAAAACCATGGCCTTGATTATACGTACTTTTGTTGGCAGGGTGATGTCTCTGCTTTTTAGTATGCTGTCTAAATTTGCCATAGCTTTCCTCCTCAGGAGCAAGCGTCTTTTAATTTCTTGGCTGCAGTCCCCATCTGTGGTGATCTTGAAGCCCAGGAAGATAAAATCTGTCACTACCTCCATTTCTTCCCCATCTATTTGCCAGGAATTGAGAGGGCCGGATGCCATGATGGTTTTCTTAATGTTGAGTTTCAAGCCAACTTTTGCACTCTCCTTCTTCACCCGCATCAAGAGGCTCTTTAGTTCCTCTTCACTTTCTGTCATTAGAGTGGTATCATCTGCATATCTTTGGTTGTTGATATTTCTTCCGGCAATCTTAATTCAACTTTTGATTCTCAACTAGCCTGCCTTTCTCATGATGTGCTCTGCATTAAGTACATAGCAGGGCGACAGAATACAGCCTGCCGGACTCCTTTTCCCAATTTTGAACAATCAGTGGTTCGTGTCCAGTTCTCACTGTTGCCTCTTGACCCGCATATAGTTCTCAAGAGACAAATAAGATGGTCTGGTACTCCCATCTCTTTAAGAACTTGCCACAATTTGTTGTGATCCACACAATCAAAGGCTTTAGCATAGTCAATGAAGCAGAAGTAGATGTTTTTCTGGAACTCGCTAGCTTTCTCCATGATCCAGCGTATGTTGGCAATTAGATCTCTAGTTCCTCTGCCTCTTCGAAATCCTGCCTGTACTTCTGGAAGTTCTCGATCCACATACTGCTGGAGTCTAGCTTGTAGGATTTTAAGCATAACTTTACTTGCATGTGAAATGAGTGCAATGGTGCGATAGTTTGAACATTCTTTGGCATTGCCTTTCTTTGAAATTGGAATGTAAACTGACCTTTTCCAATCCTGTGGCCACTGTTGAGTTTTCCAAATTTGCTGGCCAAATTGAGTGTAGCACTTTTACTGCATCGTCTTTTAAGATTTGCATAGCTAGCTGGGAATAATGTCACCTCCACTAGCTTTTGTTGTTGATCAGTTTCCTAGGCCCATTTAACCTTCACATTCTAGGATGGCTGGCCGAGGTCAGTGACCACCCCATCGTGGTTATCAGGGATGCTAAGCTCATTCTTGTATAGTTCTTCTGTGTAATTTTGCCACCTCTTCTTAATCTCTTCTGCCTCTGTTAGGTCCCTGCCATTTTGGTCCTTTATCATGCCCATCTTTGCATGAAACATTCCCTTCATATCTCCAATTTTCTTGAAGAGATCTCTGGTTCTCCCTATTCTATTGTTCTCTTCTATTTCTTTGCACTGTTCTTTTAAGAAGGCATTCTTATCTCTTCTAGCTATTCTCTGGAATTCTGCATTCAATTGGGTGTATCTTTCTCTTTCTCCCTTGCCTTTCGCTTCCCTTCTTTCCTCAGCTATTTGCAAAGCTTCCTCAGACAGCCATTTTGCTTTCTTGCATTTCTTTTTCTTTGGGATGGTTTTAGTTGCTACCTCTTGTACAATGTTGCGAACCTCCGTCCATAGTTCTTCAGGCACTCTGTCTATCAGATCTAATTCCTTAAATCTATTTGTCACCTCTACTGTATATTCATCAGGGATATGATTTAGTTCATACCTGAGTGGCCTAGTGTTTTTTCCTACTTTCTTCAATTTAAGCCTAAATTTTGCAACGAGAAGCTCATGATCTGAGCCACAGTCAGCTCCTGGTCTTGTTTTTACTGACTGTATAGAGCTTCTCCATCTTTGGCTGCAGAGCACATGGTCAATCTGATTTCTGTGTTGACCGTCTGTTGATGTCCATGTGTAGAACCGTCTCTTGGGTTGTTGAAAAAGAGTGTTTGCTATGACCATCGTATTCTCTTGACAAAATTCTATCAGCCTGTGCCCTGCTTTATTTTGTACTCCAAGGCCAAACTTGCCTGTTATTCCAGTTATCTTTTGGCTTCATATTTTAGCATTCCAATCCCCCATGATGAAAAGGACACCATTTTTTGGTGTTGATTCTATAAGGTGCTGTAGGGCTTCATAGAACTGGTCAATTTCATCCTCTTCAGCACCAGTGGTTGGGGCATAGACTTGGACTACTGTGATATTGAATGGTTTGCTTTGGATTTGCACTGAAATCATTCTGTCATTTTGGGGATTGTATCCCAGTATTGCTTTTCCTACTCTTTTATTGACTATGAAGGCTACTCCATTTCTTCTGAGGAATTCTTGCCCGCAGTACTATACCTGATGGTCCTCTGAATTAAATTCACCCATTCCTGTCCCTTTTAGTTCGCTGATTCCTAAGATGTCGATGTTCAGTCTTGTCATCTCTTGTTTGACCACGTCCAGTTTGCCTTGATTCATGGATCTTACATTCCAGGTTCCTATGGAGAAAAGATCTTTACAGCATCGGACTTTCCTTTCACCACCAGATGCATCCACAGCTGAGCATCCTTTCGGCTTTGGCCCAGTCGCTTCACTCTTTCTGGCACTACTAGTACTAGCCCTCTGCTCTTCCCCAGTAGCATATTGGACACCTTCCAACCTGAAGGGCTCATCTTCCAGCGTCATATCTTTTTCCCTTTTGGTACTGTCCATGGGGTTTTCATGGCAAAGATACTGGAGTGAGTTGCCATTTCCTTCTCCAATGGATCACATTTTGTCAGAACTCTCTGCTATGACCTGTCCGTCTTGGGTGGCCCTACACGGCATAGCTCATAGCTTCATTGAGTTACGCAAGCCCCTTCGCCATGACAAGGCAGTAATCCATGAAGGAGCTGCAATCACTACAACCTTCTAAGAAACTAGGGCCCAAGTTCGTAGGCCCCTTTCCTATTAAACACATCATCAACCCTGTCACTGTAGAATTGGAACTTCCCAAAACCCCATGTTTCATTGTAGCTTGCTGGAACCAGAAATAACCTCACCTTTACAACCAAAAGCAACCCCTGTACCACAGCCCATTGTGGTAGAGGGTGAACAACATTTTGAGATCAAAGAAATCCTAGATTCGCATATGCATCATGGGGCTGTCCAATACTTAGTAGCCTGGAAAGATCTACCAGCTTCTCAGAATGAATGGGTTCACAAAAAGCATGTTAGGGCCCCCAGACTGCTTAAACGCTTCCATGAATGTTATCCTGATAAACCTTGTTGATCACTTGTTCTTCTGTCTTTCATTTTATTGTTTTCTCTCTCGTGCAGGTGGATCTCCCGTTCTTTGAGGGAGATCCTCAACCTTTCTATTTTTTTTTACTTTCGGGTTCTGCCATTATGCTGGCAGGGGGAGGCTGTTCGGCTATGCTGATGGGCGGGGGAGGTCGGTCACTGTTTTCTCCACTTTGTTTCTTGCCCCTTTGATATCTAAGGGTGTGAACGAGAGAGGAATGGGCCATCTACCTTATCTCCATTCCGATGGGAGGAGGCCGGGAGGAAATGAAACCTGAGAACGGTGCCTAGGATCAGTGTTTATCACCTCGGTTCCCATAATAACTTTGCACCTGAGGATTGGATGAATCAAACTGGACATTTGGCCGTTAGGGTGGGGGGGTTGTAATATATTTTATTGATTTTTCAAAACATAAATTACTTAATAATTGGTGAACAATGTGTTGCCTGGGTTTACATTTGTAAAACAATCACTAACAATTGATTTCTATAATCCACATAATGGTTTTAGTTGATTTCCTCTTTCCCCCCAAATATCCTCTTTTGCAAATATTGAGTTAATACAATTCTTATTGTTTTGATAGATAACAATTAAATATATAATTTTTCCCAATATTCCTAAAAATAATAATCACATCAATATAATATTTCTTTTCTATCCAATCATTCTGGTTGTCTTATCATAGATAAGAGTATGTCTAGTTTAATGAAGAGAGGGACGAGGGGAGACATGATAGCAGTGTTCCAATATCTCAGGGGCTGCCAGAAAGAAGAGGGAGTCAAGCTATTCTCCAAAGTGCCTGAAGGCAGGACAAGAAGCAATGGATGGAAACTAATCAAAGAGAGAAACAACCAAGAACTAGGGAGAAACTTCCTGACAGAACAATTAACCAGTGGAACAACCTGCCTCCAGAAGCAGTGAATGCTCCAACACTGGAAGTTTTTAAGAAGAGACTGGACAGCCATTTGTCCGAAATGGTAGGGTTTCCTGCCTGAGCAAGGGGTTGGACTAGATGACCTCCAAGGTCCCTTCCAACTTCATTATTATTATTATTATTATTATTATTATTATTATTATTATTATTATTATTATTATTATTATTATTATTATTATTATTATTATTATTATTATTATTATTATTATTATTATTATTATTATTATTATATCCTGTTACAGTTCTTATTTTAATTTGTTTCTCCCACCAAACTCTAGATATTCTTACTGGTTAAGATTTTTTCAAAAATTAATTACATTTAAAAATTTAAGTCTATTTTTTCCATATGAACCATCTCAGCACTTTTACATTTCTTAAGAAATAGATAAAACAATGAAAAAAAAAAGAGAGTAAAGAGTAAAGAGTAAAGAGCAAGAGTAAAGAAACATAAAAAATAACATACTACTTAAAATATATATCCCTCCTAAGCTAATATATATTTGTTTCCAAGATTTCTTATTCTTTTTAACCAAAATTAAAAATATATTTAATCTTTAAATATTTCATTTAATACATCTAGTCATTTAGTCGTTTAACTCTTATTCAAAGAGTATATATTTAATCTTTAAATATTCCATTTAATACATCTAGTCATTTAGTCGTTTAACTCTTATTCAAAACATTTTTATCCATTATAATTTAAATACCTAAAACATTTCCTTTATCTAAGCTATTTCAACTTTTTTATATTACTCATATCAAGAAATAGAATAAAAAAAGGGGGGGAAAGCATACTATATTATTTAGGGAATTCATCCCTCTTTGTTGTTGTTAGTTGCGAAGTCGTGTCCGACCCATCGCGACCCCATGGACAACGTTCCTCCAGGCCTTCCTGTCCTCTACCATCGTCTGGATCATCCCTCTTAGAGTGACATATATATTCCAAATCCTATTCCTATTTCTTTAACCATATTCAAACGAATGTTTCTTTTTTAAGTATTCTCTCTGGTAGGTCCCATCATCTATTTTCTTCATTTCCACTTTAGTCTTTTTCCTTTGCCAAGTATCTTTCTTTTTTTTTTATATATAACAAATTTTATTAGTTTTCCAATTTTACATCCAGGTATTTGGAAAGCAACGTGGTGACTGGGTAATCAATAGTTCAATAACAAAATTTTTAGTACATATCTCAGGTTACATTATCAAAAATTCCTTCACTATTTCCCTTAACATTTGGTATATCATACTTAAACTAGTAAATTTCTAACCATAACAAGCTCAGTTAAAGCATTTATCAATCTATTTTTTGCTTATACATATCCATATCCTGTTTTTAACTTTTACTTAATTTTTAATTTTTAATTACAGTATTCCAATTTAACCTTTAACATCCATAATATTTAAATTTCTGGTAACCCAAATTTCCTTTATTTCACTACACAAAAATTATAATATCTAAAATAGACATTACTTACTTAAATATATTCTTATTATATTTTATAAACATTTTCTATTTCTCATCTTAGTACGTCACCACTTACTGATAGAGTAACCTTTATTATCTCAAATCCATCATTTATATTTTCTGGGCTAAACAATAGTTCAAAGCTAATTCCTAATATTTAATTTCCATTTCCCTTATAAATCTAAATCCTAAATATTAAGCCAATTATTCCCTTGTTTTTTATCATTTTCCTACAATATTTAAATCTAATAATCATATTCCCCTTGATCTCAAAATCTCCCTTTAGCCCATTAGTTGAGACTAATAAATCAAAAGACCCATTTTGTAAACCTAACTCTAGCTTTCTTTTTATGCCAACCAGGCTTCCATACCAATGCCCTTAAGTCATCAGATAGATCTCCCTTCATTCTTACACATATTGCTTGAATCAAAGGAGACCATCTAGTCATCAATTTTCCAAAAGAGCTAGTCCATTTATAATCGTTAAATTGTTGCCCTGGTGGTTCAGATCTCAATTTCAATTTGATCTGGTCTTCTTCTTCCTCAGATTTCTTTTGGTTTAAGTAAAAGGTCATGTCCAATTTTATGGTTGTTGTTTGGTTATCTAAGTTTTCAATATGCTGTCCTTGTTGATCTTTAATACCCTCTGTTTTGGTGTTACTTTCTTCCGCTTCTGTTACTTTTGGGGTTGTAAGTTCTTTGGTTGCAATCAGGATTTGGCTGTCAGAATTTTCAATATATTGTAGTTGTTCTTTAAAGTCCTCTGTCTTGGTGTTGATTTCTTCCGCTTCTGTTGTTTTCTGAATAGTAAGTTCTTTAGTTGGAATCTGGGTTTCAGTTTGTAGGTTCAAGCTGGTGCCTTTGTCTTTCAGTCTAGATTTAATTATCTCAGTAGCTTCAAAAAAAATTTCAAGTATAAGTTTATAATCCAGCGAAGTTTGTTGCTGGACCCCCTCCATTTCTGGAATAGTTATAGATAGTCCTTTAGTGGAGTCTAATTTTTGAACAAGAGTCAGTAAATGTTCATCTCCACGGTTCTTAAGAGCCAATTTCACCTCCCAGCTGTTTCAGCTTTTTATCTTTAGATAATACGAAGATCTAGGCTGTAAGCAGGTCTCTTTGTCAGGAATATTCACTTGCTGTACCAAGCTTCACCACAAGATGTCACCGATAGCATTTAGAATCCTTTTCAGAAAAGCTAGATTTTTATCCAATTTAAATTCTTTTTCATCTTTTTTAGAAGTAGATAGAATAGCAGGTCCCTGTGAAAGTAGGAACTTTTGGGGTCACCAAATATCAAGAGATTGCAGATCCAGTTACTTAGTTATATTTTGCAGGGCTTAATTTCCCCTATGTAGGCAGACGCCGCCATTTTAGAGGGTGGGAAAAAAGACGTTCCCTTCCCTCTCTCCTCACAGGGGGAAGAAGTTTCAAGAAGCTTTTTACAGGAAAATACTTGGGATAGAAAGAAGGTAGGATCCCATCCAGTTCCTCTGCGGTGCTTTCAAAGTGCTTAATAGTAGATTTGGCCTCGGCTGGTAACGGCATTAATGATGGGCCACGTTAATGGCCGATCTTTTCCCTGTCAGTTAGAAGAGCTGCTCCGGATCAAATGGAAGGGCTGCTGCCCTTCCGCGATCAGTTGGAGGTCCTCTTCATGCTCGTCGCTCCTCCAGGGTGACTTTTGACCCTTTTCAGGGTCCCCCGGCAGGAGAAAACTGGACGGCGGAGAGAGCGATCACCCTGCACGTCTGCTGGCGCCGTGATCACAAACCGGAAGCCGCCAAGTATCTTTCTTAATCAATGTATTTTGCTGAGTTGAAAGGTTTTTCCATATGTTCGTAAATGTTACTGTAGATATAAAAAGTAAATCAGATGAAGTGTCTTTGTACAAGGCTTCTGCCTTTCCAAGTTTGTTGAAAATCTTTTTCTTTTTCTTTCTCTCCACTTCTCTTATCATTTCCTGTCTCTCCGATGTTCCTGACATCTCTACAGTCCATTTTATCCAATCTTGTTTTCTTGTCCTCAGATTTATTTTGTAGTCTTAAGGGATAAGTTGTTTTTTCCAATTCTTGTGAATTTTTTTCCCACTAGGATTAAATCGTGTTTCCTTGTTTTGTTAAGTTCCATCTTTAAGTCTCTATTCTCAATTTTGTATCCATTTATCTGTTTTATCTGCTCCTTCTCTGTTGTTGTTTTCTGGGAATTTTTTGTTTTAGAGTTAACTTGGAAATAGATTGATTTATATTTTCAAAGTTATTTTGGATTTCTTTGTGGTTTAAAATCATTGTTGTTTGAATTAGTTGCAGTATACTATATATCTCCTCCTGTGGAGTATTTGTGTTTTCTTGATATGTTCTTTCTACATGTCTCTGATCCATGATGGCCAAGAATTTGAGTTTTTCTCTTCTTTTCTTTTTTCTGCAAATAGCTTTAGAGTCCCGATTAAATAGATATTTGTAATCCAAATAGTTCAAAAAAGATTTTTTTTCTAAAATTTATAATTCTCTCTTTATCTACAGCCCAGATTATTGTCTTTTTTTTGTCACAGCTGTTCTTTGTTGTTAAAGCTTTGAAAGTCACAAACACAGATTAGCTTTTCCCAGGTTTTGCCAAGTCTTTTCTTTTATAACAAGTTTTTATTGGTTTTCCATTCTTACATTTAAGTATTTGGAAAGCAGCGTGGTGATTGGGTAGGCAATAGTACAATAACAAAATCTTTAGTACATATCTCAGGTTACATCATCGAAAAATTCTTTCTCTATTTCCCTTAACATTTACTGTATCATATTTAAGCTAATAAATTTCTAGTTATAACAGGCTCAGTTAAAACATTCATCCTTATATTTTTGCTTATACATATCCATATCCTGTATTTAAATTTTACCTAATTTTTAATTAAAATATTCTAATTTAACCTTTAACATCCATAGTATTTAAATTCCGGATAACCCAGATTTCCTTTATTCCACTCTATAAAAATTATAATAACTAAAATATACCTATTGCGTACTTGAATATATTCTTATTTTATTTCATATTATTAAAAACAGATGAAAACCTGATTAAAAAGCTTTACAGATTTCTACTAAACTTGAAGATGGAAGAAGAACAAGTAAAAGAACAAGAAACAATGATAACATTTGGATATTCTATTGATTTGGAAGACTGGCAAAAATTATGGGATAGAAATATTAAATTGACTAAGGCAGTTTCATATAAAGAAAATTTGTATAAAATGTTTTATAGATGGCATATGACACCAGAAAGATTAGCCAAAATGTTTAAAAATACTTCGAATAATTGCTGGAAATGTAAACAAAGGCCAGGTACTTACTACCATATCTGGTGGGTATGCCCTAAAGCGAAAAGGTTTTGGCTTAAGATACATACATGGTTGGAAAAGATGACTAAAATACAGATTTAAATTTAAACCAGAACTGTTTTTGTTAGGAATATTAGGAGGTCAGTATGAGAAGGAGAAGGAGTATTTAATATTGCATGTATTGACAGCAGCGAGAATAGTATTTGCCCAATACTGGAAAAATGAAAACTTACCAACTGAAGAGATTTTAATTAAGAAAATTTTAGAATGTGCAGAAATGGATACACTAACTTTAGAGATTAAAGAGAAAGAAGATTCAGTTTATTTTAAAACGTGGGATAAATTTTACCAATGGTTAAGAAAACGAACTAGTGAGAAATGAATGTGATATGTTATTTTGAATATATATTAGCAAGAAGATTGATATGTATTGACCAATTGATATTGTTTATGATTATTGTTTATCATATTCACTACAGCTATTTACTATTGTATTAATTAATGTTAACTGAGCATATGTACCCGGACAATAGTCTGTTTGCTAAAGCTTGACAATGTTATTGGGGGGCAACCCCAATGTTGTTCCCAATCCTGTCCCAACCCCAATCCTGATCCTAACCCCACCCTGAACCTTAATTCCTATCCTGGTCCTATCCCTTCCCTAACCCCATAAAACTCAATAAAAACCTTTAAAAAAAAGTGCAATAACAAAATCTTTAGTACATATCTCAGGTTACATCATCAAAAAATTCCTTCTCTATTTCCCTTAACATTTACTGTATCATATTTAAGCTAATAAATTTCTAGTTGTAACAGGCTCAGTTAAAACATTCATCCTTATAGTTTTGCTTATACATATCCATATCCTGTATTTAAATTTTACCTAATTTTTAATTTTTAATTAAAATATTCTAATTTAACCTTTAACATCCATAGTATTTAAATTCCGGATAACCCAGATTTCCTTTATTTCACTCTATAAAATTATAATAACTAAAATATACCTATTGCTTACTTGAATATATTCTTATTTTATTTCATAAACAGTTTCTATTTTTCATCCTAGTACATCACTACTTACTAATGGAGTATCCTTCATTGTCTCAAATCCATCATCTGTGCTGTCTGGGCTAAACAATGATTCAAAGCTATTCCCTAATAATTAGTTTTCATTTCCCTTATAGATCTAAATCCTCAATATTAGACCAATTAATCCCTTATTTTTTATCATTTCCCAACAATAGTTAAATCTAATAATCGTATTTCCCTTCATCTCAGAAATTCGCTTTATCCCATCAGTTGAGACTTTAGGATCCTCTCTAATAAATAAAAAAAACCCATTTTTTAAATCTAACTCTGGCTTTCTTTTTATGCCAACCTGGCCTCCATACCAATGCCTCTAAATCATCAGATAGATCTCCCTTCATTCTTGTGCATGTTACTTGAACCAAGGGAGATCATCTAGTTATCAATTTTCCAGAGGAATTGGCCCATTTATGGTCATTAAGTTGTCGCCCTGGTAGCCCAGACCCCAATATTTGCTCTAAGATATTTGTCTTCAATTCAATCTGGTCTTGTTCCTCAGGTTTCTTCTGGTCTAGGTAAAAAGTCATATCCAATTTTATGGTTGTTATTTGGTTGTCTAGATTTTCAGTAGGTTGTACTTGTTGATCTTTAGCACTCTCCATCTTGGTATTTCTTTCTTCCACTTCTGTTGTTTTTTGGGTTGTAGATTCTTTAGTTGCAGTCAGGATTTGGTTGTCTGGATTTTCAATACGTTGTACTTGTTGGTCTTTAAGGTCCCCTGTCTTGGTGTTAATTTCTTCCACTTCTGTTGTTTTTTGAATTGTGAGTTCTTTGGTTGTAATCAGAGTTTAGCTTTGTAGATTTAAGCTGGTGCCTTTATCTTTCAGTCTGGCTTTAATTATCTCCGTGGCTTCAAAAAAAATGTCAAGTATAAGTTCATAGTTAAGTGAAGTTTGTTGCTGGTCCTCCTCCATTTCTGATGTAATTATAGGTAGTCCTTTAGTGAAGGCTATTTATTAAACAAAAGTCAGTAGGTATTCACCTCCACAGTCCTAAAGAGCAATTTCACCGCCCAGCTGTTCTCTCAGCTTGTAATCTCTTTTAGATAATACCAAGGACAGATCTGGGCTCTGAGCAGGTCTTTTTGTCAGGAATATTCACTTGCTGTACCAAGTTTCGCCACAAGATGTCCTCGATAGCATTTAAAATCTTTCAAGTCCCCGGCTATGTTTTTATCCAGTTTAGGTTTTTTCCTCTTTTTTAGGAGTAAATAGAGTAGCAAATCCCTGTAAAAGTAGAAACTTTTTGGGTCCCAGAATATCAGAAAGAAGCAAATCCAATTATTTAATAGATCTTTTCAAGGCTTTATGTCCCCTAGGTAGTCAAAAGCCACCATTTTAGAGGGTGGGAGGAAGACGTTCCCTTCCCTCTCTCCTCACAGGGGGAAGAAATTTCCAAAGGCTTTTTACAGGAAAAATACTTGGGGTAAAAGGAAGGTAGGATCTCACCCAATTCCTCCGCGGTGCTTTCAAGAGTGCTTGTTAGTAGTTTTGGCCTCAGCTGGTAACGGCTTAGTGATGAGCCATAAATGGCCGATCTTTTCCCTGTCAGTTCAAAGAGTTGCCCGGGATCAAATGGGAAGGCTACCTCCAGGGCGACTTTCAACCCTTTTCAGGGTCCCCCGGCGGGAGAAAACTGGACGGCGGAGGGAGCGATTGTCCCGCATGTCTGCCAGCACCGAAATCTCAAACTGGAAGCCAAGGTTTTGCCAAGTCTTATATTAAAGTCATAGCTGTCATAGTCTTCATCCACCACTAGGTGTCAGCATCTATTTGTTTTTCAATTTCCAAAATGAATAATTATCTTTAGAATGAGAGTCTTAACCATTCAACAATTTTAGATTTATCCAGATTTAAGTTTTAAATGTCAGGTTTTATATTTATTTCACTTCCATATATTTTGATCCTCCATAAAAAGATTAATTCTCCGTTTCTGTTAGTATAAGAGTGGTATAGTATACCTCCTCCCCTTTCGGAGGTATTTTGCTTCTTGGGGACCTTTTCCAGGAAATTAAATATAGAATAGAGAAGATCAAATTGCTCACCCAGTTTGAAGCACGCTGTTCACAGTTGTGCTGGTTAGTACGTTTGGACTTCGGTTGCAAGTAGCTTGGGCTGGTCGATGAAGTATGGCCAGCCTTTCTCCTGTCGGGTTAGAAGGCTTTTCCCAAGTCAAATGGAATGACCACTGTCATTCCAGAATCGCTGGGGCACCCTTCTTTTTTCGCCACCTTTGACTTTGTGACTTTGACTCATTTAGAGTTCCCTGGCAGGGCGAAATTAGCTGTGGGGGTGTGGAGAATCCGCAAGCCCGTGACCGGTCGCTACTGTGCAAAACCGGAAGTCCTGTGTGCGGTTTTGAAAGGAATGCTTTAATGTAACATTTTCTGCGGAAAACCGTTAGATCTTGCTTTGCTTTTCTGCTATCAGTAACTCTCAATAAAAGTTCCTTTTGAAACAATGCCTGTTTCAAGAGTTCTGCTTTCTTGGGAGGATTAGCTGAGGCAGGACCTTACAAGTATTCTACAACTGCTATGGCAAATGAAAGAAACACATTTGAAAATTAAGAAAATTAAGAATTGTCACTCCTGCTACTAACTGCCAAAGGTAAGCCTTCCTATCCTATAACATTTTTTTTTACTTCACTCTACTCCCAAATATCCTCCCTGAAATTTACTATCTCTCATCAGGGCAAGAAAATTGGAAATATTATTTTATTCATCTATTCATCTTCTAACATTCCAGTATGACTAATCAAAGATTTTATTCTAAATGATCTTTGCTGCCTCATAAACTGTGATTATTCTTTCTTTAAAATAAATAATTCAGCACTAACATTTTATATCATAAACCAGATTTGTATAATCAAGGTCTCTCCAAATTTTGGTGATTTCATCTTCCATAAATAGAATAGCTGGACAAATGTATGAAATATTATTTTATGTTGGTAGATATATATACCTGTGAATATATAAGAACACAAATGTAGTGATGTCAGACAAAATTAACAAATACAATAATTAGTAATATTAGGTGGTACAAAAATAATGGATTCTAAATTGTTATGACCTTGAAACATCTCATTGAAAACAACTTGCAACATTATTTTTGCATACTTAAAAAAAGCAGATATAATTTGTTCATTTTGTTAATATTGTTCATAACATATTCCTATTCATTTATTTTCAAATTTAGGAATAGACATTTTGTGGCCATTGCCTTAAATTGACTATAGAGATTGTAATAGTACTGGATCTGATTACAAAAATCTTTTGAAAGTGATAATCTGAAATTTTTTAAAATTATTTTCTTTCCCATAAACTGGAAGAAAGATTCTTGGGAAAGACAGAATACAGCAGCAAGAGAAAATAAAAGGATAGACAATGGCTGTTACCAGTCTTTTTTCTGTCTAGTGATCTCTACAGTTTGCCTCTGCTCTATTCACCCAGAAGCCTACAAAAAATAGACTCATGAAAATGCAGTTGTTAATAGATACATAGTACAGTATATGCATTTAAAAAAACACAGCCTTAAAAACTCATAAAATGAAATTATTCCAGAAAACTACATCCAACAACTGAAATCACCTTATACAATGCAGAAGTTGAGTTCTGTTAACTTTATCATAAATAAAAAATATTTTACAGATTGGAAAGATTTGTATTTTGTAATTTTCAAATGTATTTCATCATCCTTGTACAGCACATATGCATATTCTGCACAGAATGTGTCAGACACCAGGTTTTATCTGCCCATTTGTTACTTGGATATCATTGTTTAAAACAATATATTAAATTCCTTTTTTGCTAGCCAAGTTTAGTTTTGAGTTAAACAAAACTAAAGTGTATTGACTGTTATATGCAGTTATATTTCTTCAGCAGATGCAGAGCCCTTCCTGCTCTCAAGAATGTTGAGGATAGTATTTTTAGAAAGCTTTGGAAGCAACTGCCAACATTCATTCTGATTGAAGCTCTTGGCCTTTAATAACCTGCTTCAGTACACACATAGTTTTGAAGTCTAGACTTTGTATTTTTTAAAATGAATTTCAGACACTCATTTATTATCAGCTTTCTAGTTATACCTTTTGCTACTCATAGGCATATCATACAGCATGGTTCCTTTGATATAAACCTGTTTATACAATGGTTCTACCATCTTTGGCTGCAGAACAAAGAGTGCACTTCTGAGCTAAAAGCTATGTTAATCTGAAATATATGTCTTCTGTTTTACTTCTTAACATGAAAATAATTATTGGTGTTATTTTTTCTTTCTTTTTTAAATAAGGTATCCCTTATGTATGGTCTCTTATGCAAAAAAAATGAAGGCAGACCGATTACATTTTTGTGCCTTTCTTGTTTCTGTAGAATGATATCTTTCTTGGAATGCATGCAGTAAATTGAGCATGCAGTTCACAAAGTATATCCATATCAGACTCGGATAGTATCTCTTTTCTATATTTGTTGGATCAAGGTTGCGCAGGTCCTGGGGAGACTCTGGGATCAGATACAAAGTTGTGACTTGCAATAGTGACAAATATCTGTAGCTCGGGTGTAGGATGAGGGTGAAGATTCGTTCTCCGAGCTTGTGGGTTGGTTTCTGAACATTTCATTACCAGGCTAGGTAACATCTTCAGCAGAGTTTAGGGGATGTCAGTGTTCTTCTGTTTATAAGGGCTTCAGGTGTGGGTATGTCAAGTGAGGGTCTGTGATAGGTCTTGTGATGGGGAGTTTACATCAGGTCAGGGTCCTTGGGAGGTGAACTGCTGGTGAGAGGAAGTTCACACAATTGCTCCTGAATGACTTCTCCTATTTAGCAGAGCTCATTCAATACTTCTTATCAAGAAACAATGATGCCAACATGATAATGTGCATAATGACATAAAATCCTCCTCTTATCTGGTTGCTTCCCAATGTCTCCTACAAATACATCACATAGCATTTGTGTAATAATGGTATTGCACATGCCATATTAGTTGTCTCCTTTGTCTCCTAGGCATACACTCATTCTTAATTCACACTTGAGCTGAAAGCAATGAAAAAGGTCTAAAGATACCTAAATTATAAATGGAAGAAATTAGAATGAATATAATTAAATACTGGTAGGCTCTCAGATCTGCTTTGAGTAAGAGAAATAGTTAAGAGAAGAAATGTTCTACTACAGGTAGTCCTCAACTTACTATCATTGATTTAGAGCAGGGGTGTCAAACTGCCGGCCCGCGGGCCGGACATGTCACCAGGAAACCGCGCCCACCCCATTGCCGGCAATGGGAAAAAAGCTCTGATACATCGCGTGACATCACGTGACATCGCGAGTTTGACATGTCTGATTTAGAGACTGTTTAAAGTTACAATGGCATCGAAAAAATGATTTATAACTGTTTTTCACACTTATGACCACTGCAGCATCCCCATGATCATTTGATCAAAATTCAGGTGCTTGGCAATTGGCTCATATTTATGATGGTTGCAGTATCCCGGGTCATGTGATCACCTTTTGTGACCTTCTGACAAGCAAAATCATGGGGAAGCCAGATTCACTTAATAACTTTGTTACTAACTTAACAACAGCAGTGATTCACTTAACAACTGTGACAATAAAGGTTGTAAAATGAGGCAAAACTCACTTAACAAATGTCTCACTTAGCAATGGAAATTTTGGGCTCAATTGTGATCGTAAGTCGAGGACTACCTGTATTTATTTATTTGATTTATATCCCATTTTTCCTCCCGGTGCTCAAAGTGGCTTATATAGTATTTTTTCATCCAATTTTTATCCTTAACAACATGTGTGATATGATTAATCAAAATCACAATAAAATTCCATGATTAACATTGGACCTGAAACTGGATCTTTCCATTTCTATTAAAATGCTTTAACTGCTACACATTAGTTTTGTTTACTGCTTTTTCGTCAATTAATTGGCATCCAGCATAGCTTATCCAGACGGGCAATTTTGCTGAAGCATGTTGTGACAGTCTGCAAGCTATTTGAAGATAAAAATTATGTGTTTCCATCACTATACTGCAGATAGTACTGGTCTGTCATTGGATTCAGTCTATACTGTTCTGTTATTTGCATTTTGCTTGAATAGGATGTTGTAGACAAGATACTCTGCAAAGTTTGACTTTTATTTCTCTTTTGTGGACTGGATCTAGCTGGTTGTGTCCAGATTAAAACTCTTTAAACTAAGGAATTATGGTTGCCGCATGCCTCTCTTGGATGCTGTATAATGTCATTTTGCACATAAAAAGGGTGGGGCTTAAGGGTGGGGCTTGCAGACTTTCATCAGATGGGCCCTTTTGACACATACATACAGTCTGCATAAGTTGCTGCAAGGAACTTGCCCTATCTCTTCAAAGGAGATGACCTCTTCTAAATAAACCTTCCTTAGATAACAGAATAACAGAGTTGGAGGTCTTCTAGTTCAACTCCTGCTCAGGCTAGGACAGAAATGTCATTTATAATAGTATAAGTTTCTAATAAAGTTGCAAGAGTAGCTGTTGATAGTGCCTTCACACTCTTATGGACTATGAAAATTGCCTTCAAAATATTTTTCTCTCTCAAAGATCTAGCTACATAATGAACTAAAAGGAAGGAATGTGGGTTTGGAGATCATTGACATGGCATGGTAGTGCTAAAATAAGGGCTACTGAAAAAAGGTTCATTGCAATTATTGTTGTAATTTTTAATACTTGTACAACATGCCTTGATAGCTTTCAAAAAAGGAAAAAAAATGTTTACTAGGTTTTCCTGACTGCATCTGCAAGCAGTCTCCCAGCAAAAGTTTTCTGGGTGTCCTGAAAAATCTGATATTAAAACTGTAAAAGACTGCTGTAACAGATTTGCAGTGCCTTTTGAAGATAATATCACCTTTCTTTATACTGTCTTGAATGCAACTTTTGAAACAAATTACACCGAGTATCCAATGCAAAATGTAAGGTCTAATTTCAAGTGGTTAAGCCTGAGGATGTAAATATACCTCTTGTAGTTAAAGCTGGTCAATTATCAAAATATAATAATTTTCTTTCATACTATGTATCATAGTTTTCTGGATTATTTATAATAGGAAATAGTGAATACATCCTTTTTTGACATAGTAGAATTATTATAATAGTAATATTATGTCCATTTCTGGATGCAGAGTACTTTACAACTATTGCCCAATCACAAACTGACTGGGGAATTCTGGGAACTGAAGTCCACAAATTTTAAAGTTGCTAAGATTGAAAAACACTGAATAGGTCAAGACTGAGTTGGAATGGAATGGAATGGAATGCGTGATGGAGGCTACTAGAAAAGGATAAAGAAACAAACTATATGCATAGATCTCTGTTGGAAAACTCCATTACTTGGAACTTCTACTCATATAAAGTACTGCCATCTTCAACAATCCATGTTAAGCTTGGTGAATTCAAATTGTGAATAGTTACATATAAATAAATGTGTGCTTGATTTTTGTTTTTAAACAATTATGCCACCTCTTTGGAGCTAAATTCCTATGCACCAGGCAGATTACAATTGCAGCAGGCACATAGCCATATATATGTTTTACTTCTGAAGCAGATGGACTGGCTGCTAGTGCCCCTAGAGCTAGGCCCAAGCCTTAGCTTTATAAGACTTGAATTTGGGATATCTGATGAGTTACCTTTCCTTTCAGACTGAGATTACTGTATCTGAAAGGGTCTTTGTGTTCTTGGAGTATTGAGTGTCATCTTGTAATCACTGGCAGGTGATTTCTTTGTGAGGTGACACTCCCTAATTGATTTTTTTTACCCTTGTAATTTCTGTCTACAGCAGTGATGGCGAACGTTTTAGAGACCAAGTGCCCCAAAACCGCCCCCACTCCGCCTCCCGTCCTGCCTGCTCCGCCCCGCCCGTCCTGCCTGCTCCGCCCGCTCACAGGGCCACGCACCGCCTCCATGACCCGCAGATCATCCAGGCAGCCCTGCAGCACCATGGCAGCCACGCCCTCCACCCACATCCTGCAGCATCATCTGCACGCTATGGGGTGCGAGGGTGGAGTCTTGTCCCTGCTGCCCGGCTATGTCCTTGGCTGCGCTGCTCTGTGCGGGCTGCGTCTGGGGGCGACTCTCCTCCGGGGGGCTGCTGGTGAGGAGGGGGCCGCAGGGGGAGGTGGGTCTGGGGCGACGTGCCCAAAGAGAGGGCTTCGAGTGCCACCTCTGGCATGCATGACATAGGTTCGCCACCACTGGTCTACAGTCTCTTTTCCCAAGCCTCTATATATCTTTGCTTTTGCTTGTTTCTTCTTTTGTCCCTTATACTTATAGTCCTGGCTTCTAGCCCAGTGGCTCAACCATTTTTTTTCTCATATATAGCTTCTTTCATAATTTCACCAAGTATCTTTTTAATATGTTCATTAGTATTACCCTACATTTTTTTGGCTTCTACATTTTTTCCACTCTGTTTCATCTAACTTCCACATTCTTTCATTACATATACTGTATTTGCCATTAATTCTGTTGGAAGATTATTCTTGTATATTTTTTCATTGATCTTCTTTCACCAATCTTTCACTCTTTTACTTTTCCTCTTCCTCCAAGACCCACTCTTACCACTATTAAAAAAATGTTCTGCCCTCTTTCAGCTACTGTCATTAAGTATTTTAATCTTTCATCAAAACTATAAATCTAAAGCAGTCGAAGGAATCTAATGGGGAATTGAAAAGGTTGCTGAGAGATGATATAAGTAAGGGATACAAACTTTAATCTCATGATCAAAGAACTCTGTGTAGATCAGCAGGTCTTAGGCCTACCTGTCTATATATCTGCAATATGTACCTCACTATCAGTAACAGTGTTTATTAATATTTGAACAATAAAGTATTACATTTCAGGGCACAATCCATTTTGATTTTCTTTGGACAAGACTATAGCCAAAATGGTACAATCAGATCCTTCCAAGAGCCAGTTTGGTGCAGAGGGTTAAGACATCAGGCTGAAAAACCAGGAAGACTATGAGTTCTAGTTTTGCCTTAGACCAAATAACCTTGCCTTAGAACCATTTTAATGTTATACAACAAGTAATGCTTTCTAAACATCTGAGTTCTGACAGATAAAATGCATGCCTAAATACCTGAGTTAGTGCTTCTTGGATTAATAGATTTGCTTCAGTGATCTTGATTTAAGACTTACAAGGGACCAGGTGTTATAAGAACTACACCAGCAATTATAGTACAGGTGGGTTTACGCTGTTTAAACTTCACTATTACATCATTACAAGACTGAAAATTAACATAATTATGCCTACTTAAGCTGAACAAAACCTAGTATTCTCCAAATGCCACAGGCAATTTGAAAAACAATGAACTGCATCCCAAGATAACTGGAGATCACCAGATTATGTCCTCCACAACAGAGTCTGAGTTTTTTTTATTATTATACTTTCAGTAATGTTTAAATTATCAAATCCTATTTTTAGTATTTAGCTATCTTATAGTCAAAAATACATATGTATTTCATAAAAATAAAACGTAAAAGTTTTCCAACGTTAACTCTCAATTTTATAAGCAATGAATTTGAAGAAATAATTTTGTCTCTTTTGCAAGGATTTATTATAGTAATTATAATGAACAATTATTGCTACATATTGCTGGCAATGGCAGATGCTTTACTGCTCCTTGCGTTCCATAATTTGACATGTCCTAGAAGTTTGGTTTAATCTTTTAACTGATGAGATGGGATATACTCTCACAAGAGAGCTTATTTGTAGTTGTTTTTATGGATTCCCCCCCTCTCTTCCCAATATGTTCTTGAGTGGAATAGCTATTTTAACAATATAGCAATATGTAAACTATGAGAGCTTAAACATCAATTTTGTATGTCACTGTGACCACTGTATTTTCAAGAGATCACAGTTCCTTAAATACATTACTCATGTATAAATAATATCTTGAAAGGACAACTTGTATTAACTATTTTAATTTTAAAATAAAACAATATCAGATTTCAGAAAACTATATCTCAGTTGTGCTTATGTTAGTGAGATCATTAAAAAGGAGAGGATGTAACAACTCAACTGCAATTCAAGATTGAGCATATGCTATCTGCAACTGAAATTTCTGAATATAATCATGCCGGGTTGAAAATTAAATATGTGATAAAAATAAAATTACTTTTCTAGACACAGTTTCTTACTATCAAGTGAAACTCTTAACTGCAAGTTTTAGCTTTAGTTGTTATAAACTAAGCCAATACAAGCATCAAATGAATACTGCAAAACAAATCCCAGAAGATAGTTCAGCAGTTATGAATTAAATTCATACAGGTAGTCCTTGACTTACAACAGTTCATTTAGTGACCATTCAGTTACAATGGCACTGAAAAATGTGACTTATGACCATTTTTCACAGTTATGACCTTTGCAGCATTCCCATGATCATGTGATCAAAATTCAGATGCTTGGCAACTAGTTAATAGTTATGATTGTTGCTGTGTCCCAAAGTCATGTGATCACCTTTTGCAACCTTCTGACAAGCAAAGTCAATAGGGAAGCCAGATTCACTTAACAACTGGATTATTAACATCAACTAGAGTTAACTGTGGTAAGAAAGGTCATAAAATGGGGCAAAACTCACATAACAAAGTCTCACTTAACAACATAAATTTTTGACTTAATTGTGATCGTAAGTCGAGGACTACCTGTATATGTCTTTAACTATATTTCTGTTGAAAAACTGAACTGACAAAAGTGTCAACAACTATTTCTTCTTTTGTAAAATGAAGTTCAAGTAATATTATTTCTTTCAATATTGAATGAGGAAAACTTAATATACCTCCACAGTTATAACATAAAATGTAAAGGGACATCTTAATAAAGAATACATTATTTGGCAAAAGCACTTTTTATTTTTCCTTAAAACCATTTTTCAATCTCAACTGTTATCAGTATGTTCATCTATATTTCTTAAACGAGTGAATACTAAACTCTGATAAAATACACTTGCAGGCAGATATAAATATTTTGACCCATGAATCATCCATACAATGGTCTGTAATCTGTGAAACGTTGTATGATAATAAATTTGATAGCCTTAAAAGTTCTACAAGCTTATCTTCTTTATTGTTACTGCAAGAAATTAATATGGTTACCCTCTGAGGAGTAAAAGAATAATGTAGTAGTTTTATTAGGAAGTAAAATAACACAAAAGTTGGAATTAAGATTGCCGGGAGAAATATCAACAACCTAAGATATGCAGATGATACCACTCTAATGGCAGAAAGTGAAGAGGAACTAAAGAGCCTCTTGATGCGGGTGAAGAAGGAGAGTGCAAAAGTTGGCTTGAAACTCAATATTAAGAAAACCAAGATCATGGCATCCGGCCCTCTCAATTCCTGGCAAATAGATGGGGAAGAAATGGAGGTAGTGACAGATTTTATCTTCCTGGGCTCCAAGATCACCACAGATGGGAACTGCAGCCAAGAAATTAAAAGACGCTTGCTCCTGGGGAGGAAAGCTATGTTAAACTTAGACAGCATACTAAAAAGCAGAGACATCACCCTGCCAACAAAAGTGCGTATAGTCAAGGCCATGGTTTTCCCAGTTGCAATGTATGGCTGTGAAAGTTGGACCATAAGAAAGGCTGAGCGCAAAAGAATTGAGGCCTTTGAACTATGGTGCTGGAGAAGACTCCTGCGAGTCCTTCGGACTGCAAGGCGATCAAACCGGTCAGTCCTAGAGGAGATCAACCCTGACTGCTCTTTAGAAGGCCAGATCCTGAAGTTGAAACTCAAGTACTTTGGCCACCTAATGAGAAGGAAGGACTCACTGGAGAAGAGCCTAATGCTGGGAAAAATTGAGGACAATAGAAGAAGGGGACGACAGAGAATGAGGTGGCTGGATGGAGTCACTGAAGCAGTAGGCGTGAGCTTAAATGGACTCCAGAAGATGGTAGAGGACAGGAAGGCCTGGAGGAACATTGTCCATGGGGTCACGATGGGTCAGACACGACTTCACAACTAACAACAACAACAAAAATAACACAGCATCTTTTTAGAAAATTTGACTAGCAGCCTACAACTCTGTTTCATGCTAAAAGGTTGGTGCTTAGAGTGCTAAGCGAATAGAATAGGCCAGCCTCACATTTATTTCATTTTTAAAGCATTTTAATATTGATAGATATGCCAGGCATCTGGAAATATTGGTTAGGATCCATATGAGTCTGAATAGGATGCAATGGGCTTTAAATCAAACCAAAAACAGTCTGAGTGGCTTTGGTTATTTGGGTCTTCTGCTGATAATGTTTTCCACCATTGGTTCTGGAGTGGTGGCACTGCCCCAGAATACCTTGGGCAAAACCTGGGGGCATTCTTGGACTCATGTTTCTTGCTAGAAGAGCAGATGACTTTTGCACATCTTAGGGTTGTACAGTATGCCAATTGCACCTGTTCCTCGACAGGGAGTTTTGCTCACACTCACTCATGCCTTTATGATCTCTTGTCTGGATTAGTGCAATGTGCTCTAAATGGGGTTGCTCTTCAATGTTTGGAAGCTTTAACTGGTGCAGAGTATGGCTGCATGGATAGTAAATAGTGTTGGATATTCAATACATGTAACACCACTGCTACATGAGTTGTACTGGCTATTAGGGTGCTTCCAGGTGCAATTCAAGGTGCTGATTGTCACCTTTAAAGCTCTTCACATCATGGGACTGGATTTCCTAATGGACCGTCTTCTATCCATCCAATTTGGTCTGGCAATTTGGCTATGGCACAGGTCCCAAAGAATATTGGCTGGTGGGGATTAGGAGACATCCCTACTCTGCCATGGCCCCTGCCCTCTGGGACATTCACCCTTCACAGATTACGATGAAGGCCAAGTAGATCTGGTTATGTGCCTCGGCCTGGGACCTGAATATATTAAATGTCCCATTTCTTGGTTATATTAACATCTATTGCACTGGTTGTACTTGATTATATATATATATATATGTGTGTGTGTGTGTGTGTGTGTGTTTTAATTGTTAAACATTTTATGACCTATCCAGCCCAGAGACACTTGTTTAGATAATGTGCAGAGATAAAAAGCTTCTGATACTTTTTATATTTTATGTTATAGACTCAAAATGCGGGACAAAAAGGAAATAAGGCATACTGCAGTGTTTTATTATATAAGCAGTATGGGGCAGTATTGAGAGACAGCCCTGCAAACAAAAAAGGTGCACTGATATTTAGGAAACTAGGAAAAATGATGCAGGTATACATATGCATAAGTAATAGATGATATAAACATAGATATTCATAAGTTATAGATCGCTGGTGACTTCTTGTCCTTCTATTGCTATTTTCAGAGAACAAATGTCTTACTAAAAGGAGGGAGCTCGAGAGTTGCCATGGAAACGTTCTGCTAAAACTTACAATAGGTTCTGATGGGAGTCAACTCCAAGGCTAAATTCCGTTTGTTTCCATTTGGTTTAATCTGTCCTATTCATTTGAAAATTCACTTTCCCTATTGAGAACTCTTTCCCCACAGTGACATAATGCATCTGAATATTGTCATCTTGGAACATGATCATCCATGATATATTAAACTAAAAAGAGGTAATCTTTTATACTTTTTTACAGCTGTTGTGAAAAGGAAGAAACAAGAAGCTAATGTGGGCTGATGTGTGTTGGCAAAAAGTGAAGAGTTAAATAGTTAAATAAGATCTGTGGTGAAGAGAAAGGATGGATCATAAACCAATATTAGGTTAAGAGCTTTTCACCTGGTGAAAACTCACTAGTTCCAGAGCGGCCAAAATCACTTAAGCATTTTAAGGGTAGGCGAGGACAAGACCACCAAAGGTAGATGGAGAGACTATCTACTGTGGATCCTGATCGAGAAAGAGATGGTCTGCTTTGAGGGATAATGTGCTAAACACAAATGGTAATATATTACCTAAAAAACTGCTATGTACTGTATATAACTAGGTAGACTTTATCAGAAGCAGAAGCTTTGGGACATAAGCCTGTTTTATTGCTTGCGGGAAGATGGATTAGTGGAGGAAAAACAAGAAAAGATGATTTTAATGCCTTAGCATGGTCACTGCTTGGCCTAAAGGGAAGCATAAAGTGGCTCTGTTTGGCTTTGAGTTCATGTGGCAGTCAGTGGCACAAGGAATTTTGTTTAGGTGAGAGAATGGATTCAATTGAATATGAATATTAGAAGCTAATGTTCAAGGCAGGGGAAATCAAAACTAAAAGAATTTAGATATTTCAGCAAAAAATGATACTTAATGTGTCTCAGAAAAATTCTAAGAAAGCTAAAAGTTTTGGAAGGTTTTCAAAAAGCTCAGTTAAAATGTTATTGAAAATCTGTGGGAAGATTTTACACATGGTCTCCATGCAAGGAAACCTAAGAATATTTCCAAGTTAGAAAGGTTTGGTAAGAAAGAGCTGGCCATAAGAAGTTTAGGACATTATTATTTCTGAAAAGGGGGTGTTACAAAATACTGACTGAACGGGTCCATGTTTCTGCACCTGTCATATTTACTATTAATTTATTGTGAATCTGTACACAACTGTACTGATATAGCAAGTATGCATCAACATTTGCAGGAAGGTGTCATGTTTAACATTTTCTTATGCTGAGGTTGTTTCAACTTCTGTTCATTTAGGCATTCAATAAAATATACAATTTAACCAGAAGTGCCTAAATATTTGCATGCAGCTGTTCATATATTTCCTGTAGCAACTGAAATGGAACAGATTGGATTGCTAGATAGCATATACCACAGGATAAAAAACTATACTTTTTTAAATTAAATGTTACTACCTTCCATGGGTAGATATGGATAGTGAGTTCTTTCTATCCCAATAATAATAGTTATTTTGTGAATTACATAAATCCAAACAGTAAAAGGAAACAGGCATTCACACAAAACAACACTAAACAATTTAGAAGTATTTTACAAGCAAAATATTTTACTGCTTCTTCCCTTCTTGGTCAAGAGAATAAATGTACTGGTTTATATATAAACTCTACATACTGTAAGCAAAACCACATTTCAAAAATTATACTGTACATCATTAAAATCCTGGAAACCGTGTGCCTTATGAGGAAGCAATTGTCAATGATAATATTAAAATCCTTATGCCTGTAGCAATAAATATGTGCATATTTTAATCAACCCATATTATATAATTTGGTGACAAGACCCCACTGTGTTGGAATTTATGATTTTTTCATGAAGATACCTGCTTCCCAATCTATCATAGGTCACATATAAAATCTATATTTCTGCAAAAAATAATTCTGCCAGAATGTAGATGGTACAGATATGTAACCCATTCAAGCCAGTGCAAGGTGGGCTGACAGCTATCCTCTGATGAGTATTCTGATGCTTATCAGATTTAAGCCAGTAATATCTCATCCAACAAATGGTATTTATTTTCTTATTTATGCATGCTGAAGCCTGCTTCTATGCTCACAGACATTCTCTCTAGATCAAGGCACTAGAATATAAAAAGAGTTAAAACAGCTATTATGTTCCTTCTTATCCCAGCATCATGAATCTACTTACTTACAATTGTAAAGTCAGAATGATATTTTCATCTGCTTTATTTTTCTATGTGCACATGCACCACTACATTCTTCGAATTATACAACCAGTAATTCTTATCCTCTTCCTGTAACATTGACTCAGGGTTTTACACGCCTAAAATACAATTTTTCTAGATTGTAAATACAAAGAAAATT
This sequence comes from Azemiops feae, assembly GCA_023970755.1. Taxonomy (NCBI): domain Eukaryota; kingdom Metazoa; phylum Chordata; class Lepidosauria; order Squamata; family Viperidae; genus Azemiops; species Azemiops feae. The sequence goes on along the minus strand of JALGBA010000008.1, from coordinate 308,149 downwards.
AAATACCTTTGGTAAAAAATAGATATATTTAACAAGATTAGAAAAGCAAATTGTTATGCCATAAAAAAGAGTATAAAAATGTACAAAACAAAAATATAAACAAACAAAAAAACTTTGAAGGCACTAGTTGGAGGAATAAAGATACTTCATTGGTTTCAATCTTCTCCTCCCTGCTCACATATACTGACCAGGCATTTTTGCTAAATGACAGGAACCTGACTGGGAAAAAGCATAGAAAAGTGTCCAGTCTTTTTCACATCTATAAGTGAAAAATTTAAGTTTAACTCAGAATAACACAGTTTTTAAGCAATTAACACTTTAATTTAGGATGTTTAGGAGTTGCTGCAACAAGTGAAGTAAGATTCCAGATGTTTAGAATGGTAAGCCAGAAGTACTGTAACTGACCTGCAGAAGGAAGGCTATTAGAAGAGTTCAGGCTTTGAGCATTTCTAAACTTAAATCTTTTAAAATTCAGGATGAGCAAGAGAGATGATATTATATATTTATATCAAGGTGGAGGAAAAGAAATCCTCATTAATGCCTTCTGCCCGTAGTTTTAATGGGCTTTCATGTGCTGTTATATTGCATGCATAATCCCAGTTTCATTTCTTCTCTCTTCATCTCCCCAAAACCATCAAGCTTGAACACAGAAGATTTTCAAAGGAAATAACTGAGATTATACAAGGAGATTAATGCACAAGGCCCAGAACATAATAAGCCTCTAATTCAATGTGCTGTAGAAGAAAGAAGTTCCTTTTATCCTTCTGTATTCCCTTTACACACACAGTCACACTCCTCATGATGATCCAAAGGGACATCTGTCAGAGATTTATGCAATCCTCTTACACCACTTCTGGGCTTCAGTTGCAGAACCTGCAAGGGAACAGTTCAGCTGTCATTTTAAATGCCATTAAAATAAGCAAATTGTTATATAAAAAACATATTCCTATATTAGAAATCAGTTGTCTGTGACAGATACATATTCATCCTGCAATCATATTCATGATTTATATATATCTTGGCCCATAAAATAGTTTACCAAAGAAGGCTTTGGCTTCTTTGTTCCAACATTTGCAAATATAAATCAATATAACTGAAAAATTCTGATCCTCATAAATTGGAGTTCCCAATTAGTATTTAATAATGAAATAAGCTACAAGCAAAAGCTTATCCTAGTTCAGTTACAGAAATTAAGATAGTTGCTTCTACTTGTTATTTCCCTAGCAAACTAGCAGTTGGAAGCAACAGTAGTTAGAAAGATAAAGGACTTATTAAAGTGTCAGCTTGTCAAGATAAGAAAAAACTGCCTCAAAAATGATTTATAAGTTGAAATCTCAAATATTGCCATCCAAGCTGACAGTTTGCTAATTATATTGTTATATTTTTCCTTGGCCCCATTTTTTTAATACTATACCTCATGATACTTTTTGGTGACTTTGGTAGGGACACATTGGCATTCACTGCAAGAATGTTGACAACAGGCGCAATTTCCACCGCAGCGTTTAACCAGCAGACAAAGTGGCCAAAAAATGGTGTCTGTTCGTTTCAATTCCTCTCGTACCGACACTGAGAAGTTGCGTGGAGTACAGCTATACATTCTTACTTCGTCCTTCAGCAGGTTCAAATCTACAACTGAACAACAAGCCAAAATTTATTGTAATTTGCTCCTTAAATTCTTTCAGAAAAACAATGTAGAAACAAGAGCTATGCAAATATTTTTAAGAGACACCTATCATGCCAATAGGTTTTTCTATGGTTTAGTGAACTTGTGAATTTCAAGATATAACTTATATAGTTGTAATATTTTTCTGAGTTAGGAACCTACCAATAAAATGAATATGTCTATGGCTGACAGTAAGTATCTATTTACCTTCTGATGTTTATGTAGAAGGTATTTATACTGGAAAGATGGAACTTCAAGATTACTGATGGCCAGTCAAGAATGAATGTTCCTTTCTCTTTTCCCTTTCCTTTTCTTAGATGGCCTAAGCTGATGCCCTCCAGATATGGTGGACTTTGGTTTCAATAACTTAAGCCCATAAGAAGGAAATACACAAGTTTGTAGATTTTAACTACATATCATGTTTCAAAATACATTTTAAAAAGTGGGGTTCTAGAAAAAAAAGTCTGCCCCTGAATCAGTAGAATATATTTTTTTCCTGTTGGTAAAGGACAAGCTAACAGAGATCTCTGTTTTAATCTCATGATTCTATGTGGCTTTGGTCATATTGTGGCCTATTTTAATTTTACTTTTTAAATTAGATTTTTTTTTTTAGGAATATAAATTTCTTAAAAGACAACAACCTCAAAATCTAACCCCATTATTGATCCTATATTAAAATATCTGGATTAGCCAACTGGATTTTATGCTTCATCAAAATGTATTATACTGCAATATATAATTGTAGCACTTTACTTCACATGAGATTGACCAGTAGTTTCACAAAGTGCTTGAACAAGTCTCTGATGTGAAGAAGTGGGGAAAAAATCATTTATCCTTCTTATCTTTCTGATATGTGCCTTTTAAGAATTTGCAGGACATAATGCTAGCTTTGTGTATTAGTAAATGTTTATATTCCTGTAAATATTTACTTGACCAGAGAAAAAGTTAATCTGTGAAAGAAACTCAACTGAAAACTCTATTATTCTGAAAAAAATTGAACTGGTTCTCATTCATTCACCAAGTTTAACATGCTAGTCAAATAATTTAAAAAGGGGAGGGGGGCTTGTTTGCAATGGCAATGTAACTTAATGATTCAGAACTATTACCTGAAAACTAATTCCAACCCAAACAGGGTAATGTTCATACTAGATAGGTTAAAAAAATGCTTCTCACAAACTTTGAAGACTACAAACAAAACTCTTTATTGGAGTGAGGATAAATTTGCTGGACATGTACCAATATTTCAACTTTTGTAATTAACTCAGAAAGGATTGGGGAGAAAGGGAAGTAATTAAAATTGCTATTCAAAAGTCCAATATGTGGACCAGAGTTGCCTTACTGAGGTGATGGGCAGCATATTAAATACATACATACATACATACATACATACATACATACATACATACATACATACATACTGCTTTGTATACCATGGATACTACTTACAATTAATTTTCATATAAATGAAGTATAGCAAGTTGCTTTTTTACTGATACTCATTTTTTCTGCTTAAATGCATGCAGCTGATTTTGGATGAAACTTTCATATTAGTATAAATTCTGCTTTCATTTCAAGCATAAAGCTTTCATCTTATAATAAAAGAAAAGAACTGCTTCCCACACTAAGAGCGATAGTTAAAGTTGAAAATAGGCACTGATTAAATCCTGACAAATAGGAAAAATAAAAAGCATGGCTTTTTAACTATGAAATATTAAGGACACTTGTATTTTCTTCTAAAATATATTTCAAGAAAGGACTCATTCTTTTAATTTGGCCATTTCATTTTTAGGTCTCATCAAATTCCAGACAACCCAATTTGAAAACATGCAAAATATTAACTTGGTGTCTCAGAAAGTATACTATTACTTATCTCTGTATCATACAGTGCATTTACAACATTTCACAGAAAATGAAATAGCTACTTTTGATTTTTTTGATTTTGAATAAAAACACTAGTATATCTATTTTTTGTTTTTAAAGTATGGAAATCTTTAATTTTAAAATTGAAAAGTTGGATTTTTTACAGATATTATTATCAGCAAAAGCCAGTTTTGTATAGTGGTTAAGGTTTCAGATAGGCAAAGTTTGAGTTCTAAGTCCTGCCCTGAGCACAAAGCCAGCTAGGTGACCTTGGGCCACTCACTTTCTCTTAGCCCTGGGATGGAAGCACTGGCAAACCACTTCTGAAAAATGTTGCCAAGAAAACTGCAACAGTCTCCAAGAATCTGACACGACTGAATGGAAGAAAAGAAATGTAGGACAATAATATTTATCAAAATGTAAAATATTTATAATGAATACACAACCATGTTAAGAACACACTCTTACCAAAACCTACTATTCAGTCTGTTTCATATTGCTTAAACAAGAATTGCTAAGAGGTTATATACCAAATAACGTTCAATATTAAATCTGGCGTTAAAGTTGTACTTTCTTAGAAATCATCAATATTTTTAAGGCCCAGGAACAATGGCTTTCAATGTAATTTTTAAAAAGGTAGTAAACAATTAAAAAGAACCCAAACCCTTCACTTCTGCAATAATTCTGCATGTCATCAGTGAATACCATGTCATTTCAATGGGGCACATTTTCTGCTTTAGGCTATTACATTACAGACTTGGTAATGCAGTTTGAGGGTGGTCCTTTAATATGTCTGTCACAATTCTGTGATATGTTTATTCAAGGGCAAATCTACTTTAGTGTCTTATTCAAATACTTTTAAAGATTAGTTCAATATTGTTTTCTTTTGGAAGTTGTTGATGGGAAAATCATTATTTCACCATATTGGCCTCTTTAAAATGGAATGCCCATGCTTCATTTGGCAAGAATGCAAAGTGTCTCCCCACATAAAAACATACATAATGACATTATTCCATAAAATGTCATATTCCATAAAAGCGATACTTTAATAAGAAAGACTTCACATATGTATTTTAAAATAAATATGTTCAAGAACAGCAGTACTTCACTGAAGAAATTAAAAAACAAGATGCAACTAAAATATGATAGCTATATCTTTATTCTGTGTTTCAGACTAGTCAAACATCTACAAGTGAGTTTAGAGAAATTTGCTTATTCATCATTCCAGGTAATACTTTAAGTTTATTGTGATTTTAAATTTCATTTGAATACATTTTTCCCCCACAGAACATTGTGTGTGTTTCCTGTTTCATTTGCTGTAATTATCAAATACATTAAGGCAGTGTTTTTGAATTTACACCAAAAAGCAAGCCTCTGGAGCAGAGTGAGATCTACTTCTAAATAGACATTCACAGGTCTTCTTATAAGTATGCAGCAGTATTGCAGCATATAAAGGAAATTTTAAAGGCAACCAAAAGGAAACTATTTTCCGGTGCACAATGCAGATAAGGGACATGTTTTAACATGAATCTGTCCTACTGATTCCACTGTGTACCTTGTCTAATGTTCTGAATGACATGAATCCTGTGCTGAAAAAAATGGAAGACAAACAGGTAGAACAAATCTGCCCTGAAGGGTCAATGCAGCTGTGCCTCATGTTCCATCACTTAGAAAGATTATTTTACTAGTCAGGGGAATAGTTTTGTTTTGTTTTTAATTGTGTTTAAGAGTATAAAGAAATAACTGCTGGGTTGGACTTAGAATCTCTCAGTCCACAGTAGCTTCTACTTAGCTTACACTCTATAGCTTTAGATGGATTAATTTCTGGGTAAGGGCCACAGGTTTGCAGTTCAAAACATGTATACTCCATGGATTTATGAAATCCTAAAACACATAAAGAAGTCAGCAGAGAAACAGGTTAGACAAGGAGTGTCAGGATAGAAATCTATTAACTGGCAGTTTGAACAAACAGGGACTTTGCACTGAAAAAATATTTCAGTCCTCTTTTTTACTGGCTAAAGCACTATCATTAAAAGGTATGGGTAACCATGACAATCACTATCAATTACAGTGCTAGAGCGCAGAGCATATAGTTACCTTCCCCAATCCTTGAAATGAGGATAAACATATTTATCATATTTATATAGCTGCCCATCCCATGCTTATTATTGTGGCTGGACTACAATAAAAACAGACCAAAAGCAAACATTAAAATTATATAATAAAAACATCAATATTAATTTTAAAAACTAGGAGAGAGCACCTTGAGATATACAGTGTGGGCATCTCAGCAATTCTCTGTTTTCCTGAGATCCCCAAGCCTGCTGACACTGAAACAAACTTAGTTATCCTCTGAGCTGGTAAATAAATTCATTAACATTTATTAGACATTTCTAGAGAGTCTTATTCTACATTCTGAAAGTAGTAAACAGCTTCAAAACAATCATTTTACATACATATGCCATCAATTCATGGTTTCAGACATGTACGATTTGGTTTTATCAAGGGCTTTGGATGTTCAATAAAAGAAAGAAGAAAAAGCAAGAGAAAAAAATTAGGAACATTACCTCTTGATTTTCTGCCATGAATGTAGGCTTTCCCGAGAAGGTGCCAACCTGGTTTGTATAGGTCTTCCAAATCTAACTGCCACCTGTCAGGCTCAAGGTACCTGATAAGTTCTTCTATGGTACTAAATGCAGCAACAGCATTGTTTAGCAATTCTAATGGTAAAGCTGATGGTGGCAACACTGTTGGACTGACTGATTCCATATGAAGCTACAATGAGAAAAAATAAATAATAATCTCTATATGATGTATGTAATTAAGATACCTAACTGCAAAATATTATAAAAGCAAACATAAGAAAAATGAATTGCTGCACATTTATTTAGCATCCAATAATAAAAATACTAGAAACTGGCTGTTTTGTACGTCATCCAGAAATTAAAGACTTCATACGCTCACCTCCAAAAGCAATTGAAATCTCATCCTATTGTTTGATAAACTACTCCAGATTAAAGCTAAATGTTATACTTCTACAATGCATAGAATGCATACAATGTTGACCAACAGCTGACTGATGGGGAGAAGAATTATTAAATGGGGGTTAGAATGGAAAATCCTGCCTGTTAGGCCAGATACTGCAGCTTTAATTTTAGAAATGTATGAGATTATTTCAGAAGAATATCAGCAGAATTGTAGAGAACTCTGTAGAGAATATTGTATTAGTCATGAGTGGACAAGAAAAGAAACTGCCAGGTTTTGTGGCAGTTATCTAGCAAATACAAATTATCTACCATGATAGCAGAATTCCAAGCAACACTACAGGTTTGACCTATTCATATTTTCTACCAAATGTCACTTGTAAACTGCAAAGAGCAAATCAAAATGTGAAAATCAAGGAGCTAAATACTGATGTTATGCTGGGACACTCACTGGAAGGAAAAAAAATCCCATAGTTATGATGATAAAAGAGGCAAAAACAGTGGCAGGAATCCAAAAGTTTTAAAGTAAAATAATAATAAATGTTGACATCTGGAAATGGGGAATGATACAGTTAAAATAAGACCATTGCCATTTTACCTCTCATGTCATATATTTACCAAAAATATTCAAATATTTGAATATCTCATTTTTAAAAAAATATAGAATGCTATATATATATTTATTTTACTATGTAAAACACATTTAAGTATTAGATAGCTCCAAATAATTTATGTCAGTCATAATACTATGTGTGAATAGGATAGGAACTAACCCATATGTAAATATGCTAAGTTAACAACTCCTTGTAGTAAAGCCAAAAATGACAATTAGTGTTGGATTAAGTGGAATTTCCTGTTCTGCTATTTATACAATATTTTCCTGCATACATTTGAAGCTATCAAAATAGAGCTGGGTTCAGTACATAACAAACCTTTTTTCTGCAGGATCTTTGTGCTTTCACTAAAATCAATAAAATCTATATTCTGAAAGCCTAAATGGAACACAAATACTAAAATAAAGATTGCAATGAGATAAAGAAACATAGAATACGAAGAAAATACCTGTCATAAATTTAGATAAAAAAATCAATATTTCATTAGTTTTCAATAACTATACCCATGTCGCACAAAAAGTTCTTTACAATAATCTTATCAATACTACTGAATACATGGTTCCCAATCTATACATTATTATTTATACTATATTTCAGTAGGAACTTGTCCAATCTTGAAAGCTAAGCAAAGTTAGCTTTAATTAGCATTCATTCATTCATTCGTTTTTCATATTTTTGTGAAATTTTTGAATTGCCCATCTCCCGGTGTGTCTGTGCGTGTGTGCTACTTGGAATCTCCAGGGGTAGGCTGAAAAAAGTCACAGAAACATCACAGAAGAAGGCTATGGCAGACAACTGCTATAACATTTCCAAATGCATCAATTTAGCAACCAAGAGTTGAGTTCAAGTGAAGACATTTAATCTTGTCAAATAACTATCTTTGATTTCTAAAGAAACTTAGTGTTTACTTTATAATGTTTTGTTTTTCCAGAAGTCTTTGGGACTTGCTCCAGAGTCAAAGGCACCTATTTGTATTTGTGTTTCTGTGTGAATGTATGTATGTATGTGTATACAGACACATACATACACAAACACATACAATGTATATATTTATATTATTGGATATCATTTGTTATATTTTCATTATTGCAACTTTAAAATGTATTTTTATTCTTACTATTTTCAAATTTGTCTGAAATGGTATAGGTTCTCCTGCTCAAGCAGGGGGCTGGACTAGAAGACCTCCAAGGTCCCTTCCAGCTCTATTCTATTCTATTCTGTTCTGTTCTATTCTATTCTAAATTTTTAAATTGCTAAAGTCCATGAGGATTGAGGTAGTAGATAAATTGCATGCATGCATATATGCAAGAATAATTAATAAATAAATAAAAGAAACAATTCAGAAAAGTTAACATTGATATTGCAGGGGCTTTAGTGAAGGAATAAATATTGATTGTAAGCAAAAGTCAATTGAGCTGTAGGACTGAATTCATAAAATCATGTCTAGGGTATTTTGCTTTTAGGCCTTTTATGGTCAAAATATTTCAACAATAGAAATTGCTAATATTAAGTATGTAAAAAGTATTGTAATTAAATATTGATTATTCTTATTTAGATCATTGATCTTTCAGTATGATTTCAAATAAGTCTAAAGCTTTTATTTCCAGTCTGATTACAATTCAGTATTGTTTGATCTTTGAAACTGAAATTAGACTGAACTTTACTTTTTTAAGGAAACCAATGTTATTCTGTAGGAAATGAAATTGACTGTTTTAATAACTCATAATTAAGATTGTTTGTCTGATCCTGATGCTAAGCTGCAATTAATTGAGTAAGAAACAAATACTTCAGATCTCAATATATAAAACAAAACACAAAGCTAAGATCTATACATGTAGCATTAAACCAGTTGAATATTATAGTAAATTATAATCAGGCAACTTTGTGTACTTTATAAAAAAAAACTGAGTTTTTTTTTATTTCTTGCAGTTAATACTTGATATATTACTTGATATATTGAGAGAGAGAGAGAGAGAGAGAGAGAGAGAGAGAGAGAGAGAGAGAGAGACAGAGACAGAGACAGAGACAGAGAGACAGAGAGAGAGAGAGAGAGAGAGAGATGGTTGAAACTGATAAGATGCCTTTTCACTTGGCACATGCCTCCAGCAAGCTTAGGTTCTGTATATTAGCCCAGGAATCAATAAAATATGAATGCCATGAATATGAAACTTTCCTCAATTAAAGCCAACTCTAAAAATGTTATGTACTAAGAAACACTGCAAAAAAAGTAAGGAGATATTGCAGCACTTCCAGAAATGAGAAACATAAATATGTCATGGGAGCATTTTTTTAAATATTGAATTCCTTATCCACTCCAACTTGAACTGATTCAGGAAAATTTTAAATTCACTGAGAAGAAATTCTCTAGAAACAAATAAGGAATTTTGAGGTAATATCATGCATGTATATTCATATATGTCTGTGTAGCATCTTTAAAGAAACTGTACATTCACTGAGATTGGCAAAAAGCATGGATAAACTAGAAATGCATCACAATTTTCAGCAGAAGAGATTTATGATCTATAAAATCTATCTTAACAAGTGACTATTATATTCAAATTATTCCCGATCCTAAAGATGATTTTTGAAAAAATACCTTATCAATATCAAGTTTTAAAACAAATAATTTTCTCATTGTGCTTGAAAGTTGCATTTACAGGCTATTTAATTCCCAAAATCTATCTTTTATATCAAAATTAAATGAACAAAGTTCAGTAAACAGCATCTAATTAAGAAACTGACTTCAACTTCATAAAGTGAGTATAAACTAGAATTCTATACAAGCTGCTATGTGCAAAGGCATTAGTGAAGACAATAATTTGCTAATTCAAATCAGTGTGGGACAGTGAGCAGCAACCACAAGTGCATATTATGTTGGGATTATGTCAGATAACAATCTGACTAACAATAAGTGGAAGTGCTTGCCCTGACAGCAGCAAAATTTTTAAAAACTTTGTGATACTTTAATTAAACTTTGCATGAGTTGCAAATCAAGCTTCAGTAATTATCAATATTCAAATGTCTAGTTACTAAAACAAATTGATGAATTATTTTTGAAGGTACATTTGAAATATATATATATATTGCTGTGTTTTGCAATAATTTTAATGTTTTTAAATATTTTTAAATATTTCATTCCATATATCATATAGAAAACAGATGGCAGGTTAAAACAAGTATTCTGTATTTTCTTTACTACAAAACTTGTCAAATGTCCACTTCTGGTTTCCATACTCCATCTTCACAAACTTCCGCTAGTTTTAACTTGCTTATTTCCCTTAACAATTAATCAGTTGTTTTAATTCTATTTTTACCACATCAGTGGATTTGAAGAAGCAGAGAGAATAAAGGATTTATTTTTGTATTAAGTCATTAAACCTTTGTATGAAAAATTCATGAAGCAAAATTAGCATTTGCTTTTTAAGAATGCATTTTATTTAATTTCAGAGAATAATAATAATAGGTTGTTCCATTGTGATAATGATCCCTTGATTCCAGCTTCATCTAAAAGAGGATAAAGTATAATGAAACTTTAATTTTAGGTTTACAAGATTAGAATGACTTTGGTGTCATAGAAATGGCTTAAAACATTTAGAAATGTAAAGTAAAAGGTTGAAATTATATATATTTTGCATTCTACTGCACTGGAAAAAAAAGTCAGAAGTCACTGCTTTCTTTGCTTCTCCCCCCCCCCTCCTTTTTTTCTGCATTTCTTCCTTCAACTTTTTCAATTTTTGTTTTTATTTGTATTTTATCTTATAATAAACTTTAATAAAGTATCAAAAAGAGAGAAAAAAGCATGAAACATATGCTTTTTCAAGGATCTGACACGGAACATTTGAAACTTAAGAACAGACTGTTCAACATGCCTTTTCTTATAGTCTACACATGAGTGAGTCTAGTATGAAAGAAATGGTCAACCATAATTAAAGGATGCCTAGTTGACATTTTTAAAATTACTCATATAAATGTTCCAAAGGTGCTTTTCCAAGAAGCAACTGGATTTTCTTGTTTTTTCTTTGAAGACGTTTTGTTTCTCATCCAAGAAGCTTCTTCAGCTCTGACTGAAGTGGGGAATGGAAGAGAGACATGTGCAGATCTGTACATTGGGGAAACAAAACAACTACTTCATAAACACATGGCACAACATAGGAGAACAAGCCCATCAGGACAAGATTCAGCAGCCCATCTGCATTTAAAAGACAAAGGCCACTCTTTTGAAGACAGCAAAGTCCATATTTTGGACAGAGAGCACCACTGGTTTGAAAGAGAGGTCAAGGAGGACATCTATGTCAGAATTAAATGGCCCTCTTTTAACAGAAAGGGAGAGATCATCTATCTCCAGTCTAAAACACAGTCCTTTTAGCAGTTCCAAGAAGGCTCCACACCCATTTGCATTACTCAGATGAACCTGAGGACACAGATAAACCTCCTAAGTGGCCTCAACAACTCTCTAAAAGAATGTAAATGACCAGCTGTCTTCAAGGAATATAAATCCTTCCATTCCCCACCATCCAATCAGAGCTGAAAAAGCTTCTTGTATGAGAAGCAAAACGTCTTCAAAAAAACCCCAAAAAAGTCCAGTTGCCTCTTGAAAAAGCACCTTTGGGACAACCATGACCTGGGTGAGAATTTCCATAGACAGTTACTCATATAAATCAAAATATGGGAAACCTTATCAAAATTAAATGAAACTAAGTGGTTGACCACAATGTGCTGGAATTTAAGAACATGTTTGTTTTCTCAGATTTCTTACAGCAGCCTGCTTGTGAACTTTGTATTTTGGTCATTCCCACCATAGTATGGCGTTACCACATATCACAGGAAGGATGCAGTGGTCCTGAAAAAATGTGCATTGAAATATAAAATGAGAAAAGATTAATTTGACATATATAAATCTAAAAGAGATACTGTGTCTATGATACAGCTAATATTTTTGAACCGCAGGAAACTATTCAAGAGAATAAACAACAAAAAGAAAATAAAAGTAAATGATATTTTGCATTGTCATATTCTAATTATACTATTTTAAAACATTCCTTTGCATATAAAGAGTAAATTCCAAATTTATTTGCAATGAATTGCATAATTAATTGCATTTTGTCTTGAAACTATTTCTTAGTTTAGTTTCTGGCTGGACACAAATCGAACATATCAGTATGCTAGCTTCCTTGTTTTTTACAATAGGTAGCATAATACATTTGGATTACATTTTCCAATGTGATACTCAGTTGCTATGGTTAAGAGAATAGGTATTGTAACCCTTCCAAGTTCCAAGGTTGAAGCATTAGTGTGACAGCTGGCATTCAATACTACATTGCTACTGTTTCCATTCATATTTTATATATTTATCAATCTGTAATAGCAAATAGCATTCTGAAAAACTTTCTGAATGAAATGCAGATTAAATATATATAGAGAAATAGGCAAAATAAAGAAAAAAAAGCATACAATATATTTGATGCAGCTGACATCAGAAGAAAAACAAGAAGCAACCAATATTTTGCTTATTATTTCTCTATCACTAGTAACTCTGTAATCTGATTCTGTTTTAAATAAAGTGGCAGCAGTGTGCATTCAATGTTGGCTGCTTTTTCTTCTGGTCTGGATCGTTCTGCACAGAACTGACATACGCCAAATACGTTTTGTTGTGGGTGCTGTTGTTCATAATGACTCAAATATTTCTTGGAATCAGAGAGAGAATTCTTTGAACATTTTGACAGATCTAATTGTTTGAGGTGTTTGGGGGAGGAGGAGGGAGACAGGGAGGGAGAGAAAGTCTAAATAAAAATGTGATTAAGTAAAAAATGAAATGCACTCAAGCCACTGCAGGAGGCACACTAGAATTCAGAAACTGGTGTACAAGGAAGGCATATGAAGAATCAGCCATTCATTATGTAAAATCAAAAGATGCAAAGAGGGAAAAAAGGGGGAGGAACGAAGGCCTATACTTTTTTCTATTCAGCTATTTTTCAAACCCACTGAATCGTAAGTTTTAAAAGGATATGGTAACTGCTATAAAAACTGAAAGGAAATACATGAAGTACTTTTGCTTAAAAGATTAATTTGAATGTCACTGTGTTTGCTTTCCTATGCATGAGAAGAAAAAATGATTTAGGGACCTTGAGCAATAAGGTTATAATTCATGATTATTTTATTTGAGACATTACTATTAATACCTTGGGGAGGAAGCAATATTATGATGAGAAATAAAACCTGAAATTTCTAAGAAGTGTGGTATTTAATTCAAAATGCCTTTTTAGAAATGTACTGTTCTAATGATTTACTACAATTTTGTTGCAGTTGTATTTCTTACCATGATTATTTTTGAAAAACGTGTAAATAAAATAATGTAATATTGGTGAATATCAATCAGAATAGAGCTGGAAGGGACCTTGGAGGTCTCTTTGAGTAAGGTTTGTCAGTCAGTTACAAATCCATCTGGTGGCAATACTATCTATCCCACATTTTTCAAGTTTACCAAGAAGTAGGTTGTGGTCTACTTTCTTGAATGCCTTGTTGAAGTCAAAGTATACCATGTCCATACCATTTCGCTGGTCTAGTAATTTAGCCACTTTGTCAAAGAATGAAATAAGATTGGTTTTGCATGATCTGTTTTTAACAAAACCATGCTGGCTACTAGTTATAACTTTGTTTCTAGATGTTCATAGATCTGTTTTTTATTTTTTCCCAGGATCTTTCCAGGTATTGATGTTACGCTGATTGGTCTATAGTTTCCTGGATCCGTTTCCCCCCCTTTTTTTGAAGATGGGAACCACGTAAGTTCTTTTCCAATCCTCTGGTACAGTGATGGCAAACCTTTTAGAGACTGGCCCGCCCCCACTCCACCCCCACCCTGCTCTGCCCCCACACCGCCCACAGGGCCACCCACTGCCTCCACGGCCCACTGCAGCAGATCGCCCAGGCGGCCCTGCAGCGCCATGGTGGCCAAGCCCTCTGCCCACGCCCCGCAGCATCTGCGTGCGACGGGCCGCGAGGGTGGAGTCTTATCCCTGCTGCCCAGCTGCCATGTGCTTGGCCGCGCTGCTCCGCGCGGGCCGCACCCGGGGTGACTCTCCTCCGAGGGGGCTGCTGGTGAGGAGCGGGCCATGGGGGGAGGCAGGGCTAGGGCAATGGCAGAGAGGGCTCCGAGTGCCGCCTCTGGCACTTGTGCCATAGGTTCGCCACCACTGCTCTGATAGTTCCCTGGCGCTCCAGGATTTTTGAAAGGTACAGTACAATGGTTCTGAGATAACATCTGTCTGTTCCTTCAGAACTCTGGGGTGTAATCCATCAGGTCCTGGTGATTTATATTCATCAAGGTCAGACAGGTATACTCTTACCATTTTCTTGCTTATTTTTTTATTTCTAGTCTGCTTTTTACAGTTATAATTTTGGTAGGTTGGGCTATAGTTTCTTTTTGTGTGAAGACTGATGCAAAGAATGAGTTCAGCAGTTCTGCTTTCTCTCTACTGCCTGTTACTTCCTTGCCATCTTCCTTGACCTTTTTCTTATTATTTGTATGTTGAAAGAAACTTTTTTATTATCTTCTGAGCCTTTGCTTTCCTGACTTCATCTTTGCAGATTTGGGCTATCTCCTGATACTCTGCCTTAGTTATGTATCCCTCTTTCCACTTTTTATACCTGTCCATTTTGTCTTTCAATTTATCAGAGAGATCTTTGTGCAGCCATGCTGGTTTCTTCTTGGATTTCTTGTTTCTGGGCATTTATGATAATATTTTTCAGAGTTTCCCATGCTTCTTGAGTTGTTTTCCCATTTGAGGATTTTCATCCACGGAATTTTTCTTAGACTCTCTTTGAGTTTGTTAAAACCAGCTCTTTTGAAGTTTAAGGCACTGGCTGGATTATGCTCTGTTGCTTGTGTTTGAATTATATTGAATTCTAATATGACATGGTCACTCTTGCCCAAACATCCAGCAACTTCAACTCCCTTTATCACTTCTTCCGTATTAGTAAGAATTAGGTCTAGTATAGCTTTTCCTCTAGCTAGATTGGTTAGGAATCTGTTTGATCTCCCACTTGATGAAGGGTTTGCCTCCCAGTTGATATCAGGGTAGTTAAAGTCTCCCATTACTACTGTGGTATATTTCCTATGCACATTTGTTAATTGTTTAGCAAAAATGTTCATTTATTTCTTCTGCTTGGTTGGGTGGCCTGTAGTATATGCCTATAGCAATGTCATTCTTTTTTTCTTTTATATTGACCCATATGGATTCTAAGAGGTTTTCATCCTTGGTTTTGTGGATTTCTGTAGAGATGTAGTAATCTATTATATATAATGCAACTCCACCTCCTCTTTTTTTAGCTCTGTTTCTTTTGAATAGTTTGTATCCTTCTATCAGTACATTCCAGTCATGAGTTTCATCCCACCATGTTTCAGTAATGGCAACTATATCATATTTACCTTGATGTACTAGTACTTCAAGTTTACCTTGCTTGTTCCCTAAACTTTGAATGTTTGTGTATGGGCATTTGAGTCCTTTATGGGTCTTGGATATGTTTCTTATATCTCCTACTTTGTAACTGGGTTTTCCATCCTTTCCATCACTCTCTACTTCATTGTGTTTTTCCTTTTTTTCCCTTTCCTCTTTCTCTTTACTCCCTGCCTCCTTATATCTAGTGGTTTTTGCTTGGAATTAGGTTCTAAAGGTCTTGAAGATTGCCCCCCTCAATTTTAGTTTAAAACCCTTCTGATAAGATGAGCCAGTTCTTTCCAGTTCTTGTGAGGTTCACTCCATTCCTTGCCAGTAGCCGATCATGTATGTAATGCAGAACATGGTCTAGGAAACCAAAGTTCTCTTGATGACACAGTTTTTAAGCCAGTCATTCATTTTTAAAAACCTTTGCTCCCACATTGAATGTTGGCCTTATGTTGGAAGCATAGATGAAAGCACCATTTGAGCTCCTAATTCTTTTAACTTTCTTCCCTAGCTGTTCATAATCTGGTTATTGTTTTTAGATTCATTGCTGTGTCATTGGTCCCCATGTGTACGAGAAGAAAGTGGTAGTAATCCGTGGGGTTCATTATTTTAGTAAGTTTCTCAGTTACATCTTTGATATTTGCTCTAGCGAGAGAATATACCTCCCTAGATTGACTGTTCAGTCTGCAGACTCTAGTTCCTATTCCACAAAGAACAGAATCTCCTATCACCAATATTCACCTTATTTTCCTAGGGAAATCTGGGATACTATTCTTCCTGTCACAGGAATGCTGAGTTGTGTCTCATTTTCAGAAACTATTGGTGACTGCTCTTTTATAGGTGTCTGCATATTTTCTTCCAGGGGGAGGCTACAAAAGCGATTGTTCAGTTCCAGAGGGGCTTCACCAGCATGGGCTAGGGTAGATAGTAGGGGCATTACACTTGGTTGCTGTTTTCTTCTAAAAGTGACATGTTTCCATCAGTCTATTGGGTCATTTTTTTGGAAGCTATTTGTTCCCTATTGTGTTTCAGTTTGGGTATATCAATTTTCTTCATTTTGTTTAAATATGGGGTCATTTTTTAAGAAACTGTTTGCTCCCTGTTGTGTTTAATTTTGGTGTAGTCTTGTTTAGGTTAGAGATTCTCACTTTGTTCATTGAACTTCAAAATGGCTAGAGTTGCTTCTAAACCTTTTGCTTTTTCTTCTAGTAATTCATATGATTTACTTTTGATACATATATAGTTTGGGCCTTTTGTGGGCATAAGCTCAAACATATGACATTATTTTGCAAGTCACTATAATGTCAGCCTCTACGTTCATGATTGTTTTATTTGTTAAAAAATTCAAAATTTCTAAAAATTTATTTTCCCTATTGCAAAGTGTCAGTTTACAATAGTTTACAATAGTTTACAAAAGTTCTTGACACTTTATTCTCTGTCTTCAAAAATTCATCACTATCTTCTGTTTTAAGTGTCTGTCTCTTTTTCCGTGATATTTTATTTTTTTCTCTTAGATAATTAAGTATTTAAAAATTTCTAAAGAATTAAAATAAGTAAACTGTTTTTTCAAATGCTTAATTGAAAAAATCAATTGAAATATTAAAAAAATGAAAAAAGAACTTTAAAATTGAAAAAGATTTGAAAATTGAAAATGGAATTTAAAATTAAAAAGAAATTTAAAAGTTGAAAAAAGATTTAAAAATTTAAAGAATTTAAAAATGAAAAAAATGAAATTTAAATTTGTTTTTTAAAAATTTTAAACATTTTTTTAAAAAAAACTTCAGAAATTTTAAAAATTTAAGAATTTACAAGTTATTGGCCCTTTATGAAGTGTTATATACTTCTAGTCTACATTTGCACAGAAGAAGCAAAATCAACTCTGATTTCCCATGCAAACAAAAGCATAGTTATTTCCCCATTTCCCTCTGAGTCACCCACATTACATCCACCAATCACTTCTGTTCATTTTGTTATGACAAAAGAGCTAGCCATGCTCGATGTCCTTGAAAACTTCCAAAGATGTCTCGGTTGCCTAGATACTATTCCCCCAGCTTTGTATTCCATTCCACAACTGCTTCCCTTTTCTGTCAAGCTGTGAACGAAGGAGAAAATGTAGGTGAAAGGGCAAATCAGTCTTGATATGTCAACACCCCCCCCGGAAGAAGAGTAGACCTGAAACAGTAATAAACATACATACACATTATTATGTACAACCCAATAACTGCTACATTCCTTAATGGGGCCGTTGAGGATACCTAGTGTGAAATTTCTTAACTAACCTCGCTGCTCTAACATCTGGGGCAGCCACCTACTCAGCGTTTGCTAGCGGGTAGCCTTTCCAGAGTACTGTAATTTTCCCTTGTGATGTCTGGAGTCGAGAATCTTTTTGATCTCGTAGTGTTCTTCTCCCTTTACTAGGATGGGAGGAGGAGGTGGTTCTTTGACTGGCCTCAAACTAGATCCCCGAAAAGATTTTAAAAGGCTGCAATGAAATACTGGGTGAACTCGCCTGAGGCTTCTTAGCAACTTCAGCTCCACTGTCGCGGGATTTACGATCTGGATGATGTAGAAAGGCCCTATGTATTTGAGACTTAACTTTTTACAAGGTTGCCTCAGGTTTAGGTACTTGGTGGATAAATGCACCTTATCCGCACTCTAAACTCTCGCTGGGGGGGCTCGCTTCTGATCTGCTTGCCTTTTTTGACTTTCCCTAGCCTTATTCACTGCCTCACGCATAGTGGGCCATGTGGCTTTTAACATATCCATCCAATCAGCTAATGACCCTAAGGATGGGGCTTCCTTTGGGAGCTCTGGCATGGGCACAAATTCAGTCGCTGTGGCCACGTTGAAAGGGGTAAAACCTGTGCTGCTGTGCATTGTTATATGCGAAAGGCAGGAGTTCGGCCCAGTTAGTCTGCTGATAATTCATATAACAATGGAGATATTGCTCTACTAATGAGTTAGTACATTCAGCAGCCCCACTGGTACTTGGCTGCTAAGCGGAGCTAAGTCCCTGGGAGGAGCCTAGCATTTTCAAGAATTCCAGCCAAAACTTTGCAGTGAATTGCACCCCCTGTCCAAGATAATGTGCGTTGGGACCCCCTGTAGTTGGTAGATATGTTGAACAAACATTTTGGCTAGCTTTTCAGACCTGCCACAAAGGGTGCTTGTTTTGAAAATAGGTCAATAATAGTCCAGCACTCTCAGGCAACTCCATGACAAAGTCCATGGATATCTCTTCCCATGGTTTAGCTGGGTTGGCTACCGACTGTAGTAAGCATACAAGGGACAATTGGCCACATAGGCTTCTATTCCTTTTTCATTTTTGGCCACCAAAACTGTCTCTTAACCAAATGAAGGGCCTTCTCGAATCCAAAATGCCCTGCGGGTTTTGATTATGGCTCCTCTGCAGGACCAAAGTTCTCTGGTTGGCTGGGACGCACAATTTACTCCCCTTCAACGCCAAGCCCTCCTTTGACATCAGATCATCTTTATGTCTCTGGAACCATTCATCTGACCCCAAGGCATCTTTAACAATTGCATCAATGAATCTCTCGCCGGTTGCAGAGAAGCTGTTTTCTGCTGCCTTGTAAGCGTTGGCACTGCGAGCTGCCTGGACAGAATGATGGAGTTAACTACTTCTTCTTGGGCACTTCTGTATTGAGGCATGCGAGACAGGGCATCTGATAGAAAGTTCTTTCCCCCCACAAGTAGCGAAGAGTGAAATACTGAGCCCATTGGACCTGCTTAGGGGATAGCTTAATGCCTCCAGGTTCTTGTGATCTGTCTACACCTCAAAGGGAATCTTACTACTCTCCAAAAAGTGTCTCTAGGTCAGAAGAGCCCATTGGACAGCATAAGCCTCCTTCTTCCAGATGGCCTCTCAGTTTCAGATAACTTGCGAGACATGTAGCCACAGGGTTGCAGCTCCCCCATTTTGTTCCTCTGGAATAAAACCGCCCCCTACTGCCATATTGCTGGCATCTGCCTGGATCACAAAAGGCTCATCTGGGTTTGAATGCTTCAAGACTGGCTCTGCAGCAAAGAGCCGCTTTAGCTTCTCAAAAGCCGCTTGGCATTTGATGGACCAGTTTAGTGGCTATCTCGGTTTGGGCTTCAGCCCTCCTCTCGTTTTAAGCAAGTTAGTGATGGGCAGGGCTATCTGGGCAAATGTGGGGATGAACTGTCAGTAAAAGTTCACAAATCCCAGGAAACTCTGTAACTGCCTCCTGGTTTGAGGAGCCTCCCTCACCTTACCTAGACCCATTTCCACCCCATCCTTAGAGATGCGATACTCCAGGTAGTCTAGGCTGTTCCTATGGAAGTCGCATTTAGATAACTTCACATGCTCTTCCATGGTCTCGGTATAAATTAGAATGTCATCCAAGTACACCAGCACCCCTTTGTACAGGGTACTCATTCAGGACTTTGTTTATTAACTGCATGAATACTGCTGGTGCTCCTTGCAACCCAAATGGCATACTCCTTGCAACCCAAAGGGCAGTTAAATGCATTTTTCCATTCATCTCCTTCTTTAATCCTCACTCAGTAATAGGCTTCTCTTAAGTCTAGTTTGGTGAAAATCTTCCCCTTGGATAGTTAATCCAGCATGTCCCTCATGAGGGGGAGGGCATACATATTCTCTAGTCTACACAGATACAATTCAGTCCACGATAATCCATGCACAGCCTAAGAGACCCATCTTTCTTCTCTTTGAAAAGCACAGAGGCAGCCACCTTGATTTCAATGGCTGGATAAATCCCCTGGCTAAGTTCTTGTCTATAAATCCCTGAAGTTCCTCCATCTCCCGCGGCATCACTGATTACATCTTTGGCTTTGGTAATTTTGCCCCTGGCAAGATCTCAATAGCACAGACTGTGGGGCGATGGGGTAGGAGCATATCTGATTATCTTTCACTGAATGCCTCTGCTAGGTCACAGTATTCATTCAGGATGAGCAGCTCTAACTCCTACCTTCTTTTTAATGTATTCACTGACTCCGCTTTTGCTTTCCTAACCTCAGGCTCATGGCTGGCATGCAGCGGTTTTGCTGGTCCCTGCTGGCTAGCCTCTTTCTCGTATGCCACTTGTTGCTGTCCCAATCTACCGACGGATTCCATTTCTTCAACTAGGCTAGTCCTAGGACCATGGTAGCTGTCATTCCAGGAGCCAAAACAAAATGGATAGTCTCTACGTGGGTCCCAGCCCTGAAGCTTACTGGCTCCATTAGGCAAGTTGCCGGTGCACCTCCCGTAAGGGAACCATGTAATTGGGAGAACCCCATGGGCTGCCTTAACTTCCTCAGCCTCAGTCTTAGTTTCTCCACTGTCTGAAGGCTGATTAGGCATTGAGTGCACCCCGAGTCGAACAAGGCCATGAGGACCCCCGTTGCTCCCGAGAATGGTCATAGAGATGATGGTACCACTCACCATCAGGTCATCTTCCCCTTCGCTCTCACTCTCGTAGAAGACCAAGCCAGGCTTGTCTTGGGTCGGAGTTCTCTCCCTTTTGCTGAATTGGGAAGAGACCTCTACAACCTGCCCACATCTTCTCCCTCTGCTTCACTGGGTTTTTTCCCCACTTTGATTGGGATGAGGCTCATGGTGCCGATACCGGCTGTGATGCGGGGCAATCAGACACTCGGTGGCCTTCCTTCCCACATTGGAAACATGCTCCCAGGCTCCAGCGGGGCTTTTCCCCCTTGGCAGGAGTTGCACCCCCTCTTCTTACATGGGACACTGGGAGTCTCTTTGGCATCATGCACTGTGTGCTCCTGGTATTCCATCAGGTCGAGCTCCATGTTTGTGGCCAACCGGTATCACGTTTGAAGGTTGTGTGACACTCCATGGCATAGGCAGTTGCGATATAGCTCCTGTATATAATTGTATACTTTTAAGAGAAGTTAAATCTCAGTAAGCTATATCAGTAATAAATTTAGAATTACAATTAATTTAGTTAATTTCCTTTATAGAATAAATAGATATATATATATAGTTCCAGTTTTAGTTACTAAGCCTTATTATATTTATTAACATCTATTTTGTGGCATTCCCAATTTTATTATGCCAATATTCAATTGGGAGGTGAGAAAAAAGGAAAAAGGAAAAGGAAAAGGAAAAAAAAGATTTACTGTACATTCATAGAATTAGCATTTTTTTCTATCTTGCAATTGAATACTGGATAAGAAAATGTTGGGAATGTAGAGATATTATACTTTGATGAGGTATGCAATAAATCAGTTCAATAATTCAGGACTAATTTGTAGTTACAAAAGAAGTCATAATTTTCATCCATATACAGATAGTCCTTGATTTATGTCTGATCATTTAATATCAGTTCAAAGTTATGACAGTCTGTAAAGCACCTCCATCCATCATAAAGGGTCACCTTGCCCCCCCCATGGTCATATGACAACTGGCTCTCATTTATGACTAGTGCCCCACAAATATGGGGCCAATATTTGCCATCTTCTCTACTGGCTTTTCCTGGAAATCAATGGAGAAGACAGCAGGGAAGGTTGTAAGCAGAGGGGATGGAAGATTTGAGGTCTATTCCTGCAATGTGCCAAGGAATTTTTCCCACCCTCCAATCAGGGAGAAGAGTCTTTGGTAGGCTTCAGGAACAGACCTTGTATCACAGGTTTAAAGTTAAAAAAAATCAACCATTGTATATGTTTTATATATATATATATATATTACAATTTACAAACATTGTTATGCAATTTAGCCGAAACAATTTGCTTTTCTACTACTGTTGTGTTTGTCATTCTTGATAAGTAGATTCAAAAGACAGACGAGCTGCATTTTTACTAAATACAGCTACCTGCTGATTCAAAGAAACTATTAGGTTTCAGTACACCATGAGTATCAGCCCACATATATTTCTAGTTCATATATGTTTTTGTTAATGTACATTTCCAAAAAGAAAAAAATGAAAACAAAAAAAAAACACTTTAAATGGGAGAGCATATAATAACATGCAAGTCATACTTACACATCATATACAGTATATGTACCTAATATATGACCATTTATAAGCCTATCCTGTTCAACGTTTATTGACATATCAATACTATAATTAGGTTTTGAATATCTATTTAATTTATTTAAAATGGAGGTAATCATTGGCCCTACCGCTAGCAGCAGTGCAATCTAAGTGTTTAATTCAGCAGAGTGGAACTGTCAAATACAGTCTAATTCCTTTGAAGTAGAAAATCTGTTTAGCTCCATTTAGCCCAAGTTACCAAATTCCCTTGTTTGTATGTGCAAGAATGCTTTAATATTAACATTAAAATGAAAATACTACCTGGATCACTATTTTTCTGCTAATAATATATAACGAAGAACGAAATATTATCTTATATTCAGGCCATTTGGAGAAAAAAATACCACCATCCGTAGAACTTCACCTGGCAC
This sequence comes from Azemiops feae, assembly GCA_023970755.1. Classification (NCBI taxonomy): domain Eukaryota; kingdom Metazoa; phylum Chordata; class Lepidosauria; order Squamata; family Viperidae; genus Azemiops; species Azemiops feae. The sequence goes on along the minus strand of JALGBA010000008.1, from coordinate 285,173 downwards.
CAAGTTCTGTATATTTATGCACCAGGTTCTTTCAACCTTATCTATGCATTAATCTTTCTGTGGCCAGACATTTGCCTTGAGCAATCTACAGTACTAATAATCTGTTTCCCATTTCCAAATATTCCTTTTAACAATGGCAGAAGATTTCGCTCATTTAGGCAAATACAATCAGATACAACTGAACACTTTGCTCTTTCCTACACTATCACTGAAAATTCATCAAACACAATAAACTATTGTGGCTTCATATTATTTATTAATTTGAGTCCAAGACTAAACCAAAAAACATTAAAAATATGCAGCAGTTCAAAATTAATATACATAAAATATAAAGAACACAAAACAATAAACTGTGTGAGGAAATTCAATTTGAGATAGATCTATTAGGCGAAGCGATGCTGGGTAGGGACTGCTTGGTAGGGAATTGTCAGGTAAGAGAGGGCATAGCCTGCAGCTGGAGAGTGGGTGGAGAAGAGATTCAGCAGAGAACTACCTTAGGTTCAGATGGCAGGAGCTTTATACTTTCAGACTTTAAAGGCTTCGTTAATGTAGCCTTATAACAAAGTAGACTTAGTTCATCTGCTCATGTTTCCTATCGGGTCTACCTGGTAAGGCTGACAAAAAGTCACTAGTCAATTCTTATCAGCTGAAGATACAAATAAAAAAATTGTCACTAGTTTTAATGCTTTTAGAAACTGATCATTTAAAAGAAAGCAATGATTTCCTCCTAATGAGGGAAATCAAACTTTGTAATAATTAGGATTATAACTTTGAATTATCATTGTGTGTAAAGTGAACATTTTAACAGAACGTGACATAGATTCAACCTCTACATTTGAACATGTACAAATACAATTTTCTTATGGGAAAATTATAAGCAGGCATGATCTCAGAAAATAGCTTCTGAGAGTCCAGGAAGTTAGATCAATATATTAGAAATGGGAGAATTTTGCCCTACAGGTCTGATATCTAAATCTCAGACCCTGTTTTGAGTTCTGCCAAAATTTTATTAAGGTCAAAAGTAAGTAAAGCTGGAGTTGACAGATCACAATTCAGGTGGTCCTCACTTAATGACTAGTTATTCTGTGACTATTCAACTGTGCCAAATGAAGGGGACGTTTGACCAGTCCTTCAAGTTCTGGCTAACAGAGACCTGGATCAAGTGGGTGCCATTTGCAACTTTCTTTGGCAGTTAGCAAAGAAGCAAAGACAATGGTTGTTTGCCACCAGCCGCGGCAATTTGCCGCCTCGCGCGTCGCACCCAATGCTGCCGCCATGAGACCGCGGAACAAGCCGGGCAGAGGTAAGGAACTGGTATACTGTTTTCTTACCACTGCCAGGCTTGTTCCACGGCCTCATGGCAGCGGCATTGGGCAGAAGGCGGCAAACGGCCAGTTTTGGTGTGACGTGGCTGTTTGCTGCCGGCCGCAGCCATTTGCCGCCTTGCGTGTCACACCCACCCCCGTCGCAAATCTTTCCAGAAACTCACCGCAAAGGACACCTGGCACAAAGGATGCCAGCACAACTCCCAGGAGCCAGAGGGGTGCCTCATCACAGTGGCATTGGTCAGGAGGTGGCAAACGGCCGGTTTTGGTGTGACATGGCTGTTTGCCGCCTTGCATATTGCGCCCAATGATGCTGCAATGCAGCTCGGCCAAAAGCGGCCGTGGAACAAGTGGGGCAGGTTTCCCCCTCACCTGCCCATTCAGCTACAGCTTAGTTCTCTTCTCTGACAGAGAAGAGAACTTCGCAGCTCTGCCTACAGAGCCACCAAAGCAGCAGGTGGAGCGCCGGAGGCTTGGGGAGGGAGGGCACTGAAGTGGGCAGTTGGGTCATTGGCAAGAGCAATGTGTCTGAGCAGAAAGCGGCCTCGGAACAAGTGGGGCAGGTAAGAAATCCTCGCTCCCCACAGAAATTGCCTTTCTTTCCTTACCTGACTTCTAGCCCCGTGCTGTTTCTCCTTTGCAATCCGCCACCGCCGCCACGTGCAAGGAAACAAAGGAAGTTTCTTTGGGGAAAAAAAGGTCAATCAATCAATTCCAACTTTGCGATCTTTCACTAGAAGTTGGAATTGATTGACTGACCTTTTTTTCCCCCCAAAAAACTTCCTTTGTTTCCTTGCATGTGGCGGCGGTGGATTGCGAAGGAGAAACGGCACGGGGCTGGGAGTCAGGTAAGGAAAGAAAGGCAATTTCTGGGGGGAGCAAGGATTTCTTTCCTTACCTGCCCCACTTGTTCTGAGGCCACTTTCTGCTCAGACGCGTTGCTCTTGCCAATGGCCCGACTGCCCACTTCAGCGCCCTCCCTCCCCGAGCCTCCGGCGCTCCACCTGCTGCTTTGGTCGGCCTGCCGGCCCCCACCTCAACACCCTGCCCACCGTCGCCCGGCACGGCCGCCCCGGGGCTGCAGGAGCTGGCCTGGCATGGGAAGGGCATGCGCCCCACCCTCCCACCACCATGCAGGGTAAGGTTGCTGTGCCCGCCCCCGCCCAGATGCCCTCGCCTCCCCTAAGCATTTTTTTTTTACTAACCTGCCTTTCAGCTGCATTCCATTCCTCCATTCATTTCTCAGCCTTCATCACGTGTTTGTGGGACTACGGTAAAAAAAAAAAAGTTCCATCAGACTTTCTAACTTCTTGAGTAGGAAGTCTGATGGAACTTTTTTTTTTATCGATAGTCCCACAAACACGCGGTGAAGGCTGAGAAGCGGAGAAACGAAATGCAGCTGAAAGGCAGGTTAGTAAAAAAAATGCTTGGGGAGGCGGGGGCGGGCGCAGCAACCTTACCCTGCATGGGTATTGATGCAGGTTGCTCATGGATGGGACTGAAGGACTAGGACTGGGGCGATGGCGCACGTGCCCACAGAGAGGGCTCTACGTGCCGCCTGTGGCATGCGTGCCATAGGTTCGCCACCACGGTTTTAGAACCTTAGCTTGAACAGTCAAAGACTGAGATCTCCTAATAGATATTAGATAATATCTAATATCTATAATTAGATAACAGATGGGTATCATACAGGAAAATATCCTTCATATTTTATTTCTCTTTTCATTTTATTAGCTTCCTAAAGGAGTAAGTTTGCAAATAGTTGTCACAGTAGCCAACTACTTACTATTTGCATGACACTATAAATATAAACATGTATGACGTCCTTCCAACAGATGAATAAAATTATCTAGTAATGCATTATTTTATTTATTTATTAAATTTGTTTGCCACTCATTTGCAGATTATTATCATTTTTCAGAAAACATTGCTAGGCTTATGGTAAACTAGTATTGAGCTGATTAAGGTTTATTGCCTTTAAGACATATTTCTTCTTTCATGTACATGCAATTCCTACTGCAACTTCATTGCTTTGTAGATCTTCGGTATTTTCAGGGAGGTCAAAGCTCTAGGCTTTGGATACTTCTGCCATTTCATTAAGATGACTATATACATAGCAAATAACATTAAATATCCTAATTAATTTTTTCTTTTGTTTTAGTGTTAATATTTAAGGACAAAATGAAATATTTATATTTCATGATTTTGAGTAGAAGGAACAATCAGAATTTGTTGATGCACCAGATGATGTGCAATAGAGAATTTAAAAAAAATCATTTAGGCAATTTAGAATAGATATAATAGAAATAGAAATAAAAATAGAAAGAATAGAACAGAACAGAACAGAATAGGAATTGGAAGGGACCTTGGAGGCCTTCTAGCCCAGCCCCCTGCTCAAGCAGGAGAACCTATACCATCTCAGACAAGTGACTGTCTAGCCTCTTTTTAAAAATCTCTAGTGATGGAGCGCCCACGATTTTTGGGGGCAAGCTATTCCACTGGTTAATTGTCCTCACTGTCAGGAAGTTTCTCCTTAATTCCAGGTTGCTTCTCTCTTTGATCAGTTTCCAACCATTGTTTCTTGTCCTGGCCCTCTGGTGAATAACGTGGCCCCATCTTCTTTGTGGCAGCCCCTCAAATATTGGAATACTGCTATCATGTCACCTGTTTCTTCTTTTCTTTAGACTATCCAAACCCAAATCCTGCAGTCATTCTTGTATGTTTTAGTCTCCAGGCCTTTGATCATCTTAGTTGCTCTTCTCTGTATTTTTTCCAAACTCTCAACATCTTTTTTGTGATATGGTGACCAAAATTGGCTGCAGTATTCCAAGTATGGTCTTACTAGGGTTTTATAAAGCAATTATATTAATCAATCATCTTGATTCTATGCCTCTGTTTATACAACCCAGGATTGTATTAGCTTTTTTGGCTGCTGCTGCATGGTTAAGTGATCGTCCACTAGGACTCCAAGGTCCCTCTCACAGTTACTGTTTTTAAGCCAGGTCTTGCCCAATCTGTATTTGTACCTTTGATTTTTCCTGCCTAAATGTAAAACTTTGCTTTTCTCCACATTGAAACTCATTTTGTTGGATAGGGCCAGTGGTGGGATTCAGCTGGTTTGCACCACTTCGGCAGAACCGGTAGCTAATTTTTTGTTGTCCAGACCCAGAATGGACTTCTGGAATCGGCATCCACACACAGAACCGGTTGTTCACATATTTGAATCCCACCACTGGATAGGGCCCATTCTTCAAGTTTGTCAAGATCGTTTTGGATCCTGAGTTTGTCTTCTGGGATGTTGGCTACTCCTGCCAGTTTGGTGTCATCTGCAAATTTGATGATTTCCTTTTCAATTCCCTCATCTAAGTCATTGATGAAGATATCGAAGAGTACTGGGCCTAAGACGGAACCTTGTGGTACCCCACTGTTTACTCCTCTCCATGTGGATGTAGTGCTGTTGATGACTACTCATTGAGTACGGTTTGCCAGCCAGCTACAGATCCATCTGGTGGTGATGTTGTCTATTCCACCTTTTTCTAGCTTACCAAAGAGTAGGTTGTGGTCTACTTTATCATTACTGAGGTCTAAGTATATCACGTCCACAGTATTTCGCTGGTCTATTAGTTTAGTCACTTTATCAAAGAATGAAATAAGATTGGTTTGGCATGATCTGTTTTTAACAAACCCGTGCTGGCTACTGGTTATAACTTTGTTTGCTTCTAGTTGTTCACAGATCTGTTTTTTGATTATCTTTTCTAGGATCTTCCCAGGTATTGATGTTAAACTTATTGGTCTGTAGTTTCCTGGGTCTGTTTTTTTTCCTTTTCTTGAAGATGGGAACCACATCAGCCCTTTTCCAATCCTCAGGTACTTCCCCGATGCTCCAGGATTTTTGAAAGATGTGGTGCAATGGTTCTAAGATAACATCTGCCGGCTCCTTCAGAACTCTGGGATGTAATCTGTCAGGCCCCGGTGATTTATACTCATCAAGGTCTGATAGGTGTTCTCTTACCATTTTCTTATTTTAATTTTTGTTTCTAATTTGTCTTTTGCAGTGTTTTTTTTTGGTATGTTGAGCTATAATTTCTTTTTGTGTGAAAACTGATACAAAGTATGAATTAAGCAGCTCTGCTTTCTCCCTGTTGCCTATTATTTCCTTGCCATCTTCTCTCTTTAGTGGACCTACAGTTTCCTTGATTTTTTTCTTGTTAATATGTTGGAAGAAACTTTTTTTTATATAACAAATTTTATTGGTTTTCTAGTTTTACATTTAAGTATTCGGAAAGCAGCGTGGTGACTGGGTAATCAGTGGCTCAATAACAAAATCTTTAGTACATATCTCAGGTTACATCATCAAAAATTCCTTCTCTATTTCCCTTAACATTTGCTAGATCATATTTAGGCTAGTAAATTTCTCATTATAGCAAAGTCAGTTAAAACATTCATCAATATATTTTTTGCTTATACATATCCATGTCCTGTTTTTAAATTTTACCTAATTTTTAATTACAATATTCCAATTTAACCTTTAATATCCATAGTATTTAAATTTCGGGTAGTCCAAATTTCCTTTATTTCACTACATAAAAGTTATAATATCTAAAATACATATATTACTTAAGTATATCTTATTTCATAAACATTTTCTATTTCTCCTCCTAATACATCACAACTTACTAATAGAGTATCCTTTATTGTCTCAAATCCACCATCTATATTATCTGGACTAAACAATAGTTGAAAGCTAATTCCTAATAATTAATTTTCATTTCTCTTACAAATCTAAATCCTGGGTATTAAGCCAATTAGTCCCTTATTTTTTTCCATTTAACAACAATATTTAAATCTAGTAATCATATTTCCCTTCATCTAAAAATCTCCCTTTAGCCCATTAGTTGAGACTTTAGGATCCTCTATCATGAATCAAAAAAGACCCCATTTTTTAAATCTAACTCTGGCTTTCTTTTTATGCCAACCAGGCTTCCATACCAATGCCTTTAGATCATCAGATACATCTCCCTTCATTCTTGCACATGTTACTTGAACCAAGGGAGACCATCTAGTTATCAATTTTCCAGAGAAGCTGGCCCATTTGTAATCGTCAAATTGTTGTCCTGGTGGCTCATTCGATTCAGCTTGGTGTTCTTGTCCCTCAGGTTTCTGCTGGTTTAGGTAGAAAGTCATGTCCAATTTTATGGTTGTTATTTGATTGTATATGTTTTCAGTATACTGTACTTGTTGGTCTTTAACATCTTCCATCTTGGTCTTGCTTTGTTCCGCTTCTGTTGCTTTTTGGGTTGTAGGTTCTTTAATTGCAATCAGGGTTTGTCTGTCAAAATTTTCAGTAGATTGTATTTGCTGATCTTTAAAGTCCTCTGTCTTGGTATTAATTTCTTCCACTTCTGTTGTTTTTTGGGTTGTAAGTTCTTTCATTGAGATCAAAGTTTCATTTTGTAGGTTTAAGCTAGCGCCTTTGTCTTTCAGTCTGGATTTAATTATCTCAGTAGCTTCAAGAATTTTTTCAAGTATAATTTTTTCAAGTATAATTAAGTTGTTGCTGGTCCTCCTCCATTTCTAACATAGTCATAGATAGTCCTTTAGTGAAGGCTATTTATTAGATGAAAGTCAGTAAATGTTCACCTCCACAGTTCCTAAAATCCAATTTCATTGTCCAGCTGCTCTCGCAGCTTTTTATCTCTTTTAGATAATACCAAGGGCAGATCTAGGCTGTGAGCAGGTCTCTTTATCAAGAGTATTTAGTTGCTGTACCAAACTCTGCCACAAGATGTCCCCAGCAGCATTTAAAATCTTTTTCAGAACCAGGGCTAGGTTTTTATCCAGTGTAAGTTCTTTTTCATCTTTTTTACAAGTAGATAAGGTGACAGGTCCCCGTGAAAGTAGGAATTTTTTGGGTCCCCAGATATCAAGGTAATATAAATCCAGTTACTTAGTTATTTTTTTCAGAGCTTTATTTTCCCTAAGTAGTCAGGCGCCACCATTTTAGAGGGTGGGAAGAAGATGCTCCCTTCCCTCTCTCCTCGCAGGGGGAAGAGGTTTCAGAGGGCTTTCAACAAGAAAATAGTTGGGATACAAGAAGGTAAGGTCTCACCCAGTTCCTCCGCGGTGCTTTCAAGGTGCTTGGTCACAGTGTTGGCCTCGACAGGTAGCGGCTTAGTGATGGGCCATGTAAATGGCCGATCTTTTCCCTGTCGGTCCGAAAAGCTGCTCCGGATCAAATGGAAGGGCTGCCGCCTTTTCGCGATCAATCGGAAGGTCCTCTTCCCCGCTTGATTTCTTAATTTCTGTTGCAAGTCTTTGTTCATTCTGAGCTTTGCTTTCCTGACTTCATCTTTGCATGTTCTGGCTGTCTGCTGATAATCGGCCTTAGTTATGTGCCCCTCTTTCCATTTTTTGTACTTACCCTTTTTGTCTTTCACTTTGTCTGAGAGATTTTTGTGCAGCCATGCTGGTTTCTTCTTGAATTTCTTGTTTTTCTTTTTCAGTGGTATTGTGCTGGTATGGGCTTTTATGATCGCATTTTTCAGAGTTTCCCATGCTTCTTGGGTTGTTTTCCCCTTTAGGATTTTCATCCATGGGATCTTTCCTAGGTTCTCTCTGAGTTTGTTAAAGTCGGCTCTTTTGAAGTTGGATTGTTGGATTGTTTTCTGTTGCTAGTGTTTGTGTTATACTAAATTCCAGTATGACATGGTCACTTTCACCCAAGGTTCCGGCAACTTCAACTCCCTCTATCACTTCTTCTCTATTAGTTAGAATTAAGTCCAGTATGGCTTTAGGTCTAGTTCCCTCCTCTACCTTTTGGGTGACAAAGTTGTCAGCTAGGTTGGTTAGGAATCTGTTTGATCTCCCACTCTCTGCAGAGTTTGTCTCCCAGTTGATATCTGGATAGTTGAAGTCTCCCATTACTACTGTGGTATGCTTCCTACATGCATTTGTTAACTGGTTGGCAAAGGTTCATCTATTTCTTCTGATGGTTGGGTGGTCTGTAATATACACCTGTGGTAAAGTCACTTTTTTTCTCTTTTATATTGGCCCACATGCATTCTGGAGAGATTTTATCTTTGATCATGCACATTTCTGTAGATATGTAGTGTTCTCTTACATATAGTGCAACTCCCCCTCCTCTTTTTGTAGACCTGTTTCTTCTGAACAATTTGTATCCATCCATCAGTCCATTCCATTCATGGGTTTCATCCCACCAGGTTTCTGTAATGCCAACGATGTCATACCCTCCCTCATGTACTATTGCTTTTAATTTGCCCTGTTTGTTCCTCAAGCTTTGAGCATTTGTATATAAGCATTTAAGACTTTTATGCCTGTTTGTGGGTATGTTTCCTGCATATCCTGATTGTTGTTTGGGTTTTTCTTTTTTCTTGTCTCTGCCTACCTCATTGTTTGATTTGTTTTCTTGGGATTTATGATTGGCTTTGGATTCTAGAGATTCTAAAGACTGGTCACCCTACCCCCTCAATTTTAGTTTAAAGCCTTCCTGATGAGTTGCGCCAGTCTTTTTCCGAGTACATTTCCCCCTGTTTTCGTGAGGTGCAGCCCATCCCTTGCCAGGAGCCCTTTGCATAGGAAATGCAGTCCATGATCCAGGAAACCAAAGTTTTCTTGGCAACACCAATCCTTTAGCCAATGCTTTATTTCTAGAATTCTTTTCCTCCTCAATGGGTGTTGGCCTTTCGTTGGGAGTACGGATGAGAACACTACTTGTGCTCCGAGCTTCTTAACTTTATTGCCTAGTTGTTTGTAATCTCTAACTATTGTACTCAGGTTCTTTGTTGTGTCATTTGTCTTGGAACATCTGGCCCACCCAGCACAAAGGAGACGAAACGGCCAGCTAGCAAGCTCGAGTAGAGGTGGTAGAGCATGCCCAGAAAGCCAAAGGCCACCCCAACTGGGGAAAGCCGGATTCCCCATTGGCGCCATAGCCCCCCAGTCCCAGCTAAGATTGTGTGCCTCCCCCCACATCTCTGCTGGGCCTGGGTGTCCATGACGCCGATGGGGATCCAGCTTTCCCCACTTGGGGTAGCCTTTTGCCTGCTGGCCCTGGGCGTGCTCTATCACCTCTATGCGGGGCTTCCTAGCTGACCGCTTCACCTCCTTCGTGCTGGGCGGGCCTGCAGCTCTGGGCAGTGGCCTAATGGACCTGCATGAGCGGCTGGTGGCCGCGGTAGGTACCAAGGTCTGCGAGGGGAATGCACTCCACCCACGGGCCAAGGGCAAGACCCTCAAGGGGGCTGAGGAGATGACCAGTAGCGACCTGCTCTCCAACCAAAAAGAGATGGGACGGCGTAGGCGTGTCTGGCAGTCTGCATCACGTGCTCCCCCGACTCCATGTGCTGCTGGTGCCGGTGCCGCTGCAGCGCTGCTGCTGGAGGGCTGGCCCGGTATTCACAGCGGGCTATACAGCCCTTGCTACAGTGATGGGATTCAGCCGGTTCGCACCGGTTTGGTAGAACTGGTAGCTAATTTCTTTTCAGTTCAGAGAACCAGTCGATGCTTGGCAGAAATGCCCCCGCTCCCGATCAGACCCATGCAAAAAAAAGTTTAATCAATCAATTCCAACTTTGTGAGATCCTGGAATTGATTGATTGAACTTTTTTTTTTAATCCCACAAACTTTTGTTTGTGGGACTGCACATGGCAGTGGAGGAAGTGACGGAGGAGCTAGAAAGAAGGTCAGAAAAGAAATGGTTTGGGACTTCCGGTTCTGGTTTGCAGTGCTGGCGGTCGCGCGGAGAGTGTCCGCCAGTAGACCCTGGACAGGGTCGAAAGTTGCCCTGGAGGGGCGACTACTGTTGAGGAGGACTCTCGTCAACTGCGGAGGGAGCGGCAGCACCCTCCGCGGTCTGAGACAGCTCCTTTGGGCCGACGGGGAAAAGATCGGCCATTAACATGGCCGATCATCTAGCTGCTCCAGCCGAAAGTCACAAGAACAGCTAAGCGAAAAGTACCACCGTGGAAGATCTGGGTGAGACCTTTCCTTCCCTCTCTGTACCCTAACTACCTCCCTGTGAAAAGCCCCTGGAATTATTTCCCTACTTTAAGAGAGTGGCGTTTGGATACTTGGGAAAATGAGCTCTGAGAAAAATAATTAATTTTTATTGACTATTTTTGTTGTTGGATTTCGGGGATCCTGAAAAAATCTCTATTATAGAATTTTATTGCTGTATTTACTTTTTAAGCTGGGAAATATTGTTATTTCTTTTACTTGTTTTTACTTTTTAACTGGACAAAACTTTATTGGAATTTGGAAAAAAGATTTTACAGCTTACTGAGGACATCTTGTGGTGAAAAACTGACATTACAATTGTATTTTCCCTTTGATTTTAAGACTGGATTTGACCTTCAATTACTACAAAGGGAAAAGATAATGGATTTGAAACAGCTGGGTGGTGAAATTGCCTATTAGAATTGTGGAGGCGGATGTTGGTTGACTGTTAATAAACATAGCCTCCACCAAAAAACTAAAAGATTATCTTACTACTGAAATGGAGTTTTACCCACAGCTTGGCTATGGACTTATACTAGAAAAAATCTTGGAACTTAAAGAACAAAGGATTTTTAGAATGAACATTAAAGATGATGCTCCAGAACTAAAAATTGAATCTCAAATTTTGACTGATCAACTTATAGACCAAGGAATAACAGAGGAAGAACAAATCAACTCCAAAGAGGCCTGCATGCAACTATATATACAATTTAATGAGATGGAGGAATCTCATCCACAATCTATTTGTAAACTTATGCTGGGAAGAATTTACGAAACTACTGAGCAAGTGAATGCTAGAATAAATGCTTTTATTACAAAACTTCAAATTGACTTCCAGATTCCAACTGACTACCCCACAACTCAAATAATAATAGATGAGGAACAAATCAACATAGAAGAAGATATCATACAATCCCACATACAATTCATTGAGAATCTCGACGACCAAAGACGGATTTCAACTAAAACATCTACAATGCCAAAAGCAATAGGAACTGATTTGCAAATATAGGCATTGAGAACTGTGACAACACGGATAATCAACGAGTAACTACCACATTGAACAAAACTGATTATACAGCTCAGACAGTATTGGAAAAAAGAGAAGAGAAATATGATCAGATTGAATTGTTGAGAAATACGTGTAATCAAATATTGAGATTTGATGATTTAGAGGCTCTTTTATGGAAACCTGCTTGGCACAAAAAGAAAGCTAGAATTAGATTTAAAAATGAGAGTTAAAATTTTATCTGATGGGTTAAAAAGGCTTTTAGAGATTTTGACTGAGTTAATACTACTGAGATGAAAATTATTGATTTGATTATGGCTTGGAATTGTAATATGGAAAAGGTTGTAAACAAGAAGTTAATAGAGTAAGAAATAGAATATAGATGTGAAATGAAGTAAGAAGGTATTTTTTGGAATAATATGTTTTTTAGGTATAATTATTTTACGTAATGAGTTAAAAAGGTTTTTTAGAGATATGGTTTGATTTATAAAATATATATTTGAAATAGAGTAGGATAAGAAATAGAATATAGTTGGGAAGTATAAAAATATAATGGTTGGAATAATATGTAAATTCTAGAAATAATTATTATTTTATGAAATAAGGGAAATTGGGATAGTGTAAATTATGTGTTTATTTAAGGCTAAATTGGAACGTGGTAATTGTAATTTGGCCTGATATAGGTGAAATATTATTGATATTTTTTTTGATTGATTAAATTCTATTTAGAAATGTATTAATTCAACTATGTTATATCAATTGAGGGAAATAGAGAGGGAACCTTTAAAGAATTAACCTGAATTATATATGTATGATTATGCTTTTTTTTTTTTTTTGATGATTGATTACTCTATCTCCACGATGATTCCTAAGCACTTTGATGTAAAACCTAAAAAACCCCAATAAAACTTGTTAAAAAAAGAAAAGAAAAGAAATGGTTTGGGAAGCGAGGGCATCTGGGCGGTGGTGGGGCAATCTCCAGCTCCGCGGCGGCAGAGGCGCTCCACCTGCCGATTCGGTGGCTGTGTGGGCAGAGCTGCAAAGAGTGCTCGGAAGTGGAGTGAAACGGAAGAGGGTGGGTGGGCAGGTGAGGGGGGATCTGCTGAAGCTGTCCAGAGAAGACAAAAAGCAGCCCCGCCTCCAGTAGTTCAGAAAAGCAGCCTCTGAGCTGGATGGCCGGCCAACAGCTGAAGAGGCGATGCAGTGGGTTGTGCCTGGAAAAAGGAGAGTATGTAAGGCCAGGAGGGACGGGCGGGGAGGAGGGAAACCAGCCGTGCCGGGATGCATCCAGCCATGTGGGACCTCGATGACTTAGTGGGCGGCTGGTTGAAGAGGGATGGTTGTGGTTCTGCCTGCTTTATTACATGGCAGGCTGGGCAGGAGAAGGCAACTGCAATCCCTGCATTGCCAGGCCCAGCCAACAGCAGCTCTGGAAGCGAAGCTGTGCCGCCCATCCTTGCACTGATGGAGGATGGTGGTGGGGGAAGGCGGGCTCTGGTATGTGCACACCCCTCACTGCTGCCACTCCGCATTGTCCTGTGCGCACCCCCGGCCCCTCGCCGTCTCCATCTGCCGGGGCGGAGCCAGGGAAACGGGCTGGGTGGGGGAGCTGCCAGTGCCGCTGCGAGGCAAAGCTGGTGGGAAAAGGGGGATCGGACCCACGTGCCCGCTTCCCAATATCCTGCTGCAGCCTCTCACGCCGTCCCACTAGTGCTGTGGCTGATTTCAGCAACGCTGCCATATCACAGGGATGCGGTGTTGTGCCACAGCACCAGTGGAGCAGTGTGAGAGGCTGCAGCAGGATACCGGGAAGCGGGGCATGTGGGTCTGATCCCCCTTCCCCCACCGGCTTCGCCTCGTGGCAGCGGCATGGGTAGCTCCCCCCCGGCCCGTTTCCCTGGCTCCATTACCGACAGCAGCTATCTCAGTGAGTGTCCCACTGGCATGGCTAGTTCCTCTGTTGATGCCATTGCAACAGCTCGCCCTCTTCCACTTCCATGGACTCCGGCTCGGTCGCCTTCACCAAAATACGGAGGCCCTGTACAGCTGCCATCGCCCCACAGGCCTCGCTACCACTGAAGGAGGGCAAGACCAGAAACAGGAAAAGTGAAGGCGGAAGCCATAGAGATACACTGACTGGCTGTGCAGAGCGCCACTTGAGGTAGCGGCTACGCCCATCAGAGGGGCTGACTGTGGCAGTGATTTGAGAAATTATGCTGTCGGCCCCCATGCGCTTGTGGGGCCAGGGTGGCAGGGGCCAGTCCCTCACCATCTTCATGGCGCGTGCCCACAGAGAGGGCTCTGAGTGCTGCCTCTGGCACGTATGCCATAGGTTTGCCACCACTGGTCTACCAAATTCTATTGGAAGAACAGTGAAGACTCAGGGAAGATTCCAGGATGGAGAAAAAGGAGGAAGCAGCTGCCAATCCTGGAGCTATACCTGCAAATGGAACCCGGACGGCCGCCCAGGCTGGGGACTGAACCCCACTGATCGGAGCATGGCTGAAAATCCATACGGACAAATCTGACAGGCGGGAGGAATCTCTAGCTGTCAGGGACCTTTAGCGTACCAAGGAAGATTTCTGGTGCAAAAGCACGCCCAAAGCTGCTGAGGCTGAGTTCCCCCTGACCTCTACCCATGGCTCTCTACCCCTTATGACCAAGCACAGGGTGAAGAGGCTGGCTGGATGGGATGAGTCAGGGGAATGGAAATACTTGACGACACTACATGGTCACTTGGTCCAGAGGCTGAGAGAGAAATTCAACTGACTGGACATCAGGGAAGTGACCCCGATCACACGCTACATGGTCTCAGCCAGAGCCGAGGCCAGTGCAACGCAGCCACTTTCCACCCGCCAGAGCCTGAGTCCTTTGCCATAGCTCACGCTGCCTCCCCACTCCCCAAACCGGCCGCCGCATTGAGCCTAGGACCCAAGCGAAGCCCCCCATGCCTTCAGTGGGCTGCAAGCCCAGCTGGGCAACTGAGAGGATTCCAGAGATGGGCTCAACCTCAACCATGGTCTCAGTACCTGGTGCCCGGCGCAGTGTGTGTCCCCACCCCCTGTGGACCTACTGCTGATCAGAGCCACATTTGATGGGGATCCGGATAGGCTGGCATTATGGGTGGGCCCATAATGAATCGCTATGCTCTTGACTACCCTGACAAGAGAGTGACAGTGAATGCAGTGGCAGCAAATCTAGAAGGGGAAACTGCAGAGTGGGTGACTAGCCTCCACAATGAGGATGCACTGGAGCTGGAGAACATAAACCTTTTCTTTGAAGAGCTGAGAGCCAGGTTTGAGGATGAGTCCCAAGCCCTGTAAGCTGAGGTGGAAATACACGACCTAAAGCAAAGGGGCCATCCGGCTGAGGAATTTGTGTGAGAATTCCGTAAGGTCTCAGGCAGAATAAGGCAGGGGCCAGAGCGATTACTCATCCACTGCTTTAAGGAAGCTTTGGACTGAGACCTGTATCAGGCCTGCACCTACCGGGGGATTCCTGAGCAGATCCGGGAGTGATACCAGATGGCAGTGACCTTAGACATCGAACTCAAGCACTACAAGCCCAGTGTCCCTGAATTGAAGCCCAAGTGAAGCCAAAAGAGAAGCCAGTTCGGGCGGTGACCAGCCATGGTGTCCGGTGCCAGCACCTTCCAGGTTCCTAATGGAGCTCCTATCAAGTTCTTCAGGTATGGCCAGCAGGCACACCAGGTGGTCAAATGCCTAGTGCCAGGTCCCCAGGGAAGGACCACCCCAGCTACCACCTCGAAATAAAAAAAGGCACAGTGGCAGGGTTGTAAGAGGTCAAGCTGGGTACATCAAAGCCAGCCCATTAAGATCTCCTCACCCATTAAGAGTGAGAGAAAAACTCCGGTTAAACGCCAACCACTGCCAGCCCCATATGACAGTGACGATGAAGGCGAGAATGATCCAATGGTGAGTCAAGTCATCCCTTCTTTTGCCCTCTCTGCTAAACCCATAGTCCCTAAAACAGGGCCCCAAACAGAATTAGAAGTCCTAGTAGATTCAAGCTGCACTCGATACCTGATTAACCTCCAGACTGTGCTTAAGCTAGGAATCCGAGCCAAGAAACTGTCCCTAGCCATGAGGTTTGAGCCAGTCGATGGGTCGTTAATTGGAGGGTCACCTGCAAAACACCTAACTGAACCAGAACCACTGGAGATAGGACAACATTGGGAGATTATCCAATTTGTAGTGAGCCCCAAAATAACTGAGACTATAATCCTGGGGCTGGCTTGGCTAGATAAGTGGCGACCTACCATATGGTAGGAGAACGTAGTGAGAACTATGAGGTTAGGAATTTTGCCCCTACCTCCTCATGATGGCCAAGAGAGAGAAGCCACCCCACTGGAGCTGGGCAGGAACTGATAAAGACTTTGAAAACCACCACTGAACAGTTGCCCGGGGTTCAACTTATCCCTAGTGAATACCGGGATCTAGCTGATGTGTTCAGTGAAGAAGAATGTGATGTGCTCCCCCCTCACCGAGTTACTGACTGTGCAATAGAAAACTTGCCGGTGGCAAAACTCCCTAAGCCAAAGATGTATTCCGTGACCCCCAGAGAGATGATCGAACTACGAGAATACATTGATAA
The DNA here is from genome assembly GCA_023970755.1 of Azemiops feae. NCBI lineage: Eukaryota > Metazoa > Chordata > Lepidosauria > Squamata > Viperidae > Azemiops > Azemiops feae. Next base: position 269,210 of record JALGBA010000008.1, on the reverse strand, counting down.
GAACCTGGCTAGGGGTTTCACCCAACCAACAAAATCATGTGTGGCTGCCCCTTTGCTGTTCAAAGAGAAAAAAGATGGGATTCTGACATTATGCATGGATTTTAAAAACTTAAACGCTTTTAGCATGGAGAAAATGTATTCCCTTCCCCTGATGAAGGACATGTTGGCCCATCCGGCAAAGGGGAGGCTTACTGCGGCTGCTGCTGGACACTGTCGCCCCCATGCGCTTGTCGCCTCCTGTGTGCATGCAATCGAGGCGAGGTGAGACATGTGGCGGGGCTGGCACCACACTACAACCCCTGCGCACTTGGTCCCTGCTGTCCAATTTTGTCCTCCAGTTCCATCGCATAGGCGGGACGAGCCTCCCGCCTGCTGCCCCACCCGCAATGGGCCCAGCGAATAGGAAGGGCAGGGAGCCCCCATCCCCAAGAGGCACCAGGAGTCCACAGCTGCACAGTGCAGGTGGGTCTGAGCACCGCGATTATGGCCCTCCAAACAGCAAGAGGAGGCAGAGACAGGGGAGGCATGCAATCTGGCCTGCCCGATAGCAGCTGCCTGCCCCATCCCAGCCATGGCAGCCGTGGGCAAAGACATGGTGGGGCCGAGGCAACCCAGCCAGTTGCCATCACTGCCACTGCATGCTCAGCCCCCGCTGTCCAACATTGTTTTCCAGCGAGCGCCCCAGGAGCTCAAGGGCCGGGCCGGACATATGCCACCCTGGGCCCAGGCAGCCCACGCTGCCATCTGGGGGTCCCTGCACGGCCTAAGAGGGTCGGCAAGGCTCTTCCAGTGATCAGACCCCAGCACCCACCTTGGTCCCAACCTCCTCCACCAGAAACCCTTGCATCCTCCCCAGCTGCTCCCAGGCCTCCATAGGTGCCCCAGATGTTGAGCTGGCCATGCCCACACCAGCCTCATCCACCAAATTGGTTGTGACTACCCAGCTACGACTATACCGGCATGCCCCCATCAGCCACGCCCCACCCAGCCACCCCCACCCGGCCCTGAGGGCAACGACAATGCTGATGCGGCCTTCAATGAAATCTAGTTTGACACCCCTGCTCCAGCGTTAGCAGTGTATGCTAATGCTTTGGGAAGGAAGGCTAGGGCTACTAAGGAAAGAAAAGCCAAGAATTTTGCCAGCATCTCAGGGAAAGACATCTGCTTCTGGAATTCTGTCGTGTGGTCCAGCAATACAGCAGCCTGTCCTCCTTCCTCTTGAGCCCTGGAGATCTTGAAAAGATAAGTGAGCAATTGGGGGTGGGGATGGGTACAGAGGAGACCCAAACAGCTGATGAGACCCCAAGTGGTGGGAACCAGAACATGGCATATCTCGGGAGGAGGGTAATCTGGAGGCAGATGCAACCCACTCCTTAGGCACTCTGTATTTCACCTAATGATCTGCATATTCCTTTAACAAATTCATTGGAGAGAGCAGGGATGGGGGCTTGTTCACTTAATGTGATTCATTTAACATCCCCCTGATTTTGACCGTAATGGGTAGGCTCCATTACAATCATAACTTGAAGACTTTTAAACATAATGTACATATATAACAATTACAAATAAGTCTTCAAAATGTGTTGTGAGAAATATGTTGTATGTTAAGTATAATAAAATTAAAATCAACTATTGTATTTCTCTGAAAGGAACATAACCCCAAATTTAAGACAATCCTAATACAAAAAGATGGTATCAATTCAGTAAAACTAGCTTCTCTGCATTGTCAACCATGGTTTTCAACTCCTATTCAAAATAATTAAATAGCTCTCAAGAAGAAAGTGAAATGGAATCACCCTACTCTTATTTTACATTTGTTATTTTTAATTAATCCACAACTATATTACAATATAAGAAATTTATCTGATTGAGCTCGACTATTGGTTGAGATCAACACTAACAGATATAAGTGTGCACCAAGATTTACATACTGACACAAACATTTGATATAAGTCATTATTTATGGTGACAACACACATACTTACACACATATACATACACTCACATAAACATAATGTATTTATATGTGTGGAAGAATGCATTTGTGTTTGTGTGTGTATGCTGTATTGCTTTCAATTTTTAATATAATATATTCATATTGCGGAAAAAGACAAAGATGTCTTAAAAAGTTGTAGACGGCACATGGCATAAATGATCTTTGGAAAATAAATCTGAAGCACTGCCACAATGCCGCTAAATATATCTGAAACAAATATGATTCTTTTTCAAGAGTCATCTTTCCACTTATTGAATAGTTTATTTCAATAAGTTATTAAGTATTCAGTTCAAACACAAAATGAACAATATTCTCAACAGAGCAATAGCTATTCTACAGTATGTGAAGCTTTATCAGATTTGTTCTTTGAGAATATCTTCCCTACCTGCAAAACGTGTGCAAAATGAAACTAGTAATATAGTTATGCTACTGATTAGGCCAATGAAATATTTTGCTAATACATTATAAGAAGGTTAAACAAATATATACCTTCTTATATTGACTTACAGTGGACAGTCACAACTGCTAAGTCCATTTTAGAATATCACTTACCCTTTATAACAATGACTATTCCCAATCATATCCAAAAGAAAAATATATAAAAATCCATGCTTAAAGTAATAATAATAATGATATGCACTCAATTATCAGTACTTTAAATCTCAAGTTAAAATTAATTGTAACTCAAATAGGAAGTCTGACTATAGGAACCTATCATTCATTGATGTAATACTGTTAGTAACTCAAGATAGTTTGTCTGGGATTTAATAGAAGCTGCCTGGAGTTAAAAGAAAGCAGCCAATACACTTACTCAATACTTATTCTAATTTCTCTAAATTGACCATGGTCCCTAAAAGGAACTCCATAAATTATCTAAACTAAAACTCTAACCCAGCATAATTCTACAATTTGATTTATTAGATACCAATATTTTAATCCATTAGACATTCTATAGCCTAATTAAGTGTCTAGCAACATTCTTATGCTGACCTACTTAGAATTATAATGCTAATATTTTAAAAAGTTTTGAAAGAAGGGAAATCGGCTTTGATGTTGTACAATTACTTGGTTGTGATAAATGTAAGTGGTTAATTTTATGCAATTGCCTCAAGTTAAGAAGTGTTAAGCCAATAATAATTACCCACTACAAAATTATTGTCTCACTGAATGAGTGCCTAATACATACAGAAAGGTGAAATTATCTGACAAAATACATTTCAAATTAGTGTAGCTATTCGGAAGCTTCTTGGATTTCCACGTTCCATCTCAGCTTCCATGTAAAAGGCTAAGCAGAATTTCTGTAAATACGTTTTGGCATAATCTTGTTGAATGACAAATGACATACTACCAGGTGCCAAGATAGGCAGGGAATATAGTCACCCCCTCCTTCAGCCTTAACTGGAGTAGCTTTGTTCTCAGTGCCCTGAATAATTAATAACTCCTTTGGCAATCAGTCATGCATTCCTTAATGGCACCTAAGGCATCAAGTATCCCATTCACCAGCTCCCCCACAAGTAACAATAGCCTTTACTACACTGGGTGTTCAATGCCAAGCTGTAAATGACATAATTTAAACTAAACAAGTCACTAGAATGAATATTACCCAGACTTAAAATTGAATGTTTTATTAGGTTTGTTTACATAATATATAGTTGCTGTGTAAACCTGGTAAGTATTTGAGATAGATTTGAGATAGACTTTCTTAACATGATTTTTGCCAAGTTACAGTACTTCCCTTTTTGCAAAGAATTTTAGCATTAAAATACCTTTATGAAGTCCAGAATGAAAACTTTTTTTGAAGATAAAACACATGGGCAGGCAAAAATATTTGTAGAATTTATAATAATATATTCTAATGATCCAAGACTATGTATCTGAAGAAATACAATAACCTGATATCTGGATATGATTTAAGGTATTTGTCATTTTTACAATATTACTGTATACAGATGTATCAAATCTCCTCTGAATTTGGTGTTAAACAGATAACCATGTATGCATTGTACCTGCATATAGGTAAAAACAAAAATATAATTTTACAAATGGACACATTTCTTTTAATAATCAAAGCTTTGGTAATTTATTTTATTGAAGCAAATGACCTAGGAATACCTTTCCTACATGAAACATAAAACTGTTTAGGACAATTAACTATGTTACAGAATTAAAACAAAATCACTTCTGACAGACATTTAGGACAGTTCTTCTCTGTGTGGGGCTGCTAATAATAAATATAATCCTGCCCTGTTTTATTTCATGTTTATCATCTTTCCCTCTGCTGATGCATCTAGATTTTCTTCTTCTTGAAATAGAATTTTTCATAGCATAGAGGTATTTTTCATGATTTAAAACCAACTAATGAAAATGTACAGATAAGATTATTGTAAAAAAAGTTTTATCTCTGTGATTTTTAAAAACTTTTTTATTGAAATCAAAACTTTAAACTTTCACTGTATTCAGTATGTAAAATTTAAGCATTTGAGTTTATAACAAACTAAAATTTAATAACTGTTTATCTTCTGTGACATTATAGTCATAGAAAAGTATATATACTATTCACAGAACAGTACTTGACCAGATGGTTCTACCTATCAACGCAGAGAATAGATTCTCAATAATAACATGTTTTGTTTATTTATTCAACTTGTATAGCCGCCCAAAGGTGTGCAGAAATCATTTAATGTCAGCAATAGACACTGCTGGAACCTCCATCACTAAGCAAGGTGATCATGTGATTTTTTTCTGTTAATGACTGCTTTGCTTAGCAACGGACTAGGCATTCCTAATTAGGGTTGTTAAGTGAGGACTACTTGTACTTCAAACAAATCCAAAATGCATAGCTTTGAATCAATTTTACAATTACACTTTCCTACTTTCATGACTTGGATCCCAACTTTTGACAAAACAAAATGTTTAATTTCCAAAAAGATATCTGGTTAATTAAGAAACAGAACAGAAAGGTTAATTAAGATAGCAAAATCCATCTTACATAACTCAATCAGGAATAAAAGAAAACTAAACATGGAAGAAATGCTTAATAAGTTTCCAGCTCTTGTTTTAAGTAGTTTACAATGCCATCCATTTATACTTTAGTAGTACATGTAGAAGTGCAATAAAAAAAACGAATCAGCCTCCTTTACATCAATCAAATTACACCTCCTATTTAGTTTTCATTTAAGGGATTACTTCAAAGTCCTCATTTAACAACCACAATTGGGACTGGTAACTCAGTCGTTAAGCAAAATGACCCTGCTTATGATATTCCTTTATTTTTACTTTCCTTTACAGACCTGCAAAGGTCATGAATGCAAGGACTGGTCACAAAGTTACTTTTTCCAAAACTATTGTAACTGCACATAGTTGTTTCCTGAGTCAGTCACTACATGACAACTACTTGTATTGACATTTGTCAGGCATACTTCAGTTGGATTCCTGCAATGAATCAGAGACTTTCCAATTCTATAATTCCACTAATTAATCCTTAATCTTTAACATTATGCTTTGAGAATCAGGTACTTACTGTTGTGAGAAGATTATAATGAATACAGAAACCAGGTTCAGAAGGAAAATACTCATCAGAAACAAATCTTATCCTGATCTGGTTTCCTTTAGAGATCTGTTTGCCTGGAACAGTAGCAGAACCACACCACCGTCCTAAGATAGTGCCATCACTAGGCTCTTCCACTTCTATGAAGTCATACCTACAGCAAAATATATATACATCGATGTATATTTAATCTTTGTTATAAGCACACGGGAATATTTATGAATAAGAGAAACCTGTAAAAACAAAACTCATGTATAAATAGTGAAGTATTTTAAATAAACAAAAACACAAAAAGAAAAAGGAAGCAACAAAAACATATATAACACACTGGAAAGTACTCATTCTTGCTGCGTCCCATGCACAGTAAATCCATAATTCTTTTATAAGAGATAAATTCCAAGGTTTTTTTTCACAATTCAAATGGATGTGAATAGATAGATGTGAAAAAATATTTTGTTGAATTAGTTTTGGTATCATAATAACTTAAGGTTATTAAGGTTCTTAATAATTAATTGGTTATTATATTAATAAATTTATTAATAAATTATATTAATAAACCAAATCTTTAATTCAAAAATGTTATAAATAACGAATATTTTCTTTCTTTCTCATTTTCTTTAATAAGCCTTTGTATATTTAAAGAAAGTTCTGCCAAAAATACATCTTTGAGATGCTAGTTGAGAAAAAATTGAAATCAAAACATGTTTTAATTGAAATATTGCCATTTCACAATTTCAAGCATCTAGATTCCTCTTGAAGTAATGTTTTAGAACTTATTTGATAAGAAACCAAAATATTAATGATCCCATTTACAAGTTAATTAAAAAGTATTTGCAATTTTCAAAATGGGATTCTCTCACAATATGAACAGGTTATGTAAGGGTTACAATAATACTACTGACTCAATATCTTCCAATTGTTAAAACGGGGCCAAGCCCGACAGAATATCAGAGGAGTCACATAATAACTTTCTAATTTTACTACCCCCAGATGTGTGAAACATGTTACTTGCTGAAATAGTTACTTGCTGAAATAGGTCCTTATCTGTTTGCCAGACAGGTGCCTTAGCTCTTCCAACAAAAATTTGTAAGTAGATTCTTCAGTATAGATATATTTAAACATTGCTTCGAAAAAAAGGTTGGTTTTTCAAGCAGTCATTGACAGTACTACTAGGGAGTAATTGAAAACAGTAATAGCATCAACATTTCAATTCCAAAATAATCCAGTTGAAATAATAGGGAATTGAAAAGTATACTCTTATTGGAAAAGAATGTTAGCATTGTCATATACTTATCAAATTAAATTTCAACATATAAACTTAAAATATACCACATATATACAAATTAGGCTCATATGGAGTAGGTGATCATTAGAATAAATTAATTCATTTGATTTTATTTGCAATGATTTAAGTTTCTGACGTTTAAAACATGAACATCTAAAAGGCTGCTTTCTCAAAATCTCCGGTAAATGATTGTGTTCATTACGCTATCATTTTTTATTCTTTCCCGTGGTCTTTGGTTCTTTTTTGTATTATTTGGCATTAATTCATTTTTTAAAAAAATACATTAGATGAATTATTTGTTCTACTCTTAAACAGAATTTGCAATGCTGCTAATATGAAAGGGAAAGTAAAAAATGTGGAAAAGTTCTAGTCCATAAATATGTTAACTCACACTTGCAAAACAAGAACTGAGATGCAAGCCATGGTTCAATCTACAAACAAAATAGATGTATTATTTAGTTAATGGGGCTGCTTACAGTTAAACATTAAACCATTTATTAGAAATTACTAATACTTCTTTAGATTATCTGCATCAATCCCCAAATGTAGTCATTTGTTTAAACCCAAGAAATACACAAACCTGACTCCTTGCTGATTAATCTGTCTCTTGAGTCCAAATCCTTTTCATATTATTTTTATCTTTTGTTTGCAATATTGTGTATTTTAATTAAATATTCAATAATTAAACAATTTTGATTGCCTACATATTCTTTTTGAAATGACATGTGGAGATCAAACACACAAATCAATGACATTCTTGAAATGTTGAAAATGATATAAGACTTGACACATGAAGTGAAACAATCACTGACAACCAGAACCCCATGTCTCTAGGTGATCATTATAATCCCTGTAATAGAATCACAGCTATTGTATTGCACTGTCCAAATCAGTATTTAAAGGGCTTTACTAAGCCTGCTTTTATTGTCCAATGAAATGTAGGTTTCTCTCAGCAACATGATACAGAGCACACTTGATACCTAAAGCAGTTTTATAATGACCACATCTCTTCTCAGACATCCTTGGGGACTTTTCTTTCATGCTTTCCAAAAACAAGCCTGTTTTTGTAGACACAATGCCTGTTGGTGTAATAAAAGTCAAAAATAGAGGGTGGGTGTATTGCAGTAAGCTTGGCTTCCAGAATGTAAAATATTTCAGCTACTTCAAATAAAAGTAATGAAAGCATGTAGTGAGGAAGTCTCAGTGGCAACTTTCCAACTCTGGTTTTTTTCCTTATGAGTTCTAAATATACTCTTAACTGCCTAATAGAATTACTGGAATTTTTTTCCTCTTAATGTTTTCAAGTAGATGTTTCATTTAATTATAAGAAAAAATGAACTTAGCCATAAATTTACTTTTATCAATGGAAGCTATTGCATACAGAATTGGACACAGTTCAAGTGCCCTATACACCGAGTTCTATCTACATACTCCATATAAAATCTAGCCATAGAAACTATTGTTCAGCATCTAAAACCCAGTGTCCCTGTTAATTCAATGTAGGTAAAATACTCTGTGAGTTAAACTAAACTAGACACAACATTAAATAAATCTTTTAGTTACTATACAGGACTTGGAAAATTGTAAACAGCCTCAGTTATAAGGATTATGGCAACAATCAGATGGAATTTAACAGGTTTTTTTTGTTTCAACTCTATTCTTATGGAATAATCATAACTTGAAGCTATAACAGAAGTTCCAGGCCAAGGTTTTATTCTGGAACTTTCCTACAGAACTGCAGCTTTTTTACATTTATATTACTGTCTGTTTCAAAGAAGTGATGAGAGAACAAATACAGAAATAAACTTAATAATTATTATAAATTAATCAATCAAGAGCAACAGAATCATGACAGCGGAGCGATCCTGACGTAGGAATTATACTATTCCGGGTACCAGGTACTGTTCTAAATGCTTTCTGGGCATCTCAGAGTCCAAATTGAAAACTATAAGTGAAACTAAATGCTCAGATCATGTTGTTTGATGAGTGAAAAGAAGGAACTGGATTTCTTTCATCTCCACTTTAATCTGTCTAATTAAGCCATGTGAGATCTGATCTCAAAATCTTCCATATGAAAAAATCACTCGTTTTTTTCCACAATAAGTTACAAGAAACTGATTTCCCCCATATTACTAGAAGATTTCTGAGTTTTTAAGAAGATATTAGCTATTTAAAAATTAAAGAGGAAAAAGAACTGTATTGAACAAGTACAAAAATAGCACATACCAGAGTAACAGTTCCATCACAATATTTATTATTGGAAACACAAAGATTGAATAGAATCAGAATGTTAGCTATTGAATGAATAATGTTGAATTAGAAGCAAGCCAAAATATCAATTCTTATGCACATATTGACTGAAAGTTAAATGAGAGATACTAAAAAGCTAAGATTCTGTAACATTTGGAATGTTTCCATGTTACAACTATCTGAACAATAGACAGCACCTGATGGTTTTTGATTCTTGTTTCTAGTAGGTGTTAATTCTAATAATTCTATTAGAATAATTCTAATATTATATTAATTCTAATAATGAAATATAATTATTAACTTTGAAAGTATTTTAAAAGAAATATAAAAGAATTAGAATTAGACTGGTATAATTATTTTTTGATTTTTATCTAATTAATTTTTAATTTTATTTAAATCTACAAGGACTATTTTTTTCTAAAAATGTTTCTTCAGAGGCAGATTGTCAATGCTGCTAACATCGAATGTTCTTGCTTTGACAACATATGGAGACGCAGCCATTTTCCTTTACTTTATGTTTTACTCTTAGAGTTAGAATTAGATGATACTGGGGGGAGGGAGAGGAATGTGTTTGGGAGTTTAGTTAGACAAAACTATAATGTGTAATGGTGGGAACCAAGGTTCTTTGTAATAAGAGATGATAAGACATGGCGGGTTGTAGAACTGGTGGGAAAGCCAGCATTTCAAACTAATTGGAGAATGTGATTTATGACTGTTAGTTGGAGGAGGGAATTGTGCTTTGATACTATGTGTTTAGGGGAGGGGAAGCCAGATTTTGGCTTGGACTATGTACGTGCCAATGTGTTGCTTCTCGAATAAAGATTCTTTAAGGTAAACAATGCCTCGAAGTTCTTTGAAGAGTTTCATCTGTCGGAACCATGACATTGATCACATTAGGAAATGAATTTTTGTCAGTAATATGAAAGCTATAAAAATATTTCAATTTTATTCAATTTTCAATATTCAGTTTTATACCTGTGATGGCCTTCACTATATTCCCCAAATCCCTACAAGTAGTAAATATATTTTCTTATAAATCTATGTGCTTTGTGTGTAAGGAACGAATGATGATGATATTCCTTATTAAGTATAAATGTCTTATTTAGATTGCAAGCCCACTGGAAATCTATTTTACAGTAAGCCCATTATAATTCAATGGGGGGGGGGGTGCGCGTACACACACATACATAGATATTTATACATACATAAGTTTATACGGATAGAATAGAGAACCAAATATTTATCATATTATTTTAGATTATTTAAAAGTATTTGGAAAAGTATATCATTAACACAGAAAAAAAAGTCCACAAACCTCCTGAAATTTTATTTTACCTTAAAATTTCCTAATACCAACTATCAAGAATGAATCTTAGATAGATAAATTATTTTTACAGAAGGCATCCAAACTGTGATTTTGTCAATTTGCTACAAATATATAAAATCAATTCGTGGATAGATCAGCACCAAAAGAAAAAAAATAAAATACTGAAACCCAATGTGCCCATTTAAAATTATATAGACGATATGAAATTTTCAGATTGGTCCATCTAACTTCTATTTTGTATTCAGTAATGGACAAAATCCTTGTCCCGAAGGTGCTTTTCCAAAAGGCAACTGGACTTTGTTTTTCCTTGAAGACATCCAAGAAGCTTCTTCAGTTCTGACTGAATGGTAGAGGATGGAAGGATTTATATTCCTTGTGGTCATCTGGTCGTTAGCACTCTTTCTGAGAGTTGGTGAGGCCACCTGGGGTTTTAGCTGTGCTCTCAGGGTCACCTGAATAGAGCAAATGGGTGTGGAACCTGCTTGGAACTGCTGAAAGGATTGTGTTGTAAGCACTTCTGCCTTTTGAAAAAGCAGTGTCCTTTGGGACAACCATGACCTGGATGACTGAGAATCTCCATATTCAACAAAACCCCTTCAAGTTCTGCTGTGCTTCCTCATAGTGGTGTGATATGTGTGTTCCTGGAAGAGATTTGCAAAAAAGTCAGAAGTGTATGCCTAGGGAATATTTTACCAGCAGGTTCACCTAAAGCAGTGATGGCGAACCTTTTAGAGACCGAGTGGCCAAACTGCAACCCAAAACCCACTTGTGTATCGCCGGGTGCCGGCGTGGTGAGCATGGCTATGGTGGGCATGGCAGACTGGGTGGGTGTGGCCAGGGTGGGTGTGGTCAGGGTGGGCATGGCAGTCTGGGTGGATGTGGCCACTGGATGGGCATGGCTGCAGTAGTCAGGACAGACTGGGTGGGCATGGCTGGGGTGGGCATGGCCACCTCAATGTTGCTCATGGGGAGGGACACCTGTTGGGGCCGGGCAGGGTTGGGGGAGATCCAGGGAGTCTCTGGCGGGTGGGACGTGGGCAGGAGGCTCATCCTGCAGGGTGAGGTGAGGCGAGGCAGGGGGCAGGGTAGGGGTGCCATTGCCACAAGGCGAGGCAGGGGCCGTGGTGGCTGCTGCCTGACACCATCAGCCCCCACACACAGCGAGCACATGGGGGCCAACAGTGTCCGTCAGCAGCCACAGCCTGCCGGCCCCTTGACCGGTGCACTCTGGGGCTCCGCAGCCCACTGCCAATACCGGGCCAGCCCTCCAGCAGCAGGTGGAGTAGGGGAGGGGGGAAGCATGTGATGTAGACCGCCGGATGCACCTACTCCATCCCATCTGTTTTTGCTTGCGGTTGGAGAGCAGGTTGCTGCTGGTCATCTCCTTGGCCTCCTCGCAGATCTTGCCCTTGGCCTGCACGTGGAGCCTGTTCCCCTCGCACACCCGACGCACCTTAGCCCCATCTCGGGCTGCCACCACCAGCAGCTCGTGCAGGTCCATTAGGCTACCACCGCTTCCTGGAGCACCTGGCCCGCCCAGCACAAAGGAAGTGAAACGGCCGGCTAGCAAGCTCGAGTAGAGGTGGTAGAGCACACCCACGCCCAGCAAGCCAAAGGCCTTCCCAAGTGGGGAAAGTCGGATCTCCATCGGTGCCATGGCCCCCCAGTCCCAGCTAGGCTTGTGTGCCTCCCCCCATCTCTGCTGGTGCTGGGCAGCCATGATGCTGATGGGGATCCGGCTTTCCCCGCTTGGGGTGGCCTTTTGCCTGCTGGCCCTGGGTGTGCAAGGGGAGCAGAGAAAAAAACCCTGATCCCACGTAAGGTAGAGGATTTTCTCTGCCATACTTTTTAAAATTTCTTTAAAGTTTACTTGCTGGCAGCAAAAAGCCTTGGAGAGCAGAGAACCCCCCCCCCCCATCCCACGTAAGGTGGAGGATTTTCTCCTCTCTCCTTGGCTTTTTGCCGCCAGACAGCCTGGCAGCGAACAGCCAAGGGGAGCGGAGAAAAAAACCATGATCCCATGTGGAGGATTTTCTCTGCCACATTTTTAAACTTTCTTTAAAGTTTACTTGCTGCAGAATGCGGATTCTTCCCATTCTGCATCAAGTAGAACAGTCTGGCAGCGAACATCGAGTGGAGAAAAAAACCCTGATCTCAGGTAAGGTGGAGGATTTTCACTGTCAGGAGCAAGGAAAAAACCCGTTTTTTTTTGAGACGCCAGACTAGCGTGCATTCACGTGCATCCAACTGCCTTGCTTGCTGCAAAGCCAGATTGCAGCAAGGAAGGAAGGAATTGGAGGCACGTGAATGCACGCTAGTCTGGCCATTTCTGGGCCGGTTCTCCAAACTCAAAATAAATTAGGTACCGGTTCTATGGAGTGAATACCATACTGGGGTGGAGGTTTTGTGGGGTTGTTACTGACGTGCGGTAAGATGGTAAGTTCAAGGAGGCCATCGTATTCCATTCAGTCATTGGTTGGCTTTTCCGTGATACAATTCTTGTTGTGTTTTTAAAAATGGTTTAAAGGTCAGGGGGAAAAAATGCAGTGAGAATTGCCCCGCCGCCAGCCACTACCTTCCCCATCCCACCCCAACGGAGCGCTCCATCGCCGCAACCGCTCCGACCCCTCGCATGGAGCGCCCTGCTCCCGCTGCCCTGACCCACCCCTCGCACGGAGCATCCTGCTCCCACCGCACCGACCCAACCCTCGCACGGAGCATCCTGCTCCCGCCACTCTGACCCAACCCTCGCAGAGCGCCCTTCTCCCGCCACCCTGACCCAACCCTCGCAGAGCGTCCTTCTCCCGTCATGCCGACCCAACCCTCTCAGAGCGCCCTTCTCCCGCTGCCCCGACCCAACCCTTGCAGAGCACCCTTCTCCCACAGCAACGACCCAACCCTCGCAGAGCTCTTCTCCCACTGCGCCGACCCAACCCTCGCAGAGCACCCTTCTCCCACTGCGCCCACCCAACCCTTACAGAGTGCCCTTCTCCCACCATGCCGACCCAACCCTTGCATGGAGCGTCCTGCTCCCGCCACCCCGACCCAACCCTTGCAGAGTGCCCTTCTCCTGCCACGCCGACCCAACCTTCAAACGGAGCGTCCTGCTCCCACTGCTCGGACCCAACCCCCATAGAGCATCCTTCTCCCGCCACGCCGACCCAACTCTCGCAGAGCGCCCTGCTTCTGCCGCGCCGACCCAACCCTCGCACGGAGTGCCCTGCTCCCGCCGCCCTGACCCAACCCTCACATGGAGCGTCCTGCTCCCACTGCTCCCCCCCACCCCCACGCAGCACCTTCTTTCCAGCTCCGACGCGGTCCCCCATCACTTCTTCCGACAGTGTGTGGGACTAAAAATAAAGTTCAATCAATCAATTCCAACTTTGCAAGATCTTTTTTTTCCCCACGAGAAGTTGAAATTGATTGAACTTTTTTTTTTGCACACTTTAGGCTGAGGTCTAAAGTGAAAAGGTTTTATAAAACCCAGCTTAAAAAGCCACTTGCCCAGGGAGATTTTGATGCAGGTTGCTCATGGACGGGACTGAAGCCTAGGACTGGGGCAACAGCACGCGTGCCCACAGAGAGGGCTCTGCATACCACCTGTGGCACACGTGCCATAGGTTCACCACCATGGACCTAAAGAATGAAGGCTATCCCAGTTGTCCAGCTAAAGTACACAGAAGCCTGTACTGGACAGCATGACTTAAGAAAATGTTGGAGACATATGATGACTTGAGTGGCAATGGCAAAGACATCAATTACTGTATGCAGGAGAAGGCAATGGTAAACCACTTATGTAATTTTACCAACCCCCCCCCCACAAATATAAAATATAAAATGGTTCATGGTAGAGGGAAAAAAATAGTAACCTGCGCTTTGCTGATACTAATCTGATAGCCAATAATGCAAAGGATCTATAAGTTCTAGTAATAAAAGAGCACAGTGAAAAATTGTGTTAAAATAAACATAAAGAAATCCTAAGTAATGATAAAAGACAAGCAGTCAAAAATATGCCATGGACTGTAACCTGGAATTTTAGGTCTATTTAATAAAAGTGATATTTGCATTTTAGCATAGCATCCATGATTCATTTTGAAATTTAGGAAAGGGTATTTTCTTTTTAGTCAAAGCCATTTCTTTTTTGTATGTGCAAAAATGTTTATATTCATAAACTAAACAATAGGAATGTATTCTAGAAGTCTTTGAATTAAGAAAGATACAAAATCGAATGGTAAATGGGGTGAACTCTATTTATGTAACCCATAAATTTGTGGGACGTGATCTTGGATCAATGTTTTCTATTAATTCTCATATCTAATTAATGTCTTTTATTGTTTTGAGTTGTTGCTTTATGACATATCACATATACCAAATGTATATATCATTTGTTTCTCTACCCCAAAAACGATTTGATCCCCCCCCAATTAATAAATGCTTTTCACTTTTCCTAAAATACTTATGACTTGTGCTCTTGGGAGGGGCAAAAAAACTTTTTTGCAATAGTTAGCGTTTTCTTTCTCAAAATCAAGACAGGTTTTTATTAACCTTTCATGCCAAATTTGGGTGCCTGAGTTTCAAGGCAATGGGATTACCACTTACTGAGCAGCCATGAAGGCCCTGGAAAAGATATTCAAATGTGTTTAACCTATGAAGATCAGAATCATGCAAACAATGGTATTCCGTGATGCTCAATTGAAATAAAATTTGAACTCTGAAAAAGCAGGGTAGGAAGAGTATTGATAATTTTTAACATTAGTGTTGGATAAGATATGGAAATACCATGGACAACCAATAAAACAAATCAATGGATCATCAAACAAATCATTTTCAGAGTTCTCACTCAAGTAACAAATTACCAGCCTTACATTATCCTACTTCTGACACATTATCCAAAGACCTAGCTCTCTGGAAAGGCTCTAATACTTGGTTCTATGTACAAACTGATACTCAATTGATTATCAAGCACAAACAGGACTTTAATATTAAATTTCTCCCAATGAAAATGTTTGATTCACATTTTATCTACTGAAAAAACAATGGAATAATGATTCTATGGTCTCTGCAGTTAATACTCCCTAGAGAGCCAAACAGTTTCTGGTAGGTACTTCCATTTATTCAGGGATAGGAACAAAACATCCCCTTTTTAAAATTCACTTCACAAAAGTAAAAAAAAATCACAAAACAAACAACCAATGACCAAAGAATTATTTTGCCCTAAGAAGAAAACAGAGTTGTTTTGCATTTCTGTTCTCTCAACTGTCACAACTGCCAACTGCCAGTAAGGGAATATGAAAGAAGATTCTCAGATACTTACCTGAATGAGGAAAGCATTAGGAGAAGAACATATATTTAGCCCTGGTGGCACAGTGATTAGAAGGCAGTATTGCAGGCAGACTCTGCCCACAGCCTGGAGTTTGATCCTGACAGGGTTCAAAGTTGACTCAGCTTTCCATCCTTCCGAGGTTGGTAAAATAAAGACCCAGATTGTTGGAGGCAATATGCTGACATTGTAAATTGTCCAGGGAGTGTTGTAAAGCACTATGGGGCAGTATATAAGTCTAAGTGCTACTGCTATTACTATATATTTAAGTTTTTGATTACTGAAGCTTCTAATTAGTATCTCAAATAGGCAACTACTATAAAAACCTAGCACTTGGTGTCTTTGTTTTGAGTTGCTTCAGGCATTTGTTTATGTAGCGATATCATTAATAAATTCAATCAATACTGAGATGGTAGATTCCTTCCACCAGCCCAGTAAAAGGAAATTATTTCCAAAAACAGTATTATTAGGCTGTTGCAATACAAACAAGAGAGTATTGTGGCACCTATAATACAGGTAATCCTCGAATTATGACCAGAATTGAGCCCAATTTTTTTGTTGCTAAGCAAGATATTTGTTAAGTGAGTTTTGCCCCACTTATAACCTTTCTTGCAAAAGTTGTTAAGTGAATCACTGCAGTTGTTAAGTTAGTAACATGCTTGTTAAGTGAATCTGGCTTGCCCATTGATTTTGCTTATCAGAAGGTCGCAAGAGGTGATCACATGACCCCGGGACACTGCAACCATCATAAATATGAGTCAGTTGCCAAGCATCTGAATTTTGATCACTTGACCATGGGAATGCTGCAACAGTCGTAAGTGTGAAAAATGGTCATAGGTCACTTTTTTCAAACGGTCATTAAACGAATTATTGAGGACTACCTGTAAAACAACAAGTTCTTATTATGCATCAACAGATACGAACTATTCCCATTTTATCTGATGCATGAAATATTCTTTCAAATAGAACATATGGAAGAAAACAGAGTAAACAGAAATAAATGTCAGAATTACAAACATGGTACCTCTACTGTACATTAATATCCATATCAGGGTGTTTATATTAAACCAATTAACTTGTACATGACATATAATTCTATGTGCACGTACCCATTCAGAAATAAGTCAAATTCATACAGCACTTTTCAGGAAAGTATAGGATGTATGAACACTCACCATCATTTTTCATTCAGTATGAATACTTTTTTTTTTTTTTTGCTACAGTGTAGGTAGGGAAAACATACATCTGAATGGTTTGATGACAGACATTTTATAAAGTACATTTTATAATATGAACTTGAAACAGATTTTTTATAGGAATTTTTGTTGTAAAAAAGACCTAATATAAGCAAATATTTTCTCCCTTAAACTGTATTTAGGCATGATTACCATAAAAGGACTAAGTTACAGTCATACTTAATTTTATCATAAAATGATCTTTCCTTACAGCAATGAATTTCCCTGCAAGATTTCCATCATCTGCATTAATTTTCATCATTTTTATTTATTTAAAAGATTTGTATGGCCAGCCATCATAAAAATTCTGAGCAGCTTACAAAAACCAGTGATGTCATTTATGTGCATGCAACTGACATTCACTAACACCCTGATAATTCTTGATGACTTCATGCAAAATGAAGTATATTGATGCAAAAGATTTAGCAGATAGCATATGATAACAACTTCAAAGGATATAAGTCTACATAATGCTATACTCTTCACTCAATAATGATACTCTTCACAATCAGTTCATTAAAATGAGATTCAGTCTATTTTTACATTATTTAATTACAGACAATGTACCATATTGTCACGTCCCTATTGATCCCTGTTGAGACACTGCCATCCTGATGGGAGGGGGACCTTTGGAGCTCTCCTGTGATGTGTTTAGCTTTGCTTTGTTTACTCAGTTCCTCTGCGCTTTGATGTACCTTTCTGGAATGTTAGGGGGGAGGGAAGTGCCTGAGGCCCTCGGCTTCTCCTCACCAAGGAAGATCTGCTTATCGCAGTTTCAGTCCGGAGTTCTCACATCTTAGCACCTCTGGATTGGCTCCTATGGACTGGGCAGTTGGGAGGGGTTTTGAACAATGGGTTTTAGCCTAATGATTTCACGTGGGAACGTTAGATTCTGCCTGCCTTCTCTTGCTTTCAATAACTCTCAATAAAAGTTCCTTTTGAAATGATGCCAGTTTCAAGAGTTCTGCTTTCTTGACAGATTCAGTTGAGGCAGGGCCTTACATTAGGCAGAATCTGCAAAGTGGTCAAACCAGAGCGGCACCAGCCCTACCGTGGGGACCCAGCAAACAATGTCTAACCCAGGCAGCGTGTCAACACTGCTAACATCGGATGTTTTTGCATTGACAACAGAGGGAAATGTAGCCATCTTTTACCTTTTGCTTTTAGAGCTAGATGATGCTGGGAGGGGGGGATGTGAATGAGAGTCCAGCTAGACATAACAACACTAAACCTAGTGTGAGAAACAAGGTTATTGTAACCAGAGCTGATAAGGAATTGTCAGGCTGGAGAACTGGAGAGGAGGCCCGTGCTTCAAGCTAATTGGGGAATGTGATTTATGACTGTTAATTGAAGGAGGGAATTGTGCTTTGATACTATGTGCTCAGGGGAGGGGAATTCAGTTTTTGGCTTTGATTATGCAGTGCCGATATTATGCTACTCAAAATAAAGATTCTTTAAGGTACACAATATCTCGAAGTTCTTTTGAAGAGTTTCATCTGTCGGAACCATGACACAGCGAACATGGAGAAGCTGAAATCTGGGGAGACACCTCTACAAAAACCTGATCCCAACATGAACTCCAGTGAATGGATGGAGGAAACTGCTACCCTGGAGGATCCTGAGAAGCCGAGATGGTCCGTGGTATGGAGGATTGGGAAGGAAAAGCCAAAGGAATCATCCTTACCCATGCTATCTGACATCATGGCTGGAAACACGAAATGGAGAAAGTGCTCTATGAGGATGACGAATTGGATGAAGAGCCAGACCATGCCAATTGCCTCATGAAGCAAGCCATAAGCTTTATGATGGAAGCATTCCCAAACCTAAAAACCTGAGGAACCACAGCCCGTCTGGAAAAGTTGAGCGAGAAACATGAGAAGCGTGATGAGGAGTGCAAGGAGGAGACCTGCAAAGGGCGAGGGAATCCCCCCTTCCCGAGATGGCTACATGGACCGCTGAATCGGCCGAGAGGGTGATCTCCACGCCAGCCAACCCTCCTCGGAGGAATGAAAAGTGCCCCCCTTGGTGTCAAATTTGGCAGAGATCCTCAGCAACTGGGGTTCTTTTTCACCCATGTCCTCACCTATATGCAAGAATATGGGCGAGACATCCCCACCAAGGCCAGGGTGAAAGTGGTCACCCTAACCCTAGAGGGAGCTGTGGTCTGCTGGATGGTGACTCTCCACAATGCTAATGCTCCAGAGCTTGGGAATTTTAACTATTTTATGACAGTGCTGAGAGGACCCCCTGGCTGACCAGAAAGCCAGAGATCACATCAAAATGGTGTGACAGGGCCGTTGCCCAGTAGCCAAATACACTGAGGAGTTCCAGGACTTAGCCTGCTGCCTCAACTGGCTGGAGGACATCCTGGTGAGCTGCTTCAAAGACAGGCTCAATGATGATCTGTACAATGCTTGAATCACCAGAGGAGCCCTGGATCACCTCCATGACTGGTCCATCCTAGCCAAAGAGGTAGAGATCGACCAAGCGCAAAATCAGTACAGATCACACAGAGTGTGGAGGGGATCTGTACCCGAGAGGAGAGGGGAAATGGCCAAACCCCAGACAAAACCGCCGTGTTCAACTGCCTGCTTCAAATGCGGCAAAGAGGGTCACAGGGCAGCCGAGTGCAGGAGGAACACCCTAGCAAAGGAAGGAGATCGACTCCCAGGTGAAGTCCTCGCCGCGTGCCAAAGACACAGCTCTAAAGAGCACCAAGATCGTGGAGTTCCGCTCCCCTCCAAAACCAGGAGAGGGAACTCCAATTACATCGGAAGAAGACCTGGGACCCTCCAACAGTGATTATGATGATGACTCCCTGGTAAGTGGGCTGATCACACTAGTAACCATGTCCGTATAACTATTAATCCCAAGCTTGGGAAAGAAGGTGGCCCTAAAGGCTTTGTTAGACTCGGAGTGCACTAGATGCTTAATAAGCCCAACCTTAGTAGGAAAATTGGGGATCCGCCTGAGGACGTTAAAAAATCTAATTGCATTCTGCCAATTAGATGGGTCAGTTGCTGGGGATGTCCCAGCCACTTTTGCCACTGAACCCCTGGACCTAACCATGGGCAGCCACTCAGATACTTTGACTTTTATTGTGGCACCTGGGATAGAATGGTTCCTAGACCTAGGGCTGACCTGGCTCAAGAAATGGAATCCACGAATCAATTGGAGGAAGGGGGGGTGCTGTCTATCTCACATTTTTCTAGCTTGCTAAGAAGTAGGTCATGGTCTATTTCATCAAATGTTTTACTGAAATCTATGTATACCATGTTTCCCCGAAAATAAGATCTACCCCAAAAATAAGCCCTAGTTTGATTTTGGGGGGTGGGCTTAATATAAGCCTTACCCCAAAAGTAAGCCTGAGCATTGTGGTTGCCCGGGGGGGTGGGAGGGTGGGCGTGGCCAGCTTGACAACACTCGTGTTGGACATGAGGAGCCTGGGTGGGGCTGGATGGGAGGGACAGGAACTATAGAGTTTTGCATGGTACAAATAAGATAGAAGATACTGTTACCGCATTAAAGTCATTTAGTCCGAGGTGACCAATGAATGGTGACCAATGACCCCCCTAGAAAGGGTCTAGTTCAGGGATCCCTCGCCTTTTCCTACAGCACGGCCCAAACTCCCCGCTCCTCATTTACCTATTTCCACCCACGAGGGCAGGCTTTCTTTTTTGTCGCTTGTTCTTCTCTGGGACTATTTTCTTGCATGGTTTGAGGTAGCAGCTGGGTGAGTTTCAATTGCCAGGCATGGTATCTTGATGCTGTGGATTCGCTATGCTGCAAAAGTTTTGCTCACTTACTTTCTCAGCAGCAGAACACGCCCCACTCTGAAAGGAGAGGGGAGAACCGCCCATTGGTTTTTGGCTTATTGGAGGGCTCTGCCCAGTTTGGTGATTGGCTTACAGGAGGGTTCCTCTTTAGCCTGGTGTCTGCTGGGTGCTGAAGTTCTGTCCAAGTGAGGTTTAGCAGGCCGAGTCATGCTGCAGCCCGTGACTCCAAGGAGGAGTTGGGCTTGCTCTGTGGCAGTGGCAGCAGCAGCCTGCCAAATCTGTGCCCTCCACAGCACTCACTGGCAATCTGGGCTGGGTCAGAGGTTGGATTGGATCTCTCTCTCTCTCTCTCTCTCTCTCTCTCTCACACACACACACACACACACACACATCTATACAGGTTGGATCGGATCTTTCTCACAGGCACACACACAGAAGTTGGATCAGATTGGATCACTCTCTCTCTCACACACACACACACACACACACACAGAGGTTGGATAGGATCTCAATCTCTCTCTCTCTCTCTCTCTCTCACACACACACACACACACTGTAAGATCCCCATTTCTCCTTCAGAGCTCTAACCCTAACCCTCTATCAAAAAGAATGTGGAGAGTTATGTGGCTAGCTGTCCCACTTGCGCGGCAGCGAAAAGAAGGTAGGGGAAAAAGCCTGGCTTGTTGCAGCCAGTCACAAGCCCTTCAGCACCCTGGACTTTATTGTGGAACTGCCCAAAAGCGCAGGAAATACCGTTATTTGAGTGGTGACTGACCTGTTTTCCAAGTAGGTCAATTTCATCCCTTGTCAGAAGATTCCGACTGTCAAGGCTCTAGCAAAACTATTCTTGCACCATATCTATCGTCTGTATTATGGGGCCCCATAATGTATAATTTCAGACAGGGGGGTCCAATTCACCTCCAAGTTCTGGAGGGCCTTTTTGGACCTTTTGGGGACAGACCAGGGTCTGAGTTCTAGTCATCACCCCCAAACAAATGGAGGGACAGAACGAACAAATTCAGCACTGGAGCAGTACCTGTGATGCTTTATCAACTACCAACAAGACAATTGGACCGACCTCTTGCAATTTGCGGAAGTGGCATACAACAATGCTGTTCACTCCAGCATTGGTTTTACTCCTTTCCAAGTAGTCATGGGACAAGTGTTCAATCCTATGCCCAAATTGCCAAATGCGGAACCCACCATCCCTTAAGTAATGGATCAAACAGCTACAAAATACCTGGCCAGAGATGAGGCCAGAGCAGTTTATAAGGTGCAGGCAGACAAAAAGAGAATGTAACCTAAACCATTCCATGTAGAGGACTGAGTTTACCTATCCACTAGGTTTTTGCAGTCCCTCCAAAGAAACTAGAGCCAAAATATGTAGGACCATTCCCCATCAAACACATCATAATCCCAGTTACAGTAGAATTGGAACTCCCCAAAAGGCAAATTCACCCTGTGTTATACTGTGTTTAGCTTGTTAAAACCTGAAATGACCTCACTTTTACGGCCAGCAGCTTCCCCAGCACCATTGCGCATCATGGTAGAGGGTGAGCAACATTTCAAAATTAAGGAAATCTTGTTGTTGTTAGTTGGAAGTCGTGTCCGACCCATCGTGACCCCATGGACAACGTTCCTCCAGGCCTTCCTGTCCTCTGCCACCTTCTGGAGTCCATTTAAGCTCACGCCTACTGCTTCAGTGACTCCATCCAGCCACCTCATTCTCTGTCGTCCCCTTCTTCTATTGCCCTCAATCTTTCCCAGCATTAGGCTCTTCTCCAGTGAGTCCTTCCTTCTCATTAGGTGGCCAAAGTACTTGAGTTTCAAAGGAAATCTTAGACTCTTGTAAATACCATAGCACGACCCAATATTTAGTGGCCTGGAAAGACCTTCCAGCATCCCAAAATGAATGGGTTCACAAAAATATGTTAGAGCCCCCAGGCTGCTCAAAAAGTTTCATGCGCATTACCCAGACAAACCTAACTTCTTTTGTCTTTTTCTCCTGTTTTGTTATTTTGTCTATTCTCCAGGTGGATTTCTCCTTCTTTTAGGGGGGGGCAGCATGTCAGATCCCATTCCTCCTTTTTGGGGCTCTGCCATTCTGGGGGGGGGAGGTTTCACTCGTTTGGGAGGGGGGTAGTGTTAGCGGATGTATTTCCTTTATTTTGTTCTCTTCATCTTTAATGTATCCCTTTTGGTGTGAAGAAGGGGGAGGAATGTGCCAGGGGCCATCTGCCTTATCTCCGCTCGGTTGTAAAGACGAGGCTATGCCTGGGAACCACCCCTTATTGTTCGGGTTCCCATAACAACTTCGCACTTGTGGATTGGCTGGAAACAAACTGGACAGTTGGACTCTAGGGAGGGGTTTGTCAAGGGATGTTTTAATGTAGCGGTTTGCACAGGAATTCTGTAGAACTTTCCTTGCCTTTCTGCTTTCGCTGACTCTCAATAAAAGTTCCTTTTCAAGAGTTCTGCTTTCTTGGGAGCACTAGCTGATGCAGGACCTTACACACACACACACAGGGACCCCTGTCCTCTTGGCCTGCTAAACCTCACTTTGCTAAATCGGACAGAACTTCAGCACCAGCATACACCTGGCTGAAGAGGAGCCCTCTCATAAGCCAAAAACCAATGGGGGGTGATCCCCTCTCCTTTTAGAGTGGGGCGTGTTCTATTGCTGAGAAAGTAAGCAAGCAAAACTTTTGCAGCACAGCGAATCCACAGCATCTAGATGCCACACCTGGCAATTGAAACTCACCCAGCTGCTACCTCAAAGCCACACAAGAAAACAGTCCCGGAGAAGAACAAGCAATGAGAAAGAAAGCCTGCCCCTCGTGGGTGGAAATAGGTAAATGAGGAGGTGGTAGTCAAAGGAAGGGGGTGGGGTTAGGCTTGAATGGTGGGAAGGCAGGGAGAGAACTGAATTGTTGAGACTTTGAGACAGAATTGGAAAAAAGCAGGGGAGCTTAGGCTGTGCTGAAGGAAAAGGGGAGCGATCCCTGAAGTAGACCCTTTCTAGTTAAGGGACAGTATAAAAGCTAATACCACATTTACTGGTCATCTTGGACTAAATGGCTTTGGTGTGGTAACAGTATCTTCAACCTCATTTGTACCATGCAAAACTCCATAATTCTTGTGCTCGGCCCTGCCTTCCAACCTGGTCCTCCAGCAAGCATGCCACCTGCCATCCCACCAGCGATGGCCCCGCCTCTCCCTGCGCCTCTGCCTGCAAAATAAGATACCCCCCAAAATAATCACTAATGGATCTTTTGGACCATTTTTGAAAATGAGAACATCAACTCTTTTCCAGTCCTCAGGTAGTTCCCAAGTCTCCAAGAACTTTGAAAAATATGTTTCAATGATTCTGAAATCACATTTGCTAGTTCCTTCAGAACTCTAGGATGTAATCCGTTAGGACCCGGTGATTTGAATCGATCTAGGGTTGACAGTTGTTCTCTTACCTTATTTTTTCATATTTTAATTTGCATTCCTAACCTGTTATTTCCTGTGATGTTACCTAGCTTGGGTAATGAAACATCTGTAAGAAAACAAGCAAGCTCAGAGAGCACCAAGGACCCCTCATTTACGTTTCTGTTTTTGGTAAGTTGAGTTGTGTTTTCTTTTTGCGTGAATGCAAAGATGAATTAAGGAGCTCTGATTTCTATCTACTGTCAGTTACTTCTTTGCCATCTTCTCCCATTAGTAGACTGATTGTTTCTTTAACTTTTTTCTTGTTTTTTATGTGTTGAAAGAAACTTTTTTTTATTGTTTTGACATTTGTTGCGAGTCTTACTTCATTCAAAGCCTTAGCTTTCCTAACTTCATCTTTGCAAGTTCAGTCTATTTGTTAGTATTCTGCCTTAATTATGTTTCCTTTCCATTTGTTGTATTTTTTTTATCTCAGTTGAGAGTTCTTTGTGCAACCATGCTAGTTTTTGCTTGGTTTTTTTTTAGTGGTATTGAACTGGACAGAGTTTTTATAATCATATTTTTCAGAGTTTCCCAAGCTTCTTGAGTTGATTTCCTCTTTAAGATTTTCATCCATGGGATCCTTCCCAATCTCTCTCTGAGTTTGTTAAAATCAGTCTTTTAAAGTCTAAGACACTGGCTTGATTATGTTATGTTTGCATTATATTGAATCTTAATATGACATGTCATTCTCCCCTAAAGTTCCTGCAACTTCAATCCCCTCTATCACTTCTTCTCTGTTGGTAAGAATAAGGTCCAGTATAGCTTTCTCTCTATTTCCCTTCTCTACCTTTTGGGTGATGATGTTGTCAGGTAGATCAGGAATCTATTTGATCTCCCATTTGTTGCAGAGTTTGTCTCCTAGTTCATGTCAGAGTAGTTAAAGACTCCCATTACTACTGTTGTGTGTTTCCTACACACATTGGTTAACTGCTTAGCAAAAAAATCATATATTTCTTCTGCTTGGTTGGGTGGCTTGTAGTATACACCTACGGCAATGTCATTCTTTTTTTCCTTTTATGTTGACCCATATGCATTCTAGAAAGCTTTCATCTTTTGGTGTGTGCATCTCTGTAGAGAGGAAGTGGTCTCTAACTTATAATACAACTCCACCTCCTCTTTTGTTAGGTCTGTTTCATTGAATAGTTTCTATGCTTCTATCTGTACATTCCAGTCATGAATTTCATCCTACCAAGTTTTTGCAATGACAACTATATTATACTTGCCCTCTCATACTAGTATTTCAAGTTCACCCTGTTTGTTCCCTAAACTTTGAGCATTAGTGTGTAGGCATTTAAGTTCTTTGTGACTAACCCTGTGTATGCTTGCTACATCTCCCACTTTGCATTTGAGTTTTTCTTCTTTCTCTTTACTCCCTACCTCCATATTTGATTATTTATCTAGTAGTTTTTACTTGGAATTAGGTCCTAAAGTTGTGAAGATTGGTCACCCACCCCCCTCTCAATTTTAGTTTAAAGCCCTTCTGATAAGATAAGCCAATTGTTTTCTGAATATATTCTTTCCAGTTCTTTGAGTTCCCTTCTCTACCTTTTGGGAGATGTCTATCCCTTGCCAGAGCCCTTCATGTAGGTAACTGCATAAACATCAAATATGACATAAATATGTAGTTAAGTGTTTGTCTGGAGACAACCGTCCTAAAAATTCCTTCCATTCAGTACTAACCATAATGCAAAATGCAGAAATTGTAAAAATTAAAAAAACAAAGGACAAAATGAATGAACCCAGTTGAATCAAGTATCTTAGCTGCTGCTTTTCTAAAGTAAGAAAGCCTGGGACAAAGAAATATATTCCACAAAGTATGTGAACAGCCCTATAAAATCAAAGACAGTTTTAAAGCTCTTCTCTTGTAGATCTTAATATTTTCCTTAAAGAACCTGACTATGCTTAACATAACTTAAGAATGTCTCTTTCCTGTCATGTAAAAAATAATTCAAAAATTGACTGTTCTTAAGAAGTGTCTTAAGGTTTTCAATTTGATATAGATTATACATGATGTTGGATTTTTGTGGACAGGTTTGGTTCCTAGGAAACTATACTTAATCAGAATATGTTTAATTTAAATTCATATAATTTGAAACAGGGTAAGAATTCTTGTAAATGCTTTAATAAATCCTTTTCCAAAATTATAAAATAAAATCTCCTATTCCTATATCCTATATGAAGAGTAAAATGTGACAAATATCTGTAAAATCAAAAAGGCTAGCTCAAGCATATGGCATCAAATTAGGAAAATAAAAATATGCTTCCCAAAATACAGTTTCCCAGGAAACTAAACTGTCAAGTTCAACCATAAAAATTTAGAAAGCCAAGGAATGCTGGCTGGGAAAAGATACTAGAATGCGAACAGAAGTATGGAAAACAAGGACAGTCTGAGACAAAGAAACTATACTCATGAAATATTACATCGCGCTAGCGGCAACAACAGCCCTGTCCAGCAGGAGCCCATGTGGCTGCTGGCCCACTTCTGTAGCTGCTCGCAGCAGGAGGCCGTGTAGCCTGCCATGCCGTGCTGCTGCCAGGAGGGGGAGGTAGGTGGGGGAAGGGGTGGAACTGCCCCAAGTGCACCATAGGTGACCAAACACCCAGAGGGAGATTGGAACCTTTGTCTGCTTGCAAATGGGGCGCTTGGAAACTGAGCGATTCACTCCATTTCCAACCGCCCCATTTGCAAGCAGACGAAGCTTCCAGTCTCCATCATTTTTCCATCCAGGCAAAACATGTTTGGGTGCCTATGGGGCACTTGGAAACCAAATGAAACCTACATCCCTGTGAACACCAATAGAATACAACAACTAGACAACCAGATCAGATAACAAGAGAACGCTCAGTTACCTCACTAAGAAAGGCCAAATTACCAAAGAAGAACAGTAGCAGATGAGAAACAGCAGACCTATCCTCTCATGCTACTACTGACACCCCAAAATACACAAACCTAGTATACCCTTCCATCCAATCGTATCTCTACCAGGGACCCCTACATACAACATTGCAAAAGAACTAACAAAAAAGCTTGGGCATCTCACAAGAGGCATCTCATACTCCATTAACTGTCCACTACAATGTCTTCAAACGATCAGGGATGTGACTATAGATGAGGACGAAATCATGGTCTCATTTGATGTCACAGCCCTGTTCACATTTAAAGATCCAGAATTAGCCAAAGAATCCATGACTGCACTGCTTCACAGTACACCTGACTTAATACATGAAGATTAAAACAACCAGGATTATGGATCTCATAAACCTCTGCTTAACTACATACTTCAAATTTGATGATCAAATTTACCAACAAATTAAAGGGACACTATGGGTTCACCGCTTTCAGGACTTATAGCGGAGGTTGTCATGCAACATCTAGAAGCCATAGCACTTCCACAAATACAACTGAAAATATGGATCAGATATGTAGATGACACCTTTACCATTACAAAAAAGGACCAATTAGAGAACACCCACAGAGCCATCAATAACATTTTTAAAGGAATCCAATCTAGTGAGAAGAAGAAAACAACAACTCGCTACCCTTCCTAGACATCCTGATCAGCAGAGATCACAATGGCAAACTAGAAACACAAGTCTACAGAAAAACCATCCATACTAACTGGGTGCTCCACTACCAAAGCAACAACCCAACCTCCCACAAAAGAATTTGTATAAGGACTTCATTTAAACGAGCCCAAACTCACTGCACCAACTCAGAACAACAGAAAAAGCAAATGGAACATCTGTACATCACATTCCAACTAAATGGATACCCGTGCAACTTCATCAAAAAGTCCCTGACCACTCAACCCAATCCAGCACAACCAACACAAACCCTAAAAAGATTTACACTGCCATACATCAAAAATATCTCAGAAACCACAAATAGACTTCTACAACCAGATGGAATCAGCGTAGCACACAAGCCAACTAAAGCTCTTCAAAACATCCTAAGTTAACCCAAAGACCCAGCAACCCCAGAAGAAAAAACAGGAGTCATCTACAACATACAATGTAAGAACTGCAACAACCACTATGTAGGACAAATAGGCAGAAGACTGGCAGAACACATCCATGAACACCAACAGGCAGTCAAAAGGCATGACAAAAATTCTTTAATTTCACAACATATAGACAGATTTAACTACAGTTTCAATTGGGGGAATGTGACAATCCTAGACCAGGCCAAATCCAAAAATGCCAGGGAATTTCTAGAAACCTGGCACTCTGACCAATCAGCCATCAATAGACACATAGACATTAACAACATCTATAGAATATGCAAAAGAGACAATCAACTAGCCCCAAAGAGGAAAAGACTCCAGCATCTCTCCACCAGTAATCAGCACTCAGATCAGCATAAATTAGCTCCAGACCAAAAACCAAGTAAGCAATACCCCAATCAAGAAACTGCCACAGAGCCATGAGTAAACAGCCCAACCAAAGAATCCCGAAGACCAACCCCACCCACACAGACAGGCAAGACACCAGAATATAAACTGAGAGCAAACAGCACTCCTTATTAGCACTGATAATGTTACTTAGTTAGGATAATAAATTGTCTGCAAGAAAACAACCAAGCTCAGAGAGCACCAAGGACCCCCATTCTATTCTTAGCCTAAAATCTTAAAAAAAAATTATTCTGGAATATTGAGGATTTTCAATTTTTACTTTTAAGTTACATTCTGATTTTTGAGAATCTAGAGTTTAGTTCTTTATAGTCTATACCTCTTCTCCCTGAATAAATGTAAATGCCACATTTGGTATGGTGGTAAGTCATTAATGTTTCCTATCTCACAACAATATCACTTACTTAACATTTTAATCAAGCTTTATAGTTCACAGTCTTTCTAATTTTTAAAAAGTAAGAAGAGAACATGATATAACCTACTTGCCTTCATAAAACAAAGATATTTAGGTGTAGCCTCATTTTTATTTTTGTAAGAGGAAGAGGGGTAAAACCATCTCACTCACTTAGCAGCCACAAATACTTCACCACATACTTAGCTAAACCCCAAACATATACTAGTTCCCATCCTTTTTCTGAAAAGCATATTGCATTCAGCCATGGCTGCTCACAATGTTAAGAGGAAAGCCATAATAGGGACTTCTGAAGGTCGTGTTTTAGTGAATGTAAAGGATGCCACATCCTGGAGAAGTTGTATAAATAAATAGGTAACCCCTATCTACAGTTAATAAGATAAGAGAAACATCAGCTTTCTAATTTAAGATTCTGTTGAGATGCTTGTTGTTGGTTGCGAAGTCATGTCCGACCCATTGCGACCCCATGGACAACGTTCCTCCAGGCCTTCCTGTCCTCTACCATCTTCTGGAGTCCATTTAAGCTCACGCCTACTGCTTCAGTGACTCCATCCAGCCACCTCATTCTCTGTCGTCCCCTTCTTCTACTGCCCTCAATCTTTCCCAGCATTAGGCTCTTCTCCAGTGAGTCCTTCCTTCTCATTAGGTGGCCAAAGTACTTGAGTTTCAACTTCAGTATCTGGCCTTCTAAGGAGCAGTCAGGGTTGATCTCCTCTAGGACTGACCGGTTTGATCGCCTTGCAGTCCAAGGGACTCGCAGGAGTCTTCTCCAGCACCATAGTTCAAAGGCCTCAATTCTTTTGCGTTCAGCCTTTCTTATGGTCCAACTTTCACAGCCATACATTGCAACTGGAAAACCATGGCCTTGACTATACGTACTTTTGTTGGCAGGGTGATGTCTGCTTTTTAGTATGCTGTCTAAATTTGCCATAGCTTTCCTCCCCAGGAGCAAGCGTCTTTTAATTTTCTTGGCTGCAGTCCCCATCTGTGGTGATCTTAGAGCCCAGGAAGATAAAATCTGTCACTACCTCCATTTTCCCCATCTATTTGCCAGGAATTGAGAGGGCCGGATGCCATGATTTTGGTTTTCTTAATGTTGAGTTTCAAGCCAACTTTTGCACTCTCCTTCTTCACCCGCATCAAGAGGCTCTTTAGTTCCTCTTCACTTTCTGCCATTAGAGTGGTATCATCTGCATATCTTAGGTTGTTGATATTTCTCCCGGCAATCTTAATTCCAACTTTTGATTCATCTAGCCCTGCCTTTCTCATGATGTGCTCTGCATATAAGTTAAATAGGCAGGGCGACAGAATACAGCCTTGCCGGACTCCTTTCCCAATTTTGAACCAATCAGTGGTTCCGTGTCCAGTTCTCACTGTTGCTTCTTGACCCGCATATAGGTTTCTCAAGAGACAAATAAGATGGTCTGGTACTCCCATCTCTTTAAGAACTTGCCACAATTTGTTGTGATCCACACAATCAAAGGCTTTAGCATAGTCAATGAAGCAGAAGTAGATGTTTTTCTGGAACTCCCTAGCTTTCTCCATGATCCAGCGTATGTTGGCAATTTGATCTCTAGTTCCTCTGCCTCTTCGAAATCTGCTGCTGTACTTCTGGAAGTTCTCGATCCACATACTGCTGGAGTCTAGCTTGTAGGATTTTAAGCATAACTTTACTTGCATGTGAAATGAGTGCAATGGTGCGATAGTTTGAACATTCTTTGGCATTGCCTTTCTTTGGAATTGGAATGTAAACTGACCTTTTCCAATCCTGTGGCCACTGTTGAGTTTTCCAAATTTGCTGGCAAATTGAGTGTAGCACTTTTACTGCATCGTCTTTTAAGATTTTGAATAGCTCAGCTGGAATACTATCACCTCCACTAGCTTTGTTGTTGCTCAGCTTTCCTAAGGCCCATTTCACTTCACATTCTAGGATGTCTGGCTCGAGGTCAGTGACCACCCATCGTGGTTATCAGGGATGCTAAGCTCGTTCTTGTATAGTTCTTCTGTGTAATTTTGCCACCTCTTCTTAATCTCTTCTGCCTCTGTTAGGTCCCTGCCATTTTGGTCCTTTATCATGCCCATCTTTGCATGAAACGTTCCCTTCATATCTCCAATTTTCTTGAAGAGATCTCTGGTTCTCCCTATTCTATTGTTCTCTTCTATTTCTTTGCACTGTTCATTTAAGAGGCATTCTTATCTCTTCTAGCTATTCTCTGGAATTCTGCATTCAATTGGGTGTATCTTTCTCTTTCTCCCTTGCCTTTCGCTTCCCTTCTTCCTCAGCTATTTGCAAAGCTTCCTCAGACAGCCATTTTGCTTTCTTGCATTTCTTTTTCTTTGGGATGGTTTTAGTTGCTACCTCTTGTACAATGTTGCGAACCTCCGTCCATAGTTCTTCAGGCACTCTGTCTATCAGATCTAATTCCTTAAATCTATTTGTCACCTCTACTGTATATTCATCAGGGATATGATTTAGTTCATACTTGAGTGGCCTAGTGTTTTTCCCTACTTTCTTCAATTTAAGCCTAAATTTTGCAACGAGAAGCTCATGATCTGAGCCACAGTCAGCTCCTGGTCTTGTTTTTACTGACTGTATAGAGCTTCTCCATCTTTGGCTGCAGAGCACATAGTCAATCTGGTTTCTGTGTTGACCGTCTGGTGATGTCCATGTGTAGAGACATCTCTTGGGTTGTTGGAAAAGAGTGTTTGCTATGACCATCGTATTCTCTTGACAAAATTCTATCAGCCTGTGCCCTGCTTCATTTTGTACTCCAAGGCCAAACTTGCCTGTTATTCCGTTTATCTTTTGGCTTCCTACTTTAGCATTCCAATCCTCCATGATGATAAGGACATCATTTTTTGGTGTTGATTCTATAAGGTGCTGTAGGGCTTCATAGAACCGGTCAATTTCATCCTCTTCAGCACCAGTGGTTGGGGCATAGACTTGGATTACTGTGATATTGAATGGCTTGCCTTGGATTCGCACTGAGATCATTCTGTCATTTGGGGGATTGTATCCCAGTATTGCTTTTCCTACTCTTGCTTAGCTGTACCAATATATTCAATGTGAAAGGCTTAGCTCATATATCTTTTATAATTCTTTGCTAAATGAACCTTCAGCTATCCAAATGTTTAATCTATTTATTATGTTTATCATAACTCATCACTTCACAGTACTTGCTTGATGAATTCAACAGCAAATAATTTTCCACTGCATAAGTATGTACTTCAAAGAGAAAGCAACATTTTTGCTGTTATAGGGTTCTTTCTGAAATATTTGTTTATTGTTCAAAGCAGAAAAACAATTTCAGAAACATTTATTTAAAAAGAGGGAACTGCTGACAATCTCTAAAGTAACTTTTTAGTGCTGGAGAAAATGGGAGCAAACTGAACTGTTCTTTACAATACAGTTTATTCAGAATAATAAACCCTTTTTTCCTTGTTTCCTACTCTTCAATATTACTGTGCTCTATGTAATTTTATAATGTTGGTAATACAGGTAGTCAGTGGTGGGATTAAAATAATTTAACAACCAGTCTCTGCCAATGACCCTTTTAAGTATATAAAAAAACGATATACCAAAAGGTAGTTTATTATTTAATGCATTTAATACTTAAATAAGAACAATAAAAGAGGTACACAAAAGTAATTATTTTATAAGAAAGAGTTTTAAAATATTAATGGAAAAAATATTAAATAATACCTGACCAAAAACAGTCGAATAATGTGTATGACAAACCTGTTTGTCATGAGAAAGTTGTGAACATTCTTTTATGGGTTCTGAAAATGGGTGATAAGATAACCCTTGAAATCTATATTTCTACTTGTACATTGTATCCTGGCTTTTTATTGGTTTCACCCTTCAGGGAACACCAGCGCACTCATAATATCTCGGGGGAATTTTGGGTGTAACACCAAGCTGAAACAAATGACAACTTGTCACCCCCTGGTTGTTTGGCACTTTTTCCCTTTACGTTATATATTTGTTTACTGAAGTAACAAACACGAGGGAATTAAAATGTAGTATTTCATCAAAGGTATAATGAGTTTTAAGAAATGGCAGCTGGTGTTGACCTCCCGAGAGGCAGCACGGCGATTGGCGGCCATGAATGGGGATTGATCATCCCCCAAACCCCACTGCTATCAAAGGAGGAGGAGAAACGGGGAGAAGAGGGAAATTGGCCGAGCTGGCCAGGCACTGAAGCACCACCGAAAACAGCGGAGTCCATGTGCACGCGTGCCTCGCGCTCACCCCGCATCTGCCATGCTCTCCATGGCGCCTTGCAGCTGATCCGAGGCGGCCAGTCAGGCACTGAAGTGCCACCGATAACAGTGGAGTCTGTTTGCATGCCTGCTATGTGCTCACCCATCAGCCATGCTCTCCACGCCTTGGATCAGCTGCAGCACACCATGGACAGCATGGCTGACATGGGCAAGGCAGGAGTGCACACAGACTCCGCTGTTTTTAGCAGTGCTTTGGTGCCTGGGCCGCTGCTTCGGATTGAGTCTCACCATAACTTTGAATGGTCATGAACAAATGGCTGTAAATCGAGGATTACCAATGTAATAATCTAAATCCAAGGTTCCTAATGCATGGACAACAGTGGTTATTCTACCACCCTGAAGGAAAAAATATAGATGTACACCTAGTTGCTAAGGTCATATACTTTTGACTGATAATGATTCTAGGAACAAGTTTAAAGCATGTGTTGTTCTTTCTGAAAATTTACAAGAGGCAAACATAAGACCTAAGTTTTGTCTGGATTCAGCCTGAATTTATTCATTCAACTTATTATATGCACCGCCATTACTGTTCCCCCCACTCATCATATCTTCATGACCACCCTCGGTAGCTTAATACAGATCTAAAAGGCATTGGGGAAAAAAGAAATCTTTATACAGATCTTAAAGGGATTATGGCACCCCAGAGAGTACCAAAACAGAATCACCCAATATTATTCTCTTCTGAAATTATCTTGCAAAAAAGAGAAAACAGCAAACAGTACTTCTATGCCCTGTCTCATAAATATGCTTCAGAAGGGATCCAACATCAACGGACATGGACTCTAGACCAAAGTCCAGATTGAATGTTGAAGTTAAAGGATTCCTTCTACAGTTGTACAGATAGCATTTTCTTCAACACCTTGCTCCCAAAAGGGATATTTGTGCCTGAGCTATATTTGTTCTGTAAATATAGATGCAAAGAAGTTACTTTTTATATATATATATATATATATATATGTAGGTCTTTGGTAATTCGGGTTTTCTCCCGCGTAAAATTGGAAGTGTCTTGGCAACGTTTCGACGAAGTCCCATTCGTCATCTTCAGGCTGGTGTCTTCGGCTTCGTGCTTCTAGGAGCAATGTGTGATCGCAGCTGTTTCTTCCTTTTAACTGCCAGTGGAGGTATGAACTGATTGGATGGGGGCTTGGCTGTGTTCTGATTGGGTGGAGGTGTGTTCTGATTGGTTAGGGGCTTGGCTGTGCTCTGATTGGATGGGGGTGTGCTCTGCTTGGGTGGGGGCCCTCCAAGACTCCACATACAAACCCCTAAACACAGATCCCACCACCTACCTGGAAAAAACCACTAGATCCAAAATAAAAGCCTCCCCCATCAGCGAAGAGATCCAGCAAAGAATCATTCCCAGAGAAAAATCAACCAGATGCCCTATGCTCTATGGTCTCCCCAAGATACACAAAGATGGAACCCCACTTAGACCCATAGTCAGCTCCATAGGCTCACCTCTACAAAACCTAGCCAAATTTCTCGCCAAACAACTACAGCCCTATTCAGAATCCATCACCTCACACGTAAAAAAAATTCATTCCAATTCATAGAGATCATAAAGAAACAAAACTTACAGCCCAGCGACCTACTCGTGAGCTTTGATGTCATTTCCCTCTTCACCCAAGTGCCAATCCAAGAAGCCTTGACAGCTATCCAAAACAAATATAACCCCCCCAAGCACATCCTAGATCTGACCAACCATTGCCTATCCAACACATACTTCATCTATAACGGACAAAAATACAAACAAATAGAAGGAGCACCCATGGGGTCACCCCTCTCACCTGTCATTGCAAACCTCTACATGGAACACTTTGAAACCCAAGCTCTAGAAAAATCTGATCACAAACCCAAACTCTGGCTCAGATACATAGACGACACCTTCATAATCTGGCCACATGGGAAAGAAAAACTAGACAACTTCCTCACACACCTCAACAGCCTACACCCCAAAATACAGTTCACCATGGAAACAGAAGCTAACAAGCAACTTCCCTTCCGGGATGTCTTAGTCTACAAGAAATCCAATGGCTCCCTAGGACACACCATCTACCAGAAGAAAACACACACAAACCGCTATCTGCACGCACTCTCACACCACCACCCAGCACAGATCAACTCCGTAGCCAAGACACTCATCTCGAGAACAAAACGCTTAGCTGACGAACAACACCTAAAAACCGAACTACACACTCTCACTAATGTACTAACATCCAACGGATTCCAAAGAAATAAGATTACCAACTTAATCCAAAAAGAAACCCCCACTAAAATCCAAGACATAGAACAAGAAAACGGCAAAGCCCTCCTCCCATACATAAAAGGCACCACAGACAAAATCAGCAAGATCCTCCACAAACACAACATCAAGACAGCATTCTGCACAAACCGAAAAATATATACCATCCTAAGAAACCCCAAAGACAAAATTGAGTTAGAAAATCAAGGAGTATATGAAATCCCATGCACCGCCTGCCCCACCACATACATCGGACAAACCAACAGAAGAATAAGCGCACGCATTGAAGAACACAAGAACTCAGTCAGAAAAGAGGAACCAACTTCCTCCCTGGTCCAACACCTCAAAGCCACAGGACATAAAATTGACTTTAAAAATACCAGAACTATTGCCAAAACTGAACACTTTAACAACAGAATAATCAGAGAAGCCATTGAGATAGAAAAACGCCCACACAGCATGAATAAACGAGATGATACCTCCCGCCTACCAGCCATTTGGAAACCCAGCCTTATTGACAGACGAATCCCTAGCACAAGGAGCGACACTGGACCCACACTCACGAAGACCACACATGATGTCACCACCACACATCCACGCAAAAAGCAGACTCAAACCTGCACCTGATGATGAGGCACGACCGCGGACCAGAAACCAGACCACAGCTGCATCATTGGCCATTTTAAACCCCTCCATTCCATACGTGAAGCAAACTGACACCCACCTTGAAGATGTGGCACGACCACGAACGCGAAGCCAAACTACAGCAATGCAGCTCTCCATCTCAAATTCCCCTGCAACTCAGACTAATCCTAGCACAACAGGGCCCCCACCCAAGCAGAGCACACCCCCATCCAATCAGAGCACAGCCAAGCCCCTAACCAATCTTATTTCTTTGGAATCCGTTGGATGTTAGTACATTAGTGAGAGTGTGTAGTTCGGTTTTTAGGTGTTGTTCGTCAGCTAAGCGTTTTGTTCTCGAGATGAGTGTCTTGGCTACGGAGTTGATCTGTGCTGGGTGGTGGTGTGAGAGTGCGTGCAGATAGCGGTTTGTGTGTGTTTTCTTCTGGTAGATGGTGTGTCCTAGGGAGCCATTGGATTTCTTGTAGACTAAGACATCCAGGAAGGGAAGTTGCTTGTTAGCTTCTGTTTCCATGGTGAACTGTATTTTGGGGTGTAGGCTGTTGAGGTGTGTGAGGAAGTTGTCTAGTTTTTCTTTCCCATGTGGCCAGATTATGAAGGTGTCGTCTACGTATCTGAGCCAGAGTTTGGGTTTATGATCAGATTTTTCTAGAGCTTGGGTTTCAAAGTGTTCCATGTAGAGGTTTGCAATGACAGGTGAGAGGGGTGACCCCATGGGTGCTCCTTCTATTTGTTTGTATTTTTGTCCGTTGTAGATGAAGTATGTGTTGGATAGGCAATGGTTGGTCAGATCTAGGATGTGCTTGGGGGGGTTATATTTGTTTTGGATAGCTGTCAAGGCTTCTTTGATTGGCACTTGGGTGAAGAGGGAAATGACATCAAAGCTCACGAGTAGGTCGCTGGGCTGTAAGTTTTGTTTCTTTATGATCTCTATGAATTGGAATGAGTTTTTTACGTGTGAGGTGATGGATTCTGCATAGGGTTGTAGTTGTTTGGCGAGAAATTTGGCTAGGTTTTGTAGAGGTGAGCCTATGGAGCTGACTATGGGTCTAAGTGGAGTTCCTTCTTTGTGTATCTTGTGTATCTTGTGTATCTCCACTGGCAGTTAAAAGGAAGAAACAGCTGCGATCACACATTGCTTCTAGAAGCACGAGGCTGAAGAGACACCAGCCTGAAGATGACGAATGAGACTTCGTCGAAACGTCGCCAAGACACTTCCAATTTTACACGGGAGAAAACCCGAATTACCAAAGACCTACATACAAACACCCGTGAAAACCTCAGAAAACATATATATATATATATATATATATATATATATATAAATCGCTGCTCAAGCAGGAGACCCTATACCATTTCAAACAAGTCTCTTCTTAAAAACCTCCAGTGTTGAAGCACCCACAACTTCTGAAGGCAAGCTGTACTAGTGGTTTTGTCAGAACCCATATTTTAAAGGGCCTTTTTCCTCCTTTTTCTAGACTCGAACTTCATTCTCATCTCTCCCTGGGTTCTGCCATCCTCCTGGAGGGGATGGGGGAAGTGCTTGCAGGTTATTGCCTTGTTTCCTCTATCACTACAATGTAACACTTTGCTGTTCCTGCATATTTCTTCTGTGAACTTTCTCTCCCCTGTTGTTAGCTAGTAAAGGGGGAAGGAGAATAGGATGTACCTCCGGCAACTGTTTTATCTCCGCGTTCGCAAGGGAAGGTGCGAAGAGCCAGCCTAAACATCGCTGCTGTCTGGAGATGGCCTGATGTTATCTCCTTTTTCCCCAAAATGAACTTAACACCTTGGGATTGGCCTGTTTGAACTGACCGGATGAACTATGGGGTGGGGTTATGCTTGGGATACTTTTCACCTATTGATCTGGTGGGAAACCCTCCGATCCTGTCTATTATGCCTACTATCAGCTTCTCCTAATAAAAGCTCCTTTTGGAAGAAACCACTTCCACGAGTTCTACTTTCTTAGGATGAGGTATTGAAGTGGGCCCTGACATTAGACAGGATCTGCAGTAATAGTCAGCCCAGAAGGAAAGCCCTTACCAGGGGACTCCGCAAGACCATATGAGACAATGGAGCAGGGAAAGAAGAATCTACCGCAAAGGGGGAGCCGCCCTGTCGGCCGGATCCCTGCAAGCTATCCAGCTTTGAGTCTTCCTACTCATCGGAAGAAGAGGTAGTGGAGGTGCGTAGCCACAAACCTCAGTGGTCGATGGGTGTCGGGAAGAAGGACGACTGGGAGAAAAAGGCGAGGAAGGTGACACTCCGACGAGGCAGCCACCAGCCAGGCTGGAAGGAGGAGATGGAAAGGTCCCTCCATCTCAGCGAGGATGAGGAAGACCGCCAGGGGCATTCGAGCCGGTTACTGGAGCAGGCAATTGGCATGATGAAGATAGCCCTAGACTCCCTGAAGGAGGAGAAACCCGAACCCTATACCAGAACCATCCATCTGGGTTGCGGGAAGAAGGACACCGAGGGTGAATCCGAGGCCAAGGCCCCAGGATCATCAAGCGACATAGCTGAACCCGCTGCGTTTGCCGCCGCTGCCCCTACCCGATGAGCAGAAGCTGCACACCAAGAGGGGAGACGCCACAAACGCAAGAAGAGGCAGCGCTCCATTCAAAAGTTCCCGATGTGAAGTTCCGGGGCGAGCCATGACACCTGGGGTTTTTCCTAACCCAGGTTTTAAACTATATGGAGGAGTACGGCCGAGACATCCCCACCGATCGTGCCAGAATCCGCATCGTGCCAGCCATCCTGGATGGCATCGCAGCAGACTGGGTCGTGGACCTCTACGACACCGACACTCTGGAGCTATTGAACTTCAATCAGTTCATGTTCTCCCTCAGGCACAGATTCGAAGACCCATTGGCGGACCAAAAAGCCCATGAAAGAATAAAAATGGTGAAGCAGGGCAGACGGCCAGTGGCTGAGTATACCCAGGAGTTTCAAACCCTGGCCAGCAAGCTGAATTGGCCCAAGGACATTCTGCTCAGCCACTTCAAAGATGGCCTGAATTACGATCTCTATGATGCCTGCCTTCCTCGGGAGATCCCCACTGGCTACAAGATTGGTACATCCTGGCCGAGGAAGCTGAGATTGACCTGGCCAAGAGACAGTGCAGAGGGAGACCCTGGGGGAAGTCATCATCGGAGCCATCCCGCGAGGCCATGAAGCAGCAGCCAACCGCCAAAACCAGCAGCCAACCGGCTGTTTCAAGTGCGGTAAAGAGGGGCACCGTGCCACAGAATGCCGTTCGCGCACCCCAATCGAGAAGTCTGGGAAGTCTGGGAAGTCACCCGCCAAGCCGAAGGAGCCAGCCATGAAAGGCACGGAAACCGTTGAGTTCTCCGCGACCACCCAGCGAGGTAAGGGAACTCTGGCCTACACAGCAGGAGCATCCAATTCGTCTGATGACAACTCCAAAGATAAGTGGACCCATCGCACCCCTTACCAGGACAGTAACCATACTAGCCCCCACCATGCCCGAAGCTGTAGAAGTCAGGGCACTAATTGACTCTGGGTCTACCCAGTGCCTTATCACCCCAACGCTAGTGGGGAATCTAGGCATACCAGTGAGGAGGCTGAAGAAACTGATCTCTTTCAGTCAATTAGATGGGTCCATAGCAGGGGGGATTCCGGCCACTCTAGCA
The DNA here is from genome assembly GCA_023970755.1 of Azemiops feae. Lineage (NCBI taxonomy): Eukaryota > Metazoa > Chordata > Lepidosauria > Squamata > Viperidae > Azemiops > Azemiops feae. Next base: position 229,358 of record JALGBA010000008.1, on the reverse strand, counting down.
ATGCTGCCACTCCAACTCACCCTGGGGAATCACATAGAGACTATAATGTTCATAGTGACCCCTGGCATGGAGTGCCCCATAATCCTAGGCATGGTGTGGCTAGCCAAATGGAATCCACGGGTGGACTGGAGAACAGCAGAGCTTAGGTTCCCGAAAGGGGAATCAACCAGAATGCCAACATAAAACCCCTCCCGGGAAGCCCCAACAGAGAAAGCTGCGACTGGGGGCAAAAAGGAACTACCTGAAATACCCGAGGAATACAGGGACCTAGCTGAAGTATTCAGCGAGGAGAGGTTGGATGAATTACCACCGCATCGGCCCTCTGCCATAGAGATCTGACCAGGGGCGAAGCTCCCCAAACCCAGACTTTATTCCATGAGCCCCCAGGAATTAGAGGAGATGCAGAAGTTCATAGATAAAAACCTAGAGCGGGGGTTCATCCAACCAGCTAAACCAAAAATGGCTGCTCCTGTGTTGTTCAGGGAAAAGAAGGATGGGTCGCTTCGTTTATGTGTGGACTATAGAGCTATGAGTAACTTATCTAAAGTAACTGGGCTGTAGCTGTAAAATTACTCTTGTCATATTTAATTCCTTCCTTGACACATTCTCCAAGGAACATGAACTAATTATCATTGGTATGTATTATAGGAGATTGAAAAAATGCTAAGAAACTTTCCCTTAAGCTTCATCAATATTCGTGCTGTCAGATCAAGATATAGAAACCAAAACTCAAACAAGGCTAAATTCGCCTGTCAAAAGAGTTGGAAAGTTTCCTGCATTTTTTATGTTTTGTTGCAAACAGTAACTATGATAAGTAAAATGGGTTATATAGAATTCAGCAATTCTATTTATGAGCTGTGGCGCAGCGGTTAGAATGCAGTATTGCAAGCTAATTCTGCTGACTGCCAGCAGTTTGATTCTCACTGGCTCAAGATTGACTTAGCCTTCCATCCTTCTGAGGTTGGTAAAATGAGGACCCAGATTGTTGGCGGAAATATACTGATTCTGTAAACTGTTTAAGAGGGCTGTAAAGCACTATGAAGTGGTATATAAATCTAAGTGCTATTGCTATTGCTACTCCATTTCTCTCATAGCCTATATACATAGCTTTTAGAAACAGTAAATGTAAGAAATTGTATGGAGATATTATAAACAATGTTATAAACAATGCTAAACAATCTCAGTCATGTGGGTCAAACTTAGACATGGCTGCTGAGAGTAGTACAAGTTAGCTGCATTTGGCTATATAATATACAGTAGCAAACACCATAATTACAGCTTTAAATGTTGAGAAAGACATTGTTGATTTGCCATGTTATACATTATTTTATCTGGACATACACTCTGGTGTTTTGTTTTTTTTTATGATGTGAGCTATCCCAGAAGTGAGTGAGTGAGTGAATCAATAAATCAATAAATGAATGAATCAATCAATGAATAGAATGACCAGATAAAATGGATAGGGATATGAATTAATCAAGAAACGGACAATATGAAGAAGCAGTAATCAAGAAGCATTGTAGTATTATGACTCAATTAAAACCATTAAATTTTAAATAGTTGCTACAACTAATGGATAAGTATTAGCAAAAACTCAAAAGCCAAATCTCCTAGTATATTTCTGATCTAATTTCTAAGTCACACTGAATCTATTAGCTGAATTCCTTGACAAAGGGTTTATGATGTGGTTTCTACCATAAACCAGAGGGCAATTTATAATGACTGTATTTAAGTTTATTATGAAATACTCATTTAGCGAAATATTTATTCAAGTAGCTTTCATTCAAAATAAACTGAATATCTAAAGTATCTACAACATTGTTTCTCCTTGGTAGAATATACAATCTGAGTAGTATATAATGACTGGATTTAAAATTCTTAAGAAAATAAATATTCAAAGCATACTTCAATTGAATTCAATTGATCATATTTATGCAATGCAAGTAGTCCTCGATTGATGGCCAAAGTAGGACCAGAATTTCCATACTAAGCAAGACAGTTATTAAGTGAGCCCAATTTTAAGCCCTTTTTTGCTACGATTGTTAAGCTAATCACTGTAATTATTAAGTTAATCATCAGTCAAGCAAACACGGCTTCCCCCGTTGACTTTGCTTGTAGAAAGCCAGCTGAGAAGGTCAACATGGTGATCACAAGACTATCGTAAATACAAGCCAGTTGCAAAGTGTCCAAATTCTGATCATGTGACTCTGCAACAGTCAGATGCTGCAACAATCATAAGTGCAAGGACCGATTGTTAGTCACTTTTTCCAGTTCTGCTGTAACTTCCTTTTTTTTTTTTACCGTTTTGTAATATTTTATTAGATTATAGAATAAAATACAAAAATACAAAGCAAATAATAGGAGACAATGGGGAGGGAAAAGGGAAAGAAAAGTGAGGGGGAGAAGGGAAAAAGAAAAGAAAAGGTATTGACTTCCGACTTCCTCTTTTGCAGTAGAATAAAGCACTGACATCAAACCTCAACTTTTTACTTTTCCATAGTAATATAAACTAGCCATTTCTATAACCAGAAATCAATCTAATCAATAAAACCCCAAATCAAAGTTTCATTTTTTTCCCACTTCAAGTACAAAATCCAGAAGCGGTCTCCATGTAGAAACAGAAGTACTTATATTCTTTTCTTTAATCAAAACAGTCAATTTAGCTAAAACCAGTGCTGCTGTGAACAGAGTTATTGTAAGCCATCTCTGCGAAAGGGAGGAGGTCAGTCCAGTTCGTTTGCTGATAGTCCACATAGCATCTGAGGTACTGCTCCACCATTGAGTTCGCCGATTCAGCCGCCCCATTTGTAGATGGGTGAAAAGCCGACGACAGTCCTTGCGATCAGCCAATTAACTTGAGGAAACCCCTCCAGAATCTGGCCGTAAACTGCACCCCTCGGTCTGAGATTATTCGCTTTGGTGCGCCGTGCAGTCTGTAGATATGCTTTAAAAAATCTTAGTTAATATTTGGGCTGATGGGAATCCTTTGCAGGCGATGAAATGAGCGGCTTCCCCCCATCTTTGCCTGTTTTCAGTAAGTCCGTAAGGGGTAAAGCAATTTCAGCAAAGGAGGGGATGAACTGTCGGCAAAAGTTGGCGAATCCTAGAAAGCTCTGAAGCTGTTTGCGACTCTTTGGGGGTTGCCATTTGATTACAGCTGTCACTTTAGCCGGGTCCATTTCAATGCCCTCACTGGAAATTCTATAGCCAAGATAATCTAGTTGGGTCTGGTGAAACTCACACTTTGATAGTTTAACATAAAGTTTGGCATTCAACAGTTTCTTTAGCACCTCTCTCACTAGTTTTACGTGGTCGGTCATATTCGTGCTGTATATCAGGATATCATCAAGATACACCAAAACTCCTTTATATAAATGGTCATGTAGCACCTGATTGATCAGCTGCATGAAGACAGCCGGAGCCCCCTGTAGTCCAAACAGCATGACTTTAAATTGGTAGCTCCCCATGGGACAGTTAAAAGCAGTTTTCCATTCATCTCCTTCTTTTATTCTTACTCGGTATTATGCCTCTCTCAGATCCAATTTAGTGAAGACACTCCCCTTCGCCAGGTGGGTTAGTAAGTCCTTCAGGAGGGGGAGGGGGTATTTGTTTTCTACACTCACAGCATTTAACCCTTTATAGTCTATGCAGAGAAGAAGCGACCCATCTTTTTTTTCTTTAAATAACACCGGAGCTCCCACCTGAGACTTGGCTCATTCAATAAATCCCCTCGCTAGGTTCTTGTTCACATACTGCTGCATTTCCTCCATTTCAAGGGGGGTCATGGCATACATCCTCGGTCGTGGGAGTTTAGCTCCCGGTAACAGTTCAAAGGAGCAATCATTGGGCCGGTGGGGCGGCAAGGTGTCGCATTCTTTCTCACTAAACACCTCCGCTAGATCCCGGTATTCGCTGGGAATGAGTGGCTCGCCTGGTTGAGGCAGGGTGGCTATCTTTGCTAGCTCAGTGGATGGCCTAAATTCTCCAGTAATGTCGGCCGAATTAAGGTGGGGCTCGGGCCCTATAGGTAGTCTCACAGTCCTCATCCCCTTCCCCCACCAAATAAACTGTCTCCATTTATCCAGCCAGGCTAGCCCTAGAATCACAGCCTCAGTCATCTTCGGAGCCACCATGAAGGGAATGAACTCCCAATGTTCACCTATTTCTAAGCGTATTGGCTCAGTCAATTGTGTGACTAAAGTTCCTACCATTAAAGAGCCATTGGCTTGCTCAAATCTCACGAGTTTGGACAGCAGCCTTGCTCATATGCCCAGTTTGAGGGCAAGTGGCAAGCTAATAACACACCGGGAGCACCCCGAGTCCACTAGCACTTTCAAATCTACTCGCGCACCTTTCTTGGGGACTATGAGTTTGGCTGCGAGAGAAAAAGGTGAACGGGTCGACTCACCATCGGGCCGTTCTCCCCCTCGTCATCGCTGTCATAGGAGGGCAGAGCGGTGGCGGGTCCAGCTGGGGCCTCGGTGCTCTCCTGCATGGGTGATGTAACCTGGGCGACAGGTTCCTGCTTGATCCAGTTTGACTTCTCTTTCACCGGTTGCTGGACTGGCTTTTTCCTCACCGGTGGTCCTGGTCTGCTCTGCTGTTGGGGGTATGGGACCGGGCAGCTCGCCGCTCGGTGTCCTTGTTGCCCACATCTGAAGCATTTGATTGGTGGACTGGCAGATGGTCTGGGATTTCTGCGGCCACGATGGCTGGAAGCTTATGTGGGGGTGGTCGTCTGGTCTATTCTGGCTTCTGCCCGGCTTCCTGAGGCGGTGGCTTCTTATAACGAGCTAGCTCAACATCCAATCTTATTGCTGCCTGGTACCACTCTTGCAAAAGGTTAGGGACAGCTCGATAGACACAGGCTTGGGAAAGGTGATCATCTAGTCCCTCCTTGAAGTGGTGCACTAGGGATTGTTCAGGCCACCTTTTTATTCAGCCTGTTATCTTATGAAATTCTCATACGTATTCCAGAGCAGGTCTGCCGTCTTGTTTTACCTTATGTATTTGTGTCTCCGCTTTGAGGGCTATGGATGGGTCTTTGAACCTGGTTCTTAGTCCAAGGAGGAAGAGGTGGAGGTTCCACAACTCAGGTGCCAGCTCATTGTACAGATTGTTTAGCCACTCAGATGCTTCCCCTTCTAAATTGGCCGCAACCGCATCGACCGTAGAAGCTGGATTGAGGTAGAAATTGGCATTGCTATTCATGTGGGAACACACTTGATTTAGGAAAAAGATGAGCTTCTCCGGGTCACCGTCAAACGTCGCTCTGAGGGGTGGCGCCATCATGGGTTGCTGTCCCCCCCAGTGTGGTTGCATTCCCAGTGGTTGTTGACCTCCCTGTTGTGGCTGTTGCATCCCCAGTGGAAGCTGACCTCCCAATGGTGGCTGCGGCATCCCCAGTTGCTGCAGGCCCCCCAGAGGTTGCTGCACATTCAGGGGCTGTTGCCAACCCCACTGATGCTGCACTCCCAATGGCTGCTGACCTCCTGGTGGCAGCGGCTATGGCATCCCCAGCTGCTGCAGGCCTCCCATTGGTCCTGGCGGCGGTTGCTGCCATTCCCACTGTTCCTGCGCTCCCGTCGGTGGCTGCAGCATCCCCAGTTGATGCAGGCCTCTCAGTGGTTGCTGCACATTCAGGGGCTGGTACCAGCCCCACTGCTGTGGCACCCCCACCTGCCACTGACCTCCCAGCGGCGGTGGCTGCGGCATCCCCAATGGCTGCAGGGGCCCCAACGGCTGCGGCGTTCTCACCTGTTGCTGCCTGGCCAACAGATTGCACAGCTGTCGCATTATATCATGTTGAACGCTCACATCTGAGTCTTCCCTGCCTGCGTAGGCTTCGGGCTCGGGGGGTGCTGATGGAGAAGCTCTGGGCTGTGTGACCAATGGTAGCGATGGTCAGGGCTTTCACGGTACCTGTGGTGGTTTGGACTTCTGGAGGAACGACGACGTCTCGGTCCGCTGTGTTCAGAATGACGGTTGGGACTGTCCCTCCTTGCAGGGCTGGAGGTTAATGTTGGCGGCTTCAAAGACGGGGAAGCCACTTGTGCTCCATAGGTGGGGCTGGGGCTTCTTTTAGGTGTGGATTAATGTCTGCTCTGCCGATCGTGTTCGCTTGCATGGGAAGAGTGAGAGGGCTGCTCCCCATTTTTCATCTCTAGCCCCTCAAACCTTTCCACCAACTTCTCCACCAATTGGCTACGGGCTGTGGACAGATACTTCCATTCTCTGGAGTCCTCAGTAGTCGTTGATTTCCTGATCCTCCAGCGGCTCAGGGAATGTGATTCCCAGGAGGTTCCTTCTTGCAATTCAACTTCGGACATTTTCGAAGAACTTGCTTTTGGCAGGGTTGTCTCGACGGGTTTGGAGTCTCCACTGGGCAGGATCCACTCCGAAGACCAGATCAGCTCCCGCATTTTGGGTCTCACCCCTAGCTGTAAGGCCTGGGAAGATTCCTTCTCCACTGGTCCGCTGGCTTGCGCTCCCTCCGCTGAGGCAGCAGCCATATCCGGGGTGCTGGATCCAGGCACTTCTTCCTTCTCCATGTTGAGATCTTCTCTGAGTCTTTGTCAGCCTGTCCCTCGACTTAGGGATGGTGACTGGAGCTCAGGACCCCAATGTGGTTAAAGTAGAAAATGGTAGTTTTGGGGTTAATGTCATGGTTCCAATAGATGAAACCCTTCAAAACAACTTCAAGGCATTGTTTTCCTTAAAGAATCTTTTATTCGGGAAACAAAGTATCGGCACTATATAGTTGAACCCAAAAACTAAATTCCCTTCCCCCTGATACAAAGTAACAAAGTGCAATTCCCACCCTCAATAAACTGTCATAAATCACATTCCCCAACTAGCTTTCTCCTTAACTCCACAGCCCACCTAACTGTTATCAGCTTGTCCTTGGATTCCCACCACAGCAATATGTTATGGCTAGCTAAGCTACATTCCACCCCCCCCTTGCTGCACCTGATTTCTAAAGCAAGAAAAGCATTGTAAAGGAATAGAGAAAATGGCTGCATTTTCATCAGTTGTCAAAGTGGGAACATCCAATGTTAGCAGCATTGACACATTAACTTTAACTTTATCATACCATAAATAACCATGCTATCCAAACCTTAATTCATGACCCTCTAAATCAAGTAGCCTCTTATTCTGGAGGTTCACCCACTCTTTTAGCCAGGCCAGACAGCATGCATCAAAGTACAATTTCAACTCTGGTAAACCCAAACCTCGTCTTTCCTTAGCTTATATCTAATTCTTGATTATGAACTTGGAAATATCCCTTTGCCATTGTTTAAATGGAGCATCAGTTGCAAGCATTGGTAATGCCTGGAACAGAAAAAGCATCTTTGCTAAAACATTCATCTTAATTAAAGAGATTCTACCCAATAGTGATAAATGCAGTTTGTCCCATCTTTGTAAGTCCTTTTTAATATCATTCCAAAGAGGCACATAGTTATTTTGAAACAATTTTATATTTGTATTTGTCAACATAACTCCCAAATATTTCAGCTTTTTCTCTACCTTAAAACTCGACTTTTTAATCAATATTCAGAGATGACATATTCTTAGTCAGCATTGTTGTTTTCTGTTTATTTATTATAAAACCTGCTAAAGCCCCAAACTCATTTAACTTCCTCATCAAATATTTTATATTATTTTTGGATCTTGCAGCAATGCAACCAGATCATCAGCAATTGATGATGATAAGGTTCTTTCTTGATGTTTAAACACATTATTTTTTCATCTTGCCTAGTATCTCTATTCAGAGATCATGGCCCCTGGAAGCTTCCATTCTGGGGGGGGGGGGGAGTGCTTGTTTTGTTTGCTTGCCTATGGGGGAAAGAGTGGAATCAGAGTTGGCCAGGCATAGGAACCAATGCCGTCCATAGCACGGGTGTGCTGCTTGCTCGTGTGCGCCGGCCTGAGTTGGAGGGCAGGAACGAAGCCTTCAACTGAGTGGGGAGGCATTGTGGGGTGAGTCCCCTTGCACCTGCATCCAAGCTGCTGATGGTGGCAGCGGCAGCAGTCACCTGAGCAGCCACAATCTTCCCTCCCCAGCCAGCCACCCAGCCCGCCCGACCTACTCCTTGTCTGACCGGCCGGTAGCACAAATCCTGGCCGCTCTTCTCCTTGTTGTCCTCCCAACTCAAGCAGCGGCAGCGACTTGAATTTCTCTGCTCTGTCTGAAAGGAAGAAACTGGAGGCGCAGAGCAGGATTGCTCTCAAGAAGACACAGGTGTGGTGCTCGCTCGCTCGCTCGCGTGTGCCGGCCTTATTGAGAGCAATCCTGCTCTGTGCCTCCGGTTTCTTCCACTTGGATGGAGCAGAGAAACTCAAACCGCTGCTGGTGAAACACTTTTTATCCGAACGGAGACCTAACAGAGATTGGAAGCTCTGCGTGACTGCCAATGGGGCGCTTCAGAAACAGAGAGGAATGCTTCATTTCAGAAGCACCCCATTGGCAGTCACATGGAGCTTCCAATATCTGTCAGATCTCCATTCGGGTAAAAAGTGTTTCAGTGCCTATGGGGCTATTCAAAACGTAGCGATTCGCAATCCCTCATAACAGCTTTACTAGCATCCCACACAGTTGTTAAACTTGTCCCGTTATCTAAATTATTATCAAGGTACTCAATTTCTTTTTACAATCTTTTATGATCATTTCCTTTTGCAGGATAGATTCATTTAGTCTCCATCAAAAGCTCAAACTCCTTCCTCTAAGTATCAAAAGCAGAGAAAAATTTAGGTAGAGTATCAACTTTTAAAATTATATTTGCAAGATTTTTAGAAATCCATATCATATCAATCCTTGAAAAAGATTTATGTCTTTTTGAGAAAAAAGTATACTCTCTAGCGGAGTAATTTTTATGTCTCCATGATTCTATTAGTACTAAATTGTCCATCATTTCGGAAAAGGTCTTTGGTAATTTATCCTGGAAGGGTTTAAGCCCCTTAATAGATGTTCTGTCCAGAGCTGGTATAGTCACTCCATTCTAATCCCCAACATGTCAATTTGCGTAGGAAAAAGGTAGTAATTGATCCATAAGATATTCAAAGAATTTAATTTTATCATCATTTGGCTTGTACATACCAACCACTATTGATTTTGTTCCATTGAGTTCAATTTCCACTACTACGAATCTACCATATTCATTCAGTTTCAAAAAGTTGGCATTGAAGAAGAAGACCCAGCTAAGATATCTGCACAGGAACCTATTACTTTGTCTAAAGATAGAGATTAAGTTTATTACATGGAATATTAATGGAGCAAATGCCCCATCTAAGCATAAAAAACTATTTCATTACCTGAGAAAACTGAATGTTGACATAATCTGCCTTCAAGAAACACATATTATGATACAAGCTAAGAAATACCCAACAAATAAACAATTAGGGGAGGAATTTACATCCACTGGTTCAAAAAAGATCAATGGAGTTGTTTTATATATTAAAACCTCAACTTAAACCTGTTACTTTTAGCAGTTCTGCTGTAACTTTCGACAGTCGCGAAACAAATAGTTGTAGGAGGACAACAGGTACAGCATTTCAGTAATATGATTGCAATGGTAATTTGGTTCAATGTAATGCAGAGTGCTATATTGAAACAGCAACATGTAAATGAGAGTTCATAAAACAAAATAATAACTATGTTAAATTAGCTTGAAAATAGGAATATACATAATATTTGATAACCTATCTAAAATACAGTATATTTTTACACTACATTAAAAATACGTTTTTCTATTATTTGTTTTTAGCATGTTTTTAGCCTTGCTTTATATCAACTTAGTGAATATGTATCCTTTTAATACAGAAATTTTCAGGTTTTTTGAAAGAAACACCTGGAGGTCCTGAATCACGCAAAATACACCAGCACTGAGTCCCTGATTATTACAGCCTAGATGTGGTGAAGTGATATATGATCAGAATGGATGACTGTATGCTACGCCGATTGCTCTATGGTATGCTGGAGACTGGGCAGAGACCTCAAGGTGTTCCATGCAAGCTCTACAAAGACACTGTCAAGGAAACTCTACACCACTGTGACATCCAACCAAAGGAACTAAAAGCTGCAACTGCTGAAGGAACCTGCTGTTGAGCCCTGTGCTATAAAACCTCGATTGGCTTTCAAGATAGGCAGCACCAAAAAGTGATAGAAAACCTAAGCAGCATCACATAATAATAGTGTCCCCATTGTCCAGACTGAGACTGCACAGCCACCTTCAGGTCCACAGATGAAATGCACAACAGCATTTGAACCCAAAGAACATCTAGTCTTAAGTTGTTAAAAGTTTATGCAAGCTACAGTGTATATGACATATTGTTTTTTGTATTAAATTTACACACATTCAGAAATTGATACTTACTTGCATATATCATCTTCTGGGTCCTCAAGCCCAAACCTTTCATCAAAAGTAAGTTGTATCAACATATTCTCTTCAGCTGCAACTAATCGCCACACAAGTACTGTGTTGCGGGGATAAGTGTAAGGAAACTTAGGGCTGTGAATACTTCCATTAGCAGACACAGTAATAATCTTCTCATGATGTGGCTCTTGCACTCCTGTAAAGGAAATATACACACACACAAAAATAATCAATCAATTGCACAATCAACTTATACTGAACAATATAATTCAATTCTAAAGATCTTTGATATCTTCTAATCTAGTATTGTAGTTTATTTCTTTGAATGGTAGCTTGCCATGCCATACCACAAATTTTCTCAAAAGGAATTCTCTCAAAAGAGTTGTTGGAATTATCTTAATACAGTATTCATGTATTTTGTACAACTAGACAGTAGACAGACAGACAGACAGACAGACAAGATATTCTTCAACCAGTAGATGGCAATGTTTATAAGTTTGTACTTGAATCTATGGGAGAGGTCCCCAACCCCCAATCCGTGGACCGGCACCAATCTGTGGTATGCCAGAAACCGGGCTGTGCAAATACGTGAAGCCCCATCCATGGGATGCAGGCAGCAGTCCGTGAAAAAACCTGTACAGAACTGGTCCCTGGTACACAAAAGGTTTGTGGCTGCTGATCTATGGTGTACTCTATGTCTTCTCTCTGAATGAAGTTTCCTGCTTCCTTGTCGCAGTTAAGCAGAAAAGCACATGTGGACTGTAATTGTCTATTCTGTAGGGCTATATACAGAATTTCTAACAATAGTATGTGTGTGTGGGGGGGAGGGATAATAAACCACAAATATACATGGGAATAAAATAAAGGTAAAAGTTTGCCCTGTCTAGTTGTGTGACTCTAGGGAGTGGTGCTCATCTCCGTTTCTTGTCTGAGGAATTGTCCAAAGATATTTTCGTAGTCATGTGGCTAGGAGCATGACTATATGCTGAGGCACACAGAAATCTGTTACCTTCCTACCGAAGTGCTATCTACTTATCTACTCACAATTGCATGCTTTCAAACTGCTAGGTGGGCAAGAGCTGGGGCAGGTAACAGGAACCCACCTGATTTCGTGACACTCAGGTCTCAAACCTGGGTTGTCAGCTGTAAAGCTGACAAACTCAGCGTCTTTAACCACTGAGCCCCTTTGGAATATATAGGAGTATTCCAAAATAAATGTATTCAAAATTGTAGTGCAAAGCTGGGAATCAATTGTTCAATATCCCATCATGAATTTCCTTACAAATATTCATATAAACTGTTACTCCTGCAATTCTAATATGTCAAGCCCAGGAAATCAGGAATCCAGGCAGTTCAAAAGAATATAGCTTATTGTATGCTAATATTCTCTATAAGAATCTGGACTACTAACAGTCAAAGTAAATAGGCGGCAGATAAGAGTCAATGGAATTCAAGGTGGGCTGCACATAGATCTCTTGTGGACATGAGGGGACTTGAGACTGATAAGATATTTGACTCCTCCCTTGGGCAATATCTGGTCATCTCCTACATGTTTAATGTGAATATATTAATTTATATATGTCCTGAACAGATTATATTTATATGAAAGAAACAAATATATGCATTTTACTTATTTGTGACATTTGTATCCCACCTTGTGTAAAGGTTGTATAAACAGCATTCTCTCTTTCTAATTTCTACTGCTGCCTTTGAAACATCATTCCCATGTGAAATTGGCACCTGTTGAGCTTTTGGAAGGTCCTTAAAAACTTGGTTCTGCCATCAGGCCTGAAGATCCCATGGAGCTGTGGAGCCAATTAAATGATACTGTATGTAGGTTCAGATTGCATTCTCCCTTTTTTAATATTTTAACTATTTTAACGGCTTTATTTTTAAATTTATTTTGGATGTTTAATTTCTTTTTTTATTAATTGTGCACACCATCCATAGTTATAAGCATGAGATTGATGGCTATATAAATTGAATAAATAAATAGTTGAAAGGCATTTAAATCAAGGATTTTTATTATTACATACACAGAGCGAGAGAGAGCGAGAGAGAGAGAGAGAGAGAGAGAGAATGCCTGTGAGAAATAAACTCATGCTATTTTCAAGATTTTTCAAAGAATTTGGCTCTCTTGGTCCAAGATTCTCAACATTTTTTTCTGTTAAACAATATTTATTTGTTTTATTAAGTTGGAATTTTGTACATATGTATGTTGGTGTACAGATCTGATCAGACATTAAATAAAACAACACAGAACCAATCTAGATAATACATGAAGCATATGAATGTATTTTACACATCAAATTTTTAAAGAGTAGAGATTGGGAAGCCGAGAGAGGGAGGACCTTGACAATTTGGGACATTTGTTATGTATGTAACAGTGAGAAAACAGTTTTCCTCACCAGTAGATATTTCCTCACCAGGCCTCTTGAACAACAACAAAAAAGCCCACTAATTTTCTGCAAGGGTGCAATTCAATTGTAGGATGGAAACAGGGATACTTTTATAAGCTGCACTGTGGAAAAAAAGAGTTGTCACTACTTTCCTTTGATCACATTACCCTTGGAATCTCATTTTCAAAATGAATCTTCATATTGTATCTCTGGTCTCTAATCAAATTAGCTATCTTAAGTTGTTTTGGAGAGAGTCAAAGGTCAATCAATACACTTTCCAGTACTTCCTAGCTTTGCAGAGTCTCAGCAATAGTTAAACTTAAGAGTGAAGGTTTATTCTCCAAGCTTGTGGGTTGGTTTCAGAAAGTTTCGTTACCAGGCTAGGTAACACCTTCAGCGGAATTTAGGGGATGTCAGTGTCAGTGTTCTTCTGCTTATAAGGGATTTGTGTGGTCAGTAGGTCTTGTGATGGTAAGGTCATGTCAGATAAGAGTCACGTTAGGTTAGGGTCTTGTGATGGATCTTTGATGGGTCAGGTATGGGTTGTGTCAAGTGAGGGTCTTGTGATGGGTCTTGTGATTGGGAGGTCACATCAGGTGAGGATCATTGGGAGGTGAAGTGCTGGTTGGAGGGGATTGTGTGATTGCTTGAGGATCGGTGCTGTCTCTGGTTAGCTGTGCAGTTGATTTGGATTCTGTGGGGTTTGTAAGCTGGTTGTAGGTAAATGTGTCTGTTGATGGAATTACTTGTGGAATGCCAGGCTTCGATAAACTTGCAAGCATGGTAGGTGGTAGCATGGCTAAAGATTCCTGTATTGCTCCAATCGAATTGGTGCTGTTCGGAGTCAGTGTGGGTAGAGGGATTTGAGATTGTGGCGATTGACTGCCAACTGGTGTTCGTGGATATGGGTTTTCAGTTGACGTGATGTTTGTCCCACGTAGAATCGATTGCAATTGTTATAGTTGATTTTGTAAATTACATTGTTTCTTTCATCCTTCTGTAACTTGTCTTTGGTTCTGGATAATTCCTGGGGAGTGTGGCTGTGGGTTTGTGGGCTATTGCTATTCCTAGAGGTTGAAGAATTCTGGTTTTCATTTCTGACACCCCTTTTGTGTATGGGTTAGTTTTTGCCTACTCGTTGGCTGTGTGATGCATTGTGGTTTGAGTGCTGTGTGTCGGAATACAATTTTTTTCGGATAGCCATTGTGGAGAAAGACATCAAGCAGTCATTTGTCTTCTGCTTTTCTTACTGCTGTGGTGCTGCAATATGTCCTGGCCCTTCTGAAGAGGGTCTGGACACAGTTTCTTTTGTGTGCGGTGGCGTGGTTGCTTGCAAAGCTGAGGATTTGGTCCGTGCAAGTGGGTTTGTGGTAGACGCAGGTTTCCAGTTTTCTGTTGTCTAGTCTCCTTATGTCATGTCAAGAAATGGGAGTCTTTTGCCTTTTCCTCTTCACATGTGAATTTGATACCAGGGCATATGTTATTTAGTAAGTGGTGTGTTTCTTCTTCGTGAGCGTTTGATGATGATGAAGGTATCATCAATGTAGCGTGTCCAAAATTTTGGTTGGCTAGTGAGTAGAGCTATGGATTCGAGTTGTTGCATGACTGCTTCTGCTATTAGGCCTGATAAGGGCAATACCACTGGGGTACCTTGTACTTGCTTATAGATTTTCCCATTGAACTTGAAGCATGTGTTGAGGCATAGATCCAGAAGTTTCATGATGATGTCTGTGGATGTGGAGTGTCCTGTGGTGGCATCATCTTTGTGGGTATGGTGTTTAGTGTGGAGGTGGTGCATGGTTTGTTTAGCCAGGTCGATGTCAATTGAGGTAAAGAGTGCAGTGATATCGAAGGAGACCATAATTCCTTCCTTGTTGAACTTGGTGTGCTTGAAGAGTTGGAGAAACTGTTCTGGGAGTTTATTGAATGGGTTGAGTCATTGACCAGGTGTCTGAGTTTCCTCTGCAGGGTTTTTGCTAGTTAGTACATCGGTGTTCTGGGTAGAGACAATTGGAATAAGGGGATCCCATTCTTGGGTATTTTTGGGAGTCCATAGAACCTGGGTGTGGGGGAGTCTTTTGGTTGCATGTGCTTTCTCTCTAGTGGTTTTAGCTGTTTTTCTTTTTTCTACTTTCCTTAGGGTTTCTTTTATTTTGTTCTCTAGTGTTATAAATTGTTTGATAGGTGTTGGTGTTGTTTAATTGGTTTTTGGCTTTGCTGATGTAGTCATTTTGTCCATTACTACAGTCAGTCTGCTTTTGTCTGCCAGTATGATGATGATTCTTTCATCTTGTTTCAGTTTCTTTAGTGCTCTCTTCTCCTTTAGGCTGAGTATTTTGTTGTGTCTGTTGCATTGGATGTTGGGGATGATTCTTTGCCTGATGTCTTCTTGTGTTTCTTGGTCCAGGTGGTTCATTTTTAGAATGGATTCGAGATTGGCTTAGGAATTTAATGGGGTCAGTGTCTTTTTGGTTGAAATTGTGGTCGTGTGTCACAAGACCCATCACAAGACCCTCACTATGATCCACACCTGACCAAACACAAGACCCTTGCTTGACATAAACCATTACAAGACCTATCACAAGACCCTTCACAAGACCCTGACCTGACATGACCCTCATCTGAAGTGACCTCACCATCACAAGAACTACTGATCACAGAAAGCCCTTATAAGCAGACGAACACGGACACTGACATCCCCTAATTCCACTGAAGATATTACCTAGCCTGGTAACGAAACATTTGGAAACCAACCCACAAGTTTGGAGAATGAATCTCCACCCTCATCCTACACCCAAGCTACAGATATTAGCCTCTATCGCAAACAGTTAAACTTTTCTTCTATGTAAGTTGAAGGGGTTGAAGTTGTATACTGGGGCTTTTGCTACTGACAAAGAGTTGACAATGAGCTATGCCAATAAGCATGGCAGTCTAGAAAGGCAGATGAATCAGAATGTTCTTTATATCAGGGGTCCCCAATCCCCAGTCCATGGACCGGTACCGGTTCACGGCATGCCAGAAACTGGTCCACGCAAACAAATGAAACACCATCTGCGGGATGTAGGCAACACATGAAACCATGCCCCCTCTGGTCCACACAAAAACTTCTCTCCACGGAACCGGTCCCTGGTGCCCAAAAGGTTGGGTGCCGCTGCTTTATATCTTTGGTAAAAGCTTTTAAAACTGTCTTCTTTCCTTTTCTAACTCATTTTGTTTTTTTAAAAAATTATTGCAGTGAAATCCTGGCATCTATTTGTTTGATACTTGGCAATGTTTATGTCCTCTAATAGGTCTATTATCGACCCTATTTTAATTTGATTTATTAATGCAATAGCTGGAGGCATTTTGATGATTCTGTTATGGCCTATGAATAAATAATTTATTAAACTGAATTTATAATATCTTTATATTTACACTTGTCTTCAAATGGAACACTGCTGCATTTGAAACTTAAATTTAATCGATCTTGGTTGATTCACACACCCCTTCTATATATGTATGTATAATTTCTCTATTTCTCTGTTTGATCATCTGTAGACAGCATTCCACTTAATATTATTGATCAATACATAACAAATAAACACATGGACTGTCAACCCTTTTGTGTATCGCAAACTATGAATGCAGAACATCACAGATGAGCATTTATATAATTGAAGCAAATAAGGGAATTACAAGTGAAATCTTAGCCATAACCATCAACTGCAAAACGTAACACATTTCAGCTTTATGAGAAGAATTAGGATGAGATAACAAGAATGAATCAGCCTGTAGTAACACAAGCATCTACAAGACGTCTGTTTACATAATCTATGGTGGCATAGCATGAAAGAATTCTGAGCATTTCAAAACATTTAAGAACAAATCTTAAACAATTATTAAGCTGTATACATACTTGAACAAATATGCACACACAGAAACAATATCACAATAATGGAGAGAAAAAAGGATTCAAAAATATATAGCAGCTGTTTAAAACAGGGGGCTTCAAGAAGGGATGATAATACAGTATGTCACATTAAGGAAAGTACATCAAAGCATAGCTGTCAGAAAGAAATATGTAAGTGTTTTGTTAAATATACTCTATCTGCAGCATAAATTGGAGCATAGGAACAAAGCAGCCTGTAAAAAGTATGACACACATGTATATGCACATAATATACAAACTTCATAAACTAAATTGGAATAATATGGGGGAAAAGGCTTGAGAGAAAAAAGTACAGGTAGTCCTTGACTTACAACAGTTCATTTAGTGACCGTTCAATGTTACAACAGCACTGAACAATTGATTTATGACTGTTTTTCACAGTTACGACCATTGCCGCATCCCCATAACCATATCATCAAAATTCAGATGCTTGGCAACTGGTTCATATTTATGATCGTTGCTGTGTCCCAAGATTCAGTGATAACCTTTTGTGACCTTTTGACAAGCAAAGGCAATGGGGAAACCAGATTCACTTTAACAACCGGGTTATTAATCACAAGTTGAACACGAGACAGTAATGCAAAACTGCTAAAAAGACAAATAGTCTTTGGGGATGTATTAACCGCAACATGGAGCACAAATCAAATTAGCTATGGGTCCATTTAATTGTCACTCCTCTTATATAATAATAATAATAAAGTTGGAAGGGACCTTGGAGGTCATCTAGTCCAACCCCCTGCTCAGGTAGGAAACCCTAATCAGCATGACATATAATATTTTGTCAAATGTTTTCCCAAAAGCAAGATACATTGTCTTTCAGCATTTCTCCAATCCAGTAAGGAAGCAACCAAACAAAAAATGAGAGGTTTTTCTTTTTGGGTTAGATTTATTCTATAATGTCATGCTGGCTTCTGGTCATTATGCATTATTTTACTGTCTACTTTATAATCTTCTCAAATATCTAACAGACTGACTTGTCTGCATTTTGCTGAGCTGCCTTTATTCCCCTTTTTGACAAATGGACAATATTTGTTTTGTCCAATTACTTAGCATTTCTAGGATTTATCAACACGTAACATAAAAGTTTGGCTGGTTCATCAACTACAAGTTTGGCTGGTTCATCAATTAGTTCTTTTGGTACATAAGATAGAATTAATCTGAGCTTGGAGATTAAAAATCATTTAAAGTAAAGAGATACCTCCTTCAGTGTGTTTTTTCATTCCCATCTTTTTACAATTTCCTGCTGAAACTGATTGTTGTTGAATAAGATGTTCAGCAGTGTTGCCTTTTCTTTGAAAGCTATTACCAACTTATTTTCCTCACTGACAAGATGGCATACTGTTTCTTTTCATTTTATTCTCAATATATCTAAAAAGACATATTTTGTTATTCTTAACATACGTTTCTCGCTTCAGCTCATTTTAAGCTTTCACTTTCTATATGCCAGCAGGTTTATACTTTTCATTTGCGACATGGTCCTCCTTCTGACCATGCATCTGTCTTTTGTTTTGATATCTTTAGCAAACCTTTTTGGTAGTTGTTCTCCATTTGTTTTCTCTTTACCAGAATTTTTTGCAAGTGCAACTTTAGTATATTTTCCTTTAGGAATTCCTAGTCTCCTTGAGACCCTTTTCATCTAAGTTCCTATACACCACTGCAGTAAGTTTATTAAAATAATTTTTTTTAGCCCAAATTATATATTTATGTCAGAACATTTCCTTCAATAAAAGGAAATATAACATAGTCAAATTTTCCCTGCTAATTCCACTTCTTCAGCTAAGAAGCTTCTCTATGAATTAACTTCAAGTCAAGAACATCAGCTGTCCTTGTACATTTCTTCAAACTGGTCAAGAGAAACCTACCAGCACAAGTCCAATTTCCTAAAAGGATTATGGTTAGACAAATTACTTTCTTACTGGATTTCAGTGTACAGGTCATCCTTGACTTACAACAGTTTGTTTAGTGACCAAAGTTACAATGACACTGGAAAAAGTGTCTTATGACTGGTTTTCAAATCTACAACATTTGCACTATCCCCATGGTCATGTGATCAAAATTCAGACATTTGGCAATTGGTTCATATTTATGATAGTGGTAGTGTCTGGGATCATGTAATCTGATGACAAAGAAACTCAATGGGGAAGCCAGATTCATTTAACAATCGTATTGCTAACTTAACAACTGCAGTAAGTCACTTAACAACTTTCTTCTGTGGCAAGAAAGGCTGTAAAATGAGGCAAAATTCACTTAACAACTGTTTCACTTAGCAAAAAAAAATGTTGAGCTCAATTGGTTGAAAGTCAAGGACTATCTGTAATTAAAGTTCCACATCAATGAAACTTCATGTCTCTTTGAAAGATATGCAATTTATTTTTGGAACAAATCATGCATATTTGCCTTTCTGATACTACTGTTATTTAATTTCTGTGCTTCTTTTTTCCACCTTTCATACAATTTAATTATATTTTTGCTTTTTGCTTTGAGGCTTTGAACTTGGAAAACTGTTAGCTATTGATGCAATTAACATTTCTGTCTTTAAGTCCCACAGTAGAAAATACAGGTTTTCTTGTAAGGACCATTGCTTTAGTTGGAATTATTATATGAGAATATAGTATTACTCTTTCTTTTGATACTCTTGATTTAATGCTACAACATATAGCAGCTTTAAATCTTGTACAGAAAAGTATTTGACGTATCTTAAAATATCATGGCTGGTTTAAAACCTAAGCCAGGAGTTCCCAACCGGGAGTGGTACGAGATGATATTCCAGGGGGTGCGAAAACGTGGGTTTTCAAAATTATAGTGTATATGCATAATTCGTTGCCGTTATTACAAACTTTTGTAAGGGGTGCGAGAATATATCAGAAGCGTTCTACAGCTGCAAGGTATAGAAAAGGTTGGGAGCCGCTGACTTAAGCAGAGGATCACTTTTATTAACTGGACAAGATCAGCCTTCTTAAACTTCCTAATATCCAGAGCTGTTGAAGTATAATCTCTACTTTATCTCACCTAGGAAGATATGTCCTATGAATCTATCCACATACTACTCTTCATAGAAGGCTCCAATCTATTTTGCACATGAGTGTGAGATATAATACAGGACAATGATTACTCTGTTATGGAATTTTTGTTCAAAAAGTCCTTAGATTAGGATCTTATATGACACTTTTTTGTTTACTGAATTCCTATAAAATAAAAATTACTTTCATTAATGATTTCTACATTCTTTCATTTGAATCAAGTATTCTTCTTATGATTTCTCCTGAACATTTATTTTTATTACTTTTTTAATTATTCAAAATGATTCTGATGGGGAATTCTGATGATTCCTCTGGGAAAAACAGATACAAATAAAACCAAATGCTAATATTTCATTGAATGGCAAAATCACAAATTAAATATCCAGACCTTAAAGTTCCAAGTGTTTCAAATTATAGACTGATCTGAACAAAAGAGAACTTAAGGAATTCATGAAAAAAAAGCTTAGTCTTACATTTGTTATTAAAACAATAAATAATTAAGAAAATAATAGTTTTAGCCTTCAAAGCCATTTCCCCATCAATACCTGAATGTTTAGGCTAGCTCTGGAAGTTTGATGACATAATTTACTGGAATCCCTCTCATCTGCTATTTATTTCTTTTATTCCATTTACAATACAGCTGGTGCTCTGAATGCATTCCAGATGTTGTATAAAACACAGCTGCAAAAAAACTAGACCAGTATCTATTCTAAATTTCAAGCGTACTCTTCAGCGAGAGAGCAATTTAATTGTATATATGGTAAATTTGATTCAAACTAATAATTCGGTCACATTAATAATGACATACAAGTTCTGTTTAAATGTCCTATTAGTACACTAATGTGCACATGCATTTTAATCACATTTCTGCATCAGCTGAATTTGCTTTATGAAGGAAGAAATGCAACCATTTAGTTTAAATTTGTAACTGTAACATTCAAAATTGTTAAATGACAATTACTATGTCTATAGCTTGAATTTTCTAAGTTGAGAGGATAGAATTCAGTAGGCTGAATCCGCATACGGTTGTTACTGTTTGTTGATAGTTACAATTTTTTTTTCTTTTAATCCCTTTCATCGGGGGGAGTTGGGACGGCTGAATGGAGCTGAGCATTTACTGGCCAGATGCCCTTCCAGATGCCTACGCGGAGCTCACAGCAGATATCTTCTCTTTGCGCCCAAAGAGAGAAATATCTACCACTACCCTAGGTTAAACTCACAGCCTCCTGAATATGAGACAGCTCAACATCTAGGCCTCCACGCTGCTCTTTGTTGGTAGTTACAATGCCTCTTGGAAATCTGATGGTGCATGTGAAGATCATATAGTTTGTGCCTGGAACAGATACATTTTTTTGTATGTTTAATTAAAGCAAAATTAAAAATTCAGGTTGAACAGTGAGGATAAAGAAGCCTGTTAGAATACAAATATGATTCTTAGAATAAGAATCTCTGTAGAATCCACCAATTAAAAAAGTATGAAGGAATTTTATGGAGAATAACAGAGAGAAATGCAATAAACATAAATGTCTACACATGACACACAGTGCCCATGTCAACAAATAGGGATAGGACATTCCATCTGCCAAAGGCATATCCAGTTGTGAGCTCGTCATTGTCTATAAAATCAAGCACTATTAATACAAAATCATCTACCCTGTACAGAAAACAACAAAATTCTATAGAGGGGAAACCAAGAAACATTTTCCATAAGAGCTACAGAATGTATATTATAATAATATAGCTACTTTATATACAATTTAAAAATCAGTAAGAAGCTTTATTATTATTAAAGTCTTATTTTCTGTTTTTCATCTTGAAATGTATTCAACTAGGAATTTCACACACTTCATTTCTAGTATGTTACATAATACAGCTGCTAGAAACATATATTAGTGATTGGATTGGATTCCTAATGCATATTCCAAATTTTGAACTTGATTATCGTATACAGGTATTATACATTATTTTCTTCCATTCAATCACGACTGATTCTCATAGTCTGGACAAGTCCCTTCAGATTTCTTGGCCAGGTTTTCCAAAAGTGGTTTGCCATCGTCTCCTTTCTAGGGGTGAAAGAGGGTGCTGGCCCAAGATCATCCAGCTGGCTTTGTGCCTAAGGTAGGATAGAACTCATGGTTTCCTGGTTTCTATCCTGAGGCCTTAACCACTACACCATTATGGGTCTCACAGATATTAACTACTGCTACCTATATAATTATTTTGGACTATATGTAATTATTTAATTCTATAGTTTTGAATTTGTATTCTTTACTGCTTAATTTAGAGTGGAACTTTATTAAAAAGCACATCCAAAGGCACATCCTATTAAACAAGGGTTTTCAAAGCTAGAATTCAAAAGACAAAAGCTTGGGGGGCACGGGGAAATAAGCAACACAAGCACAACAAGTTTTGACTACATGGCTGCCTTGCAATGTCCTGACTGAAACTAGGATATAATTTCAATTAAGTTAGGTCTCAGATGTTATTATGGCTCTACCAGGATAACCACTGACCTGTAAAAATTATTAAAGTACACAGTAATTATAGACACCAAACTTTTGTATCTCATGCATCGTTTTGATCAGTAGCAAAGAAAAAATAGTTATTGTTTTATTGTATATGGGACAGGATGAATTGCAATGTTTTTTCAGGAGTAGGTTTTTGTTTTAAAAAAATATGTTGTGCTTATTTCTCTACTTTTATAGAATCTGCAACTTGTATCCAGGAGCTCAGTTCAAGGTCAATCATTCTCTTGTTGGGAAAAGTTAAAGGGAAGGCATTCCTGCAAGCTCCTATGACACATTTGCAAGAAGCTTTTTTGCAGATAAAATTGTTTACATTCACTTACAGCTGCACTCCACCTGGTCAGGATCTAGTATAGCTGAACTAAAGGAGATACTTTCAGATGCTAAATGCTTATCTAGCTAAATCACCTAAAATAATCTAAGGAATTTCCATGTAGAACAGTAGAAGAGTTGTATGGGTTGTCTAATAGAGGCTAAATTTTTTCTTCATATAATTCTGTATTACAGAATTAAACTGTATTAAATACACAACTATACACAGTATAGTCTTAATTTAAAACTGAACAGAATCTCATTTTACATTGTTTGCAGAACTTATGCAAATATACATTTGATTCATAATACTTGTAATAATTATAAGCTAGCAAATGTATCTATATCCTGCAACTGTAAATTTTAATAACATTACTACTGCTCCAAATCTGCTTGAAGAAGGCACAATAGCCTCCATATTGTCCTGTCCTGCCACCAAATTTCCCATATTGATAAAGGTGGAAATAAAAAACAATAGAAAGATCCTTCCAAAATAATGATAACTTTATTAACTTTGTGAGTTAATTAATAGCATAAGGCTTGTTGGATTCATATCCACAAAATATAGTACTGCAGTGAACTTTCAGGACTCTTCTCTGGCTTGACAGTGTTTGGCATATCTGCACAACATTGCTGTTATTTTCCCGGCCCCAATTTTTTTTATCCAAAAGTTTTCAGGTGAACCCCATGGTCAATACATGTGTGCAGCTCCTTCACGTACAATTCTACAGCACTTATCCCCACTGCATTATTCCTTCTGAGCAAACTGTCTTATTCAATCTTTGAACTCTACTCATGTCTTTTATCCTGACAGATTTTAGTAATGTTTACTAAATTCTATTTATCTCTATTTGTTTCTGTATTTCTCCAAACTTTTTATTAACACTGGAAACTTTGGATCATATAACTCCACATGGCTTACTTATGGCTTATTCCTAGTACTTGGTACCATATTATTCTCTGGCCTTTCTTCTCCTTTCCCCAAAAGATTCATTATAAAGCCCTTCAGATCAAATTTGAAAGGAATTTTCCAAACACATCCAAAAATACAAATAATAGCCTGTCTTCATCCCTGGGCCATGTCCTTCAATGTGAAGGAGTAAAGAAGATACTACCAATGGCACCAAATTACCCTTCTTCCTGGTTCTTCATATTCCTCTGCAGTATACTCAGGGTTGTATTTGACTGTGTCCTGTTCCCATGTAAATTAGAAGAAAGGGGCATTTGTTACTAAACTTAATGGATTTGAGAAAATACACTTCTCTTGACAGACTATAGGGCCAACAGGTTGCTGCTTTGGTTCCTCTCAGGAGGGACTCTGTGATCATCAATTATACACCACTTATTTCCTTTTCAGGCCACCCAACCAAGCAGAAGAAATAGATGAACTCTTTGCTAATCAATTAACAAATGTATGTAGGAAACATACCACAGTAGTAATGGGAGACTTTAACTACTCTGATATCAACTGGGAGACAAACTCTGTAGCAAGTGAGAGATTGAACAGATTCCTAACCAACTTAAATGACAACTTTGTCATCCAAAGGGTAGAGCAGAGAAGTAGAGGAAAAGCTACACTGGACCTAATTCTTACTAATAGAGAAGAAGTGATAGAGGGAGTTGCAAACTGCAATGGAAAACTCTTAGGGAGTTCTAATTCCACTGTGACTGGATTAATTATGTGCTTAATGGGAAAAAGGCTGATGTATTTTGGCCATAGCTTTTTAGAGGGTTGCAATGATTATAAAAACCTGGTGGAAAGGTAAACTCTATCCCCCACATGAAAAGGTTTTGGTTCCATTTTTTTTCTATCTGCCTGAGCCTTATACACTGCTCTAACTTCATCTAGATCTTTCCTGACCACAGGCCAAATGTTTTGTAACTGATGTACCTAGTCCTTAAGAGAAGAAATGGCAGGTTCATTAGCAGGCAGTTCAGGCATAGGGATGAAAGTCTGTCCATTAGCTACTTGAAAGGGAGTGAAACCAGTGCTGGAGTGCACTGCATTCTTATAGGTCACTTCAGCAAACAGTAGCAGATCAGTCCAATTATTTTGTTGATAATTAATAAAACAGTGAAGATACTGTTCAAGAACAGAGTTTGTTCTGTCCCCCCATTCGTTTGAGGATGATGACTAGATGATAGTCCTTGATCAGAACCTAAAAGGTCCAAAAAGACTCTCCAGAACTTAGAAGTAAATTGGACACCCCTATCTGAGATAATACGCTGTGGGGCTCCGTGCAGCCAATAAATACGCTGCACAAATAATTTTGCCAAAGTCTTTGCAGTCGGAATCTTCTGACATGGGATAAAATGGGCCTGTTTTGAGAACAAATCGGTAACAACCGAAATGACAGTGTTTCCGGTGCTTTCGAGAAGCTCCACAATAAAGTCCATAGAGATCTCTCTCCAGGGTGCTGAAGGGCTCACTACTGGCTGTAGGATCCCAGCATTTTTCCTTGCCTCCATTTAGCTGCTGCACAAATAGGGCAGCTGGCAACATAACTTTCAATGTCCTTCTTTAGAGAGCGCCACCAAAATTGTCTTTTAAGCAAGTGAAGAGTTTTTACAAACCCGAAATGTCCCGCTAACTTTGAGTCATGACAGGACTGCATAATTTTCAGTCTCTGGGCTGCAGGGACGTATAAATTTCCACCAACCCAGGCCAACCCATCTTTCATGGAATAGAGGTTTCTATGGCTCCTTGTCCTTCTCCGGTGCTCTTTTGAATTCCACTACCGCTGTGTTGTCCAACAGCAGGATGCCTTTCGTCTGTGCCCTGGTAGTGACCGGGACCGCTAATTGTTGTGGGCAGAACAAAGGCTTAACCACCCCCAACTTTACACTGTTATATTGCAATGTTCGTGACAAGGTGTCTGCCAGAATTCCCCCCCCCCCTGACAAATAGTGGATAGAGAAGTTAAACTAGTGGAAATGCTGGGCCCATCACAATTGTTTCAGAGATAGCTTTCTGGGTTTTTTTTAATGCTTCCAGATTCTTATGATCATTCCAAACCTGAAAGAGGATCTTACTCCCTTCCAAAAATTGTCTCCAAGTAAGGAGGGTCCACCACACTGCATAAGCTTCCCTTTCCCAAGCAGCCCATCACTGTTGGATTTCAGTCAATTTCTTGGATGTTTAAGCACAGGATTGCAACTGACCCTCTTGATTCTTTTGAAGCAGTACTGCACCTACTGCTACATCACTGACATCAGCCTGAATTACGAAGGGTCCTTCTGGGTCAGATGCTTCAGCACTGGTTCCACAGAAAAAAAGTCTCTTAAGTTTTTCGAACATGGCTTGGCATTCCACAGTCCATTTTAATGGCTGGCTAGGTTTTGGCTTGTTTTCACCCTTCATTTTCAACAGATTTGTAATGGGGAGTGCAATTTGCACAAATGAGGGGATAAACTGCCTGTAGAAATTAGCAAACCCCAGAAAGCTTTGTAGCTGCATTCTAGTGCAGGGAGGGGCCCACTCCAAAACAGCCCACACCTTTTCTGGATCCATCTCCACCCCCTCGTGCAAAATGCGGTAGCCCAAATAGTCAATTCTATCCCGGTGGAATTCACACTTTGAGCATATAATTTAGCAGAACGGAGCTTCTTTAGGACTGTGCTAACCAGTTTCACCTGTTCTGCTTTGGTCTCGGTGTAGATTAGGATATCGTCCAAATACACCAAAACTCCTTTATATAGGTGCTCATGGAGGACTTCGATGATCAGCTGCATGAACATTGCTGGGGCTCCTTATAATCCGAAGGGGAGCATCTTGAACTGGAAACATCTCAGGGATCAGTTGAAAGCTGTTTTCCATTCGTCTCCCTCCTTGATCCTGATACTATAGTATGCTTCCCGCAGGTCTAGCTTTGAAAAATTTCCCCCTTCGACAAATGAGCTAGCATGTCCCTCATGAGGGGCAGGGGGCACACATTCTCCACAGACACTGCATTCAAGGACTTATAGTCCACGCAGAGATGAAGAGACCCATCCTTTTTCTCTCGGAATAGAACAGGGGTGCCACACGGGGCCTGGCCGGTTGAATGAAACCCCGGGCTAAATTCTGATCGATGAACTTTCATAATTCATCTAGCTCCCTGGAGGGTCATAGAGTATAGCTTTGGCTTTGGTAGCTTAGCCCCTGAATGATCTCAATCCATAGATCTGTGAGGGGGCAGCTCATCTGACCTCTTCTCCCTGAAAACCTCGGCCAGATCATGGTATTCTCTTGGGATGGTCTGCAGCTCTTGCTCACTCAGCGCAGAAGCCAGTTCCCACTTTGAGCTCTCTACTTTATGCTCACACATGCCCTGCGAAAGGGTTTTCTTCTTTGGGAATTTTAATCACCCCTCTCTCCAATCAATTAGGGGATTCCACTTCTTTAGCCAGGTCAACCCCAGAATGAGAAACCATTCCCATGCTGGGAGCCATGATGAAAGCTAAAGTCTCTTAGTGGCATTCCATGGCATTCCATGGTTAGTCCCAGGGGCTCGGTGACAAAACTTGCCGGGATGCCCCTTGCCACAGACCCATCGAGCTGGCAAAAAGCGATTGGGTCTTTGAGTCTCTTTAAGCGAACCCCCAATCTTCCAACTAGGTGTGGGCTTATTAGGCACTGGGTGCACCCCGAGTCCAACAACGCAGTGAGGGCCATTCTCCTGCCTGTGCCTGGGATTGATAATTCTATGGGCATAGTTATGGGGTTGATTGGCCCACTTACCAAAAGATCATTGTCGTAGTTGCTCCCCGACATCCCTGACTTGTCATCAGGTGGGATCAGAGCTCCACCCTCTGCCTTTGGGGCTCGAGGGATTTCCATGACCTTGGAGGTTTTCAGGGCCATGTCTTTCGAGCACTGAGCGGGCTTGTTTGATTTTTCCCCCAAGTAGTGGTCTGTTTTCCTGGCTGGAGCTTTTCTGCGGCATTCTACAACACGATGGCCTTCTTTGCCACATTTGAAGCAGGCGGTTGATCGTAGCTAGTTTGCGGAGGGTTTACTTGCTTCTCCCTTTCTTTCGGGTTGATTTCTTTTTCCTGGTTTCCCGGGGTGGTACTGGTTTCGGGTCTGGTCAATCTCCACTTCTTCGGCTAGGACGCACCAGTCGTATAAATGTGCAGGTGCCCCACATGACATACAAGCGTTATACAGGTTGTCATTTAGCCCATCTAAATGAGGCGGCATGCTAAGTCATGGAATTCTTCCGTATATTCAGCCACCAGGTTGACACCCTTGCTTCACCATTTTGATGCAGTCCCAAGCCTTCCGGTCTGCCAGTCAATCTTCAAATTGGCATCTCAGTGCTGTCATGAACCAGTTAAAATTCTGGAGCTCGGGGGCATTGCAGTTATGTAGGGTCACCATCCATCTGGCCACAGCCCCTTCTAGGGCTAGGGTGACGACTCTGATCTTGGCTTCATCGTTGGACAGTGTTCTCCCCTGCACTTGCATGTAGGTGAGAATGTGAGCCAGGAAGAATTCCAGTTGTTGGGGATCCCCATCAAACTTCACCCCCAGTGGTACCAGTTTTGGCTCATCCAGGGGAGTTTTCTCTCTGGGTTGTCATGGGGTCCTGGCTCTCTGGGGGGTTGCTCGCTGCTGTGCTGCTGGGGTGGCTGCCCCCATCTCAGATGAGCCCATTGCTCCCCCTTTGTTCTCGATGATTGCGGTTTCTCCTTCTCCGCGCTCAGCCTCCTCAGTTAGTTTTTCCTCCTTCTCTGGACAGCTCAGGGATTTAGCCTTTAGGTCCTCGAAAGCTTCCACCATGTATTGCATGGCTCGCTTCAGGATCCCCTCCATCTCGTCCGACTTCTTGTCCATCGCTTCCTCATCGGACGTCAGCTCCACCCTTTTCTTCTGAGTTTTTTTCCAGCCTCCTCAGGTGAGAGTCATCCTTTGGGTTTTTTCTTCCCATTCGTCTTTCTTCCCAACACCGAGCGACCATCTCGGTTTTGTGGAGTCTTCTAAGGCAGAGGCTTCCTCCAGCCAACTGGAGGTGCCTTCCTCAGGACAGGTCTGGGTAGCTGACTCACTCCAATCTTCGGTCCCAGCCTCTCCCGTTTTGCTGCCTTGCAGAGACATCTCATGCATGGCCCCCCACGGTAGGGCAGCTGCCTCTCCGGGTTGGGCATTATTTGAGACCTTGCTTTAAGTAAGGATCTGCCTCAACTAGCTCTCCCAAGAAAGCAGAATTCTTGAAACAGGCATTGTTTCAAAAGGAACTTTTATTGAGAGTTAGTGAAAGCAGTAGAGCAAAGCAAGGTCTGAAGAATTTGTGTATGAAAGGTTACATCATAATGCCCAAGCAGAACTCTTCCCTCCAGTGTCCAACTGTCTGGTTGAAATCCAGCCAATCCATAGGTGCTATGTTGTTTTGAGAACCTGGTGATTTAGCGCCCCTCTCAAGGTCTCTCTCGGTTTCATTCCCAATGGTCCTAGGCTCCATTGTCTGGAGATAAGGCAGATGTCTTCAGGTCACATTCCTTTCTCATGGAGGGAGGCAATTTCACAGAGGACAGAGCAGAACAAGGCAGAGCAAGACAAATACATTCCCCAACCCCCCTCCCACCAGAATGGCAGACCCCAAAACAGAGTGCGTAATAATGAAAGGCATGCAAGCAAATTAGAAGGGTCTGACAGGACATGTCTAAGATGTTGCAAAACCTTTGTTCTTTCTTCCCAACACCGAGCGACCATCGGTTCTTCTTATTTAGTGATCCATGATGCGACTACTTCATTTACACATTTCTTCCCCATTAAAAGAAATGTATTGCTGCCCTCCATCTTTTCACATTAACTTTCACAATGGTTGAATAAAACATGATAGAATTATACCAACTGAGAAAATGATAGATGGACTGAGAAAATGATAGACTGTACATTGTCAGCTCAGATAAGAAGGGCCACCTGCCACTGTTGTCATCAAAAGGGCACTGTCCCTAGACTGATAAACATATTTATCAGATGCTGACAGCTAGAATATGATTTCCATTTAAAATGTTTCGATTGTTGCACAACCTGTACAAATATTTCAATCTAATGGTAAGTTATTCTACACACAAAGTTAATAAAGTTGTTTTACAATGATAAATATCTGCAAATGTCTACGCATCTGTGTGGGTAGTAGCTTTCTATCAATTTTTCAATCATAATTTTACCATAATTTCAGTTTGGCAATATAATATAATGAAGTACTTTTCCTGTTTAAAATGTTTCCTTATATTTTTGCTTTTTGTTCTTCATTTATATTGGAACTTTCAAATAAGAGATTCTTAACTATTACTTTTCAATCTAGTCCAAAAAACCACATATGTGGATTTAAAAAACACACTTTATAAGTACGCCTTCACTGAAGAGCAAATGAGAAACATTTTGTAAGGACCCGCTTCAAAACCTCATCCCAAGAAAGCAGGACTCTTGGAACATTTCTATTCCAAAAGGAATTTTTATTAGGAGAAGCTGACAGCAGGCAAAAAAGGCAGGATCTGAGGGTTTCCCGCTCAGATCAATAGGTTAAAAAAGCATCAAACAAACCCCACCCCAACAGTTCATCCGGTCAGTTCAAATGAGCCAATCCCTAGGTGTTAGGTCCACTGTGGGAATGGAGCTGATAATGGAGTCCGTTCCCATGCCTGTGAAGAAGTTGTTGGGTCTTTGCACCTTTCTCTTCTGCAGTGAGAGATAAGCCAGATGGCCGGAGGCACATTCCTTTCTCACCCCAGGTTGACATCAAGGGGAAACAGTTCAAAGAGCAAGCAGATAGGAAAGGCAGAGAGGATACATTGTAGCTAAGCAAAAAGGAGAAAAGATGCATTCCCTGGAGACTCCCCCCTCCCCCCAAGAGAATGACAGAATCCACAGAAAGGAACCAAAAGGAACAGAACCACCCCCCAACAAAGAAATTGGTTCTGACACATTTTGTGTACATTGATTCATTCAATAAAGTGTTTTTCTACTTTTTTAAGTGGACTGCTGTACAAAAAGTACCCGAAATAATAAATATTGTTGGTCACTCTACATCTCTTACAATAAGATTCACAGTATTTTAAAAGGCACTGTTTTTGTCCTATTCACTAATATACTAAAATTCTGTAACAGAGAATACAAAGAATAAATTAATGTGATCAAGCTAAACAAAATGAATTACAGGAAATTACAAAGTTTTGGGTTACTTTATAATGAACCAACAACTATGCAAGTTAGACAAAACATTATGGCTAAGCCATTTAATGTCAGCAACCATGTCCCATTAAACATGTGATAAAATAAGAATTCCTCAGTTTCACCTACATTTTATTTTCTGAAATCCAATTAGTGGTTAAACACAATGGTCAGTACAATATATTATTTTATCCATGGATACGAACAACTTCAAAATTCAAACTATTGTTCTTTTGACTCAAAGAACATCTATGACTCAAACTTGCAATTTTCTTCCATTATTACTGTTATTGTTACAGCTACTAGCCAAGCATTCAGTTGTTAGACTGGCTACTGGTTATTATTTAAGAACATTAGTTAATGATTCATCAATAGAAGCCAAAGGTTAGCAAATACTCTTCTTTTAAATAGGATAGAGTCTTTTGGTATAGTTAAATATCCATATATTCAGAATTTGCAAAAGGTACTTTTGATACGTGTCCAGCTGAAAAAGAGAGTATGGAAAGGGAGTATGGAATTATGTATAATAGGAATGGCAGCCACGACATTGACTGGGTTATTCTACCTTGAAGAATCATGTGTTTATTGAAAATCTATATTTATTTAACTGAAAATTCAAAAGATAAACAGAGTGTTACTTCTAATATTAAAGTGCATTAATGGCAAGAAGCAAAATTCATACTTCCCCTGACCATTGATCACTGCTCTGGGTGCCCTCTTTCAACATGCCAACAGTCACATGCTTGTGCAAAGTGAGATTGACTACTGCAAAGCCACCATATTTTTGGCTGAAATTAGCCACCGATAAATAACGGCCAAGTGTGTGTTGGGAATCACAGGGTAGAAACTGGGAGAAATTAAGCCCACACCTGAAGCATTAAGCCAGTTGGGTGACTTTGGGTCAGTCACCCTCTCTCAGTTCTAACAAACAAGCAATAGCTAACAATTTTTAAAGTAATTTTATTAAAAATTATAATTACACTAGAAAAAAATGAATACAAAGTAAAAGAAAGGCAAAAAGTTAGAAACAGTGCAAAAAGGAAAGGAAAAGCCAGATGAAAGAGTAGAAATAAAAAAGAGAAAGACTGTAAATAAAATGTACAGTAGTAAAGATTCCCAATCTTTATCACAAGCATAAATGATTTTAGTAGCTTTTTATCTTATCATAAATTACAACAAATTATCTTTTTTCATATTCTATGTTTTATCTATATACAAATCCATAAAGGATTGTCCTTTTAGTCAGTCCATTAAGTTACCAGAAGTCTATTAAGAAATAAAAACATATCTAACCTTGATCAAATTAACAAACTTTATATTCCTTCCTTTTATTTCTGACAATCTTGATCTATATTCCATTCAAATGATGTTGCATAACTTAATTTCTTTTCATTTATTTTTTAATCTTTCTCAAGAAATTCTTCAAAGTTTTAAGAAATCTCGTTTGTAAGCTCAATACAGCTAATCCTCGACTTATAACCACCATTGGGCCCGGAATTTTGATCATAAATCATTGCTTGAAACAAAATCATTTTCTTTAATCAAGAGTCCATTGGAGTGAGACATCTATAGTAAATTTGAATAAATAAATATAAAAGTCCTACTAAATACATATTGGCAAATTTCAGATACTTAAACAAGTGTTTATTAGTTAATTCACCCTATTAAACAAGTTTTTCTGCAAAAACTACAGAATCATCTGATCCAAAATTTAACTTGAAAAGGATCAAGAATTAACAAGCTCTTTGGAAACACCCCCTAGGGCAGGCAATATAGCTTATTATTTAACCCATTCTCTTTATAAAAACTCTATAGATCAGTGGTCTGCAAATATGTAAAATTCTCAAACTTAAAAAAAATAGTTATACCTTATCTACTAAGAAGTATTATTTATTTATTTATTTATTTATTTATTTATTTATTTATTTATTTATTTATTTATTTATTTATTTATTTATTTATTTATTTCTTTCTTTCTTTCTTTCTTTCTTTCTTTCTTTCTTTCTTTCTTTCTTTCTTTCTTTCCTGCTTTTATTATTTTTACAAATAACTCAAGGCAGCAAGTATATTCAACAAACCTTCTTCCTCCTGTTTTACCCACAACAACACTGTGAAATGAGTTCGGCTGAGAAAGAGTGACGAGTCTAAGGTCACCCAGCTGGCTTTCATAGTTAAGGCAGAACTTGAACTCACAGTCTCCTGCTTTCTAGCCTGGTGCCCTAACCACTAGATCAAACTGGCTCTTAAGATTGTTTATATGTAGATAAAGCAAACAGAAATAAAAGACACACAGATATATTGATGAAACATCTCGTTCTAGCATCCCCTTACATTATTTATTAGTTAAAATGTTACCAGAGCTACTAACTTTTTAAGCATACCGCAACTTCCCAAATGTAACTTTAAAAAAGTAGTTCTTAAAAATAATTATTAAATGAAAACAATTACACACACATTGAGAAAGACTTGCATATATATATAGCACGTTACAAGAAATAAAAGAAAAAATTGCTTTCCCCAATCATGCAATTGCTGATTTGATTGCATGAAGAGTGTTAAAGCCACTTCATGTACACATTGTACTTATTGTCCATGTACTGATCGATATTTAGGAGAGAACAACTTGGAGCTTTCCAGATACTACTGATCTTTAGTTTCCAACAGTTTAATGAAGGATATGTAGCTAAAATAATAAATTAATAAAATCATGCAAGCACACATTAATATCCATAATTGCTAAGTTTTAAATGTGTGCATTTCATCTGCCCTTATATTTTAGATCAGGGGTGTCAATTGCCGGCCTGCGGGCCAGATGCATCATAGTGAAACCGCGCCCACCCCATTGCCGGCAACGGCAAAAAAGTTGCGATATGTCGCAACACGTCACGAGACGTTGCGAGTTTGACACCCCTGTTTTAGATGGTTATAAAACCATCTAAACCAGACATGGTTTGCCCCCCCGGGGTTGTCCCAGAAATGGCAAGGGACCGGCCCCTGCTCCCCAGCCCTGGCCCACCCCAACCCAACTGGGCGCCCTGGCGCACGTATAGGAAACAGCGAGCACTCAGGGGCTGGTGGTGTGCAGCAGCAGCTGCAGCTCATTTGCCTCAGCCCACCCTGCCCCTCCCAGCTTAACCCCATCACGCCCAGTCACACCCCACTTTGCCGGGCTTCTCCTCGTGTGGCTCTGCTTTGCCAGGCCAGCCTTCCCATGCCTGGCCCCGCTTTGCAGGGCTTTTCCTCATCCGGCTCTGCTTTGTCACACTGCGCCACGCCTTTCCTCGCTTGGGCCATGGCGTTCTGTAAGCCTAGCACCCCAGGGCACGCCCAGCCTGTGGGATGAAAGGCGTGGAGATGTGAGCGCGCGGTGGCACAAGCCGAGCATCGGACGGCTCCCAGTTGCCCTCTCTGCCATATGGTAGGACCGGAGAGGGGAACGCAGCAGTCATGCAGAGCCGTAGCCTGGAACTGCCGGTGGCCAGCAATGTGAAACTCTGTGGTGGCTGGAGAGAAAGGGTGAGGAAAAGAAGAAGAAAGCAGGAAGGGTTTCTCTCTCTCTCTCTCTCTCTCTCTCTCTCTCTCTCTGTGTATGAGAGAGAGACAGACAGAGAGAGAGAGGGAGCCAGGAGGGGAAGAGGAGGAGGAGGAAGCTGAGGTGTTACAAAAAAGGAGAGCTTCCCCCGTTATTCCATCCTTTTTTTTTTAACCTCCTCCCGCTCCGTTCAGGTGCAGTTGGAGGAAAAGGACGAGAAAGCAGGAAGGGTTTCTCTCTCTCTCTCTCTCTCTCTCTGTGTGTGTGTGTGAGAGAGAGAGAGAGAGAGACAGACAGACAGACAGACAGACAGCAAGGAAGCGAAAGTGTGGAGAATGGGGAGCGTTGCAGAGTAAGCAAACTTACAAAAAAAAGGGGGATCTCTCTCTCTCTGTCTCTCACACACATACACACACGTGCTGCGTGGGGAAGGTGGTGTGCAGGCAGGTGAGAAAGCAAACTCACAGATTGGCTTTGTAGTCTATTCTTGCCTCCTCCCCTCCCTAAAATCCAGGCAATAATAGAACTCTTTGGATTGAATGGGAAGTTAAGAGGAATTGGTATGAGTTGAAATTAAAAGGCCGAGTCAACTCCACCCCCCAATTATTTTGACGTGGAAAGTGTTTCTTGCTCCTACTTCCTCTCATCTGCTCTTTTATAATTTAATCCAGCCTTGCCCAAACTAATATCTTTTGGGTGTCATGGACCACAGTTCCCATCATCCTGTGGCTATGCTGGCTAGAAATGCAATGCCTTATTTTCTCTGGAGTATGCGCCTAGGAGGCAGTAGGTCTGTGGGATTTAGATGTAAACATTTGTTTCTTCTGCCCAATTTATTAAATCAACATCTAATTTGAAATTAAAAGTTTCTGAGAAATCCAGGGTGGTTTACAAAAAAACTCTCAAAGACAGTTATTGTAAAGCATCACTAGCACTGCTTAAAACAATATTAAAAGTGTGTATTTTAAGAAAGAAAAATAGTAGTAGTAATTTACTTAGTGCTGTTTGACCATAAAATGTGGTGTTGTTCTACATATGCCTGGCTGAACAGTGTGTTTGGAGTTGCCTCTAAAAGGATGAGGGATGCACTGTTCATATTTTCCTTGGGAGAAAGTTCTATAATTGGGGTGCTGTCTCTGAGAAGGCTCTGCTTGTGGCCACTGTTCTATAAACCAAACCAGGGGGATCATCTGGTCTAAATGGATGGTAAACAAAGAAGATTAGGGAGCTGGAGGCTAAAATATATGACAAATGTTTGTGGGAATTGGGTGTGTCTAGCTTAGTGAAAAGGACTAGGGGTGGTGACATGATAGCAGTGTTCCAATATTTGATGGGCTGCCACAGAGAAGAAGGAGTCAACCTATTTTCCAAAGCATCAGAAGGCAATAATAGATGGAAACTAATCAAGAAGAAAACCAGCCTAGAACTAAGGACTTGTGAAAACAACTAACCAGTGAAAAGGCTTGCCTTGTGGATGCTCCATCACTGGAGGCTTTTAAGTAGAGATTGGATATTCCATTGTCTGGAATGGTATAGTCCCCTGCTTGAGCAGGGGCTTGGACTAAAGACCTCAAAGGTCTCTTCCAACTCTTTTTCTTTGAGAGAAGTGCTGCCAACCTCTCCCCCTCCCCTCGTCCCTTCCTGGGCATATAGAGAAGGAGGGACGGGAGGGAAACAGGAAGAAAGAAAGGGAAGGAAGGAAGAAGATGGGAATGAAAAAGAGGGAGGCAGGGAAGGAGGGGAGGGAGGAAGGAAGGAAGGAAAGAAAGAGAAGGAAGGAAGGAAGGAAAGAAAGACAGGAGAGAAAGGAAAGAAAGAAAGAAAGAAAGAAAGAAAGAAAGAAAGAAAGAAAGAAAGAAAGAAAGAAAGAAAGAAAGAAAGAAAGAAAGAAAGAAAGAAAGGAAGGAAGGAAGGAAGGAAGGAAGGAAGGAAGGAAGGAAGGAAGGAAGGAAGGAAGGAAGGAAGGAAGGAAGGAAAGAAGGAGATTGGAATAAGAGGGAGGGAGGGAGGATCTGAGGGAAGACCTGCCTTAGCACTTGGCCACCAGCAACCCTGTTGCCCTTTCGCCATCCCCTGGTGGTCTCCCATCCTATTGCTGAGGATGCTTTGGTTACAAAGCCAGGTCTCCTTGCATGGAGAGGGAGTGGGCCTCCCTTTGACCCATGCACTTTGTCCTCCTGCATCCACCATGAGCAACCTGGCCAAGGAGAGGGAGCACAGCAGCAGCCTTGAGGAGGAGGTAAGCGCAGGTGGGCACCCCCTTGGGGAAGTGCGGCTAGGCTAGGCAGGGCTGTGGGGTCCTAGTCCCGTGGGAGCTCAAGGGCCGGGCTGGGTGCTTGACCTCTGCTCCCCTGGGCTCCGGGCAGTCCGTGCCACCGTCCAGGGGCCCCGTGCACAGCCTGAGGCTCAGTGAGTTCCTCCAGTGGACCATGCCCTGGCGCTCGCCCGGTCCCACCCTCCGCCAGAGACCCTCAGATGCGCTTCAGTCCTGCCCAGGCCCACACAGGTGCCCCCGATGTGAGTGACGTCAAGCTGGCCACGCCCCACCCAGTAGGCCACGCCCATGCTGGCCACGACCACCCGGCCCCCCTATGGCAACCACAATGCTGATGCGGCCCTCAATGAAATTGAGTTTGACACCCCTGATCTAAACCATTTCTCATTCTCTATTTACATTTCAACTGACATGAGTCATACTTAAGAGAAGCAGCAGTTCTTGACTTGCACATTTTTTTGTGCTATAACTCATAGTTACACTTTTAGCAAAAGATTTTGGTCAGTAATTTAAACTGTAATACATACTTATAAAAGCACTGTATTCATTAAATGTCCTTGGCTTCAAAAAGAGAAAGAAAAAAAGACTTTCAAGTTAGACACAATGTTCATAAATTATTTGATAAAACATGACATTACTAACACCCCTTCTCATTAAGATAAAATCCATAAACTTGACTCTTTCATTGTCCTTTTTCCTTATACAGTAACACATTTTACTGGATACAACTTTTTATAAAGAAGAGTCATCTAAATGTGATTCATACTATATTTTAAAGTTATAATATATCCAACTAAATTAACTTTATTTAAGAAATTAATGTAATTTTCCCTAATCCTCTCTCAGTCTTTGGTTGTCTGCAGTGAAAGAAAAATATAGTCTACTTTAAAAAAAATCCAATTTATATTCTTTCCTTTCAAGGAGCAACATCGCATATAGGTTTTTCTTGCTACCCCAAACTGGGAGGCTATAAGACTGCCTTTGAAAACTGCCAATAGGGAAACTGCAGTTGGTTCAGGATGCAGATGTCAACGCTGCTAACATCGGATGTTTTTGCTTTGACGAGAGTTAGATGATGCTGGGGGGAAGGATTGTGCATGAGAGTTTAGATAGACATAATAATACTGGACATAGTGTATGAGCCAAGGTTAATGAAATAAGAGATGATAAGAATTGGCGGGCTGGAGAAATGTAGGGAGAGCCTGCATTTCAAACTAATTGGAGAATGTGATTTATGACTGTTAATTGGAGGAGGGAATTGTGCTTTGATACTATGGGCTCAGGGGAGGGGAATCCAGTTTTTGGCTTCAACTGTGTTAGTGCCGATGCTATGCTACTCCAATAAAGATTCTTTAGGGTAAACAATGCCTCAAAGTTCTTTGAAGAGTTTCATCTGTCGGAACCATGACAGCAGAGATGCAGGCAGTTTGGGGCAACATATAACACTGTTGTTCCAGGAGCTGCACTGACTTCAGTAAACTTTCATGTGCAGTTCAAGGTGCTGGTTATCTCCTATAAAAGCCCTACATAGCATACTGTAGGGCTAGGCCAGTGATGGTGAACCTTTTAGAGAGTGCCCAAACTGTAACCCAAACCCCACTTATTTATCGTCGGGTGGTGGATGGGCGTGGCCCACTGGGCAGGCATGACCCACTGGATAGGCATGGCCTACTGGGTGGGTGTGGCTGACATGGGCGTGGCCTACTGGGTGGTTGGGGCCAGCTCGACGTCACTCACATCAGGGGCACTTGTGTGGGCCTGGGCAGGACTGGAGCGGATCTGACGGTCTCCGGCGGAGGAGGGGTGGGACTGGGGCGAGCGCCAGGGCATGGTCCACTGAAGGAGCCTCACTGAGCCTCAGGCCATGCAGGGGGCCCCTGGACGGTGGCACGGACTGCCTGGAGCCCTAGGCAGTGGAGGTCAAGCGCCCAGCCCGGCCCTTGAGCTCCCATGGCACCAGGACCCCATAGCCCTGCCTAGCCTAGCCGCACTTCCCCAAGGGGGTGCCCACCTGCGCTTACCTCCTCCTCAAGGCTGCTGCTGTGCTCCCTCTCCTTGGCCAGGTTGCTCATGGTGGATGCAGGAGGACAAAGTGCATGGGTCAAAGGGAGGCCCACTACCTCTCCATGCAAGGAGACCTGGCTTTGTAACCAAAGCATCCTCAGCAATAGGATGGGAGACCACCAGGGGATGGCAAAAGGGCTGCTGGTGGCCAAGTGCTAAGGCAGGACTTCCCTCAGACCTTCCCTCCTCTTATTCCAATCTCCTTCCTTCCTTCCTTCCTCCCTCCCCTCCTTCCCTGCCTCGCTCCTTTTCATTCCCATCTCCTTCCTTCTTTCCTTCCCTTTCTTTCTTCCTGTTTCCCTCCCCTCCTTCCTTCCTTCCCTCCCTCTGTGCCCAGGAAGGGACGAGGAGAGGGGGAGAGGTTGGCAGCGCTTCTCTCAAAGAGTAAGAGAATTGGAAGAGACCTTTGAGGTCTTTTGTCCAAGCCCCTGCTCAAGCAGGGGACATATACCATTCCAGACAATGGAATATCCAATCTCTACTTAAAAGCCTCCAGTGATGGAGCATTCACAAGGCAAGCCTTTTCACTGGTTAGTTGTTTTCACAAGTCCTTAGTTCTAGGCTGGTTTTCTTCTTGATTAGTTTCCATCTATTATTGCCTTCTGATGCTTTGGGAAATAGGTTGACCCCTTCTTCTCTGTGGCAGCCATCAGATATTGGAACACTGCTATCATGTCACCACCCCTAGTCCTTTTCACTAAGCTAGACACACCCAATTCCCACAAACATTTGTCATATGTTTTAGCCTCCAGCCCCCTAATCATCTATGTTTACCATCCATTTAGACCAGATGGTCCCCCTGGTTTGGTTTATAGAACAGTGGCCATGAGCAGAGCCTTCTCAGAGACAGCACCCTAATTATAGAACTTTCTTCCAAGGAAAATATGAACAGTGCATCCTTCACCCGTTTAGAAGCAACTCCAAACACTGTTCAGCCAGGCATATGTAGAACAACACCACATTTTATGGTCAAACAGTACTAAGTAAATTACTACTACTATTTTTCTTTCTTAAAATACACACTTTTAATATTGTTTTAAGCAGTGCTAGTGATGCTTTACAATAGCTGTCTTTGAGAGTTTTTTTGTAAACCACCCTGGATTTCTCAGAAACATTTAATTTCGAATTAGATGTTGATTTAATAAATTAGGAAGAAGAAACAAATGTTTAAATACATCTAAATCCCACAGACCTACTGCCTCCTAGGCGCATACTCCAGAGAAAATAAGGCATTGCATTTCTAGCCAGCATAGCCACAGGATGATGGGAACTGTGGCCCATGACAGGGCTTTTCAACCGGTGGTACGTTGGCACCTGGCAGGTGGTACGCATACGACGGGTTGAACAGCACTGTAAATAAAAATGTAAAAAAAAGTGTAAAAGTGGATCAGGTGAAGCGGCAGCAGCGCCGCACAGACTTGTGGGAAAGTCAGCTGGAACTGCATGTTGCCTGGGTCCTGCTGAGAGCCCAGGATCAGCGCGTGCAGCTCCAGCTGATTGGGGGTGGCAGGCAGCCTCGCGCAATCTTCAGGCAGAGATTCAGCTGGAGCTGCGAGAGGCATTGCCTGGGTCCTGCTGAAGGGGAGAGAAGAGATGATATTGAAGGGGGTGGGGGAAGAGATGATATTGAAGGGGGTGGGGGAAGAGATGATATTGAAGGGGGTGGGGGAAGAGATGATATTGAAGGGGCTGGAGGAAGAGATATTGAAGGGGTTGGGGGAAGAGATAATATTGAAGGGGGTGGGGGAAGTGTGTGTGTGTGTGAGACAGAGAGGGAGATCCCCTTTTTGTAAGTTTGCTTACTCTGCAACGCTTTCCTTTCCTCACACTTTTGTTTCCCTGCTGGCTCAATCTCTCTTTCTCTCTCTCCCTCACACAAAACATCCCCCTGCTTTCTCCCCCTTCTCGCCCTTTTCCTCCAGCTGCACCTGAACGGAGGAGGTTAAAAAAAAGAGAAGGGGGGAAGAAAGGGGGAGGCTCCCCTTTTTTGTAACACCTCGGCTTCCTCCTCCTCCTCTTCCCCTCCTGGCTGCTCTCTCTCTCTCTCTCTCTCTCTCTCTCTTTCACATACACACACACACAAACACACACAGAGAAACCCTTCCTGCTTTCTCCTCCTTCTCACCCTTTCTCTCCAGCCACCACACATTGCCGGCAGCCAACAGTTCCAGGCTACAGTTCTGCATGACTGCTGCATTCCCCTCTCCAGCTCTACAATGTGGCGGAGAGGGCGAATGGGAGCCAGCCGATGCTCAGCTTGTGCCACTGCGTGCTCCCATCTCTGCGCCTTTCATCCTACAGGCTGGGGCGCTAGGCTTACAGAACGCCAAGGCCCAAGCAAGGAAAGGCGTGGTGCAGCAGAGCCAGACGAGGAGAGGCCCGGCAAAGCGGGGAATGGCCAGGCGTGACAGGCGATGTTGGGAGGGGTGGGGCAGGGTGAGGCAAATGAGCTGCAACTGCTGCTGCAAACCACCAGTTTCCTTTGCGTGCACCAGGAGGGCGCCCAGCTGGGTTGGGGTGGTCCAGGACTGGGGCACCGGGGGCCAGTCCCTTGCAATTTTTGGGACAGCCCCGGGGGGGCAAATTTGGGCCCTCCCCGGCCCGGCCCCTGCTGCTTTGGTGGCTCTGAAGGCAGAGCTGTCAGAGAACTTCGCAGCTCTGCCTACAGAGCCACCAAAGCTGTAGCTGAAACCGGACATTTGCAGCGACGCACGAGGCAGCTGTTTGCCTCCAGCCGCGTCACGCCAAAACCAGCCGCTGCTGTTTCCCCCCACCCACCGCATGGATCACGCTACCGTCGCCGCCATTCCCTCCCCACCCACCGTTCGGATCGCACTGCCGCCACTGCTTGGAAAAGGCCTTTTCCAAGCTTGGAAGCTCGCATCCATGGCCGCGGGGTGATTTTGCGGTGCGCCAGCGGCCCGATCTGGGCGCCAGAGGCCTGGAAAATGCTTCTGCTGCCTGGATCTAGGGCTGCAGAGCGATTTTGCTCCCCCCCACACGGCCGATCCGGGCGGCAGAAGTGTTTTCGAAGCCTCTGGAGCTTGCATCCATGGCCACAGGGCGATTTTGCGGCGTGCCAGCAGCCCGATCCGGGTGCCAGAGGCCTGGAAAATGCTTCTGCCGCCCGGATCTAGGGCTGCAGAGCAATTTCGCTCCCCCCCATGGCTGATCCGGGCGGCAGAAGCGTTTTCAAAGCCTCTGAAGCTCACATCCATGGCCGTGGGGCAATTTTACGGTGCGCCAGTGGCCCGATCCAGGCGTAGGAGGCCTGGAAAATGCTTCTGCCGCCCGGATCTAGGGCTGCAGAGCAATTTCGCTCCCCCCCATGGCTGATCCAGGTGGCAGAAGCGTTTTCGAAGTCTCTGGAGCTCACATCGATGGCCGTGGGGTGATTTTACGGCATGCCAGCAGCCCGATCCGGGCACCGGAGGCCTGGAAAATGTGGCGGGGGAACGGCGGCAGCGCAATCTGCGCGGCGGGTGGGGGGAACGGTGGCGGCAGCACGATCCGCATGGTGGGGGGGAATGGCGGTGGTGGCAGCACGATTTCCACGGTGGGGGGCGGCACGCGATCCGCACGGCGGGGGGAACGGCAG
The DNA here is from genome assembly GCA_023970755.1 of Azemiops feae. NCBI lineage: Eukaryota > Metazoa > Chordata > Lepidosauria > Squamata > Viperidae > Azemiops > Azemiops feae. The sequence continues at coordinate 187,174 of JALGBA010000008.1, read as the reverse complement.
CGGCAGCACGATCCGCGCGGCAGTTGGGGGAAAGGTGGAGGCAGCAGGGCGATCCGCATGGCAGGTGGGGGATTTTGCATCCCCCCACGGCCGATCCAGGCAGCAGAGACCTTTTCCAGGCCTCCGGAGCCCAGATCGGGCCGCTGGGGCGCTGCAAAAATCACTCCGGAGGCTTACCTGGACTTGTGCTGGCAGCTGCCTCCACCATCCAGCCCGGATCCGCTCAGCTCTTGCAGTTGCTCCCTGGCTCTCAGTGCAGAGAGAAAGAGAGCCGAGAGCGCAAGCGCATGTGGAGAGGTGGAGGGGAGCAGCCTGGCCCCACCTCCCTCCAGGGCGATGGCGCGCGTGCCCACACGGACGGCTCTGCGTGCCGCCTGTGGCACGCATGCCATAGGTTCGCCACCATGGAGCTAGGCTATTTGCAAGACCACTTCTCTTTTACTATCTCTGCTGAGCCCACCAGATCTAGCAAAGAGGGCATGCTCCAGGTCCCTTTCATCACAGTGTCATCTTGTTGGACCCCAAAGTTATGCCTTATCTTTGGTGGCATCTGTCCTGTAGAATACATTCCCCAGGAGAGCCATGTGGCACAAACCCTGTTAATCTCTCACAAGGTGCTGAAGACCTTGTTATTTTCCTTGGTATTTGGCCCAAAAGCTTAGGTGAGTTCCGCTGTTGCCATTGTTCTTTGAGATTATGTTTTAACTTGGGCAGCATGCATTATATGTTGTGATTTCTGTTTTCTGTACACTTCCCAGAATCAATGTTGTGAGATGGCTGGTTGTAATTTAAATAAAATAATTTAAATAAAATAAATTGTCATCTCACAACAACATTATAGAGTTGTAACAATGAGAACAGTTAGCTTTTTAAAGTTTACTTTGCTGCATTATGGCTTAATTCATATTTGTCACCAATAACTATACAGAACTTGCTTCTCCATAGTAAAAACTTATACTGAAAAAGTGGAAGATTTTGTAATTTCACCCAGCTATTCAAAAGAACAGCAAATTTTGCTGCAAAGGATCCATGTAATCCATGATTTAAAGAATCGAGAGATAACACCTGCAACGTAGAAATGTATGTTTTATTACTTACTAATTTTGTTTGGTTACATATTTTCATAACTGAAAGGATTAATTATTATTTAACATGTTGATTAATTAGTTACTTTTCTTTTCTTTGGAGCACAGCTATAGCCATTACCAGGTAACATTCTACCTTGGATATAGAGTGAGAATGTAGCATTTTGCTACTTGCCTATATTAAGAAAAAGAAATGTGACTTCCGGTTTTGCGCCCATAGCGCATGGCCACGTGAGAGCGGACCTCCACTCCCCATGGCTAGTTTCGTCCTGCCAGAGGGACCCTAGATGGATTCGAAGTTGCCCCGAAGAGGTGACCGTTGATCACGAAGCGACGACAATCGCTTTGTTTGATCCAGGGGAAGCCCTCCAAACCCAACAGGAGAAAGGCTAGCCGCATGCCAGCGTCTAGCCCAAGCTACCTGCAGCTGAAATCCAAGAGCACTAACCAGAACAATGGTGAACAGCATACTTGGAATTGGTGAGAGTATTTGATCTTCTCTCCCTTATTTTGCAACTAAGTCCCTGGGAAAGATCCCCAAAGCAAAAAACCTCCAAAAGTGAGGGGAGGGGACTACATTCCCATTCCCCCATAGACGGAAGCGGCGAATTAACCTTTAAGGAGGAAAGAAATATATTGAAATTAAATTTAAAATGCTACAATCTGATCAAACTTAGAAACTAACACAAATTGCTAAGATTATATTCTAAAGGATTTTGATAAAATTATAAAAAAAAGAAAAATAAGAACTTCTTGTCTGAAAGAGCTAGAAAACAAATATTTGCTGACATCTAGTGGACAATTAGAATATAGCACATTAAAGACAACGCCCAGAAACAAAGAAAAATCTGTTCCCATGAACTCTAATAACCTTTAAGAAGATAGTTGCTAGGGAACAAAGAAGTAATTGTATACTGGGCCAGCTATAAGATTGGAAAGTGTTTGGAGGAAAAGAAATACTTTGATTGTGGTCTAACCTTTGAACTGTTTAAAAACTTTGATGTATGACTAATTTTTGAGAGGGAAAGTTACAGGAAGGATTTAAGGTGGCTAAATATATTGAATTGCAATTCTGACTGGTTGACAATTGACTCCTGAAAGAAAGAACTGTTATAAAATATTGATTTTACTGAAACCTTGACAATTGAAAAATACAGTGGATTATAAAAATTATATATAAAGACAAGAACTATACAAAATTGGACTGTTTGGATTTTGAGTTTTTGGCCAGCTTGACAAGGCTAATTACAGAGACTATGGCACTTATGATGGATTGCTCGAAAGGGGGAAATAACATGGATATTACATATTCATCAAAAAATGATAGAAAACCACACTTAATATCTACTCTTGAAGGATTCAGCCGGAAAGATCAAAGACCTCTAGAAGCAACATTTCAAGACAAGACAAATACTTTCCAAGAAAAAATTTATGCAATGCTACGACAGATACAAATCACAATAGCTCTAAACCACGAGGAGATTAAGCATAACTTTGATAACATAAATGAATACACTTCTAACTTAAATTTACAATCAAAAAACATCCAAAGAATGATGGTAAAGAATGAACAAACAAATCAGATAACAGAATGTGAACTAGAAAAAAATGACTTAATTGGCGAAGTCACTAATGAAGGGAATTATAACTTAATACAAACAAGAAAAAACTCACAAGATTTGGATACAACAATAAATATGGAAAAGATACCTTATGCATTAGAACGTCAAAATAAACCTGAGAAAAGACTTAACAAAATGGACACTGCTACGAGAATCACTGTTTGGGAGACAAAAAGCATATACCTTACGTATTATGTATCCTCTACTCCTAACAACAACTACAAAAATACAAGAACTGTTTGACAAGTCGAAAATATTAATTTGGAAAACAATTTGGCAAAGGAAGAAGATTAGAGATGGGCTTAAGAGACTTGACTCGCCCTACCAGATGGAATATTATAAGAGCAAACACTTGTTTGAATATGGCTAAATAAACAAATAACTTTGGCTATAAAGGGGCTTTAGAATAAGTGGGATAAGAGATAAGTAATATAATATTTTTTGATAAGATATAAGTGAAGGAAAAGTTTGAACTTTAAAGACAAATTAAGTTTGAAAAGATTTAGGATTAAGGAATGATTGAAATATTGAGGGGAAATTAGGCTTAATAAGAACTTTGAAAAAAGGATATATAGTGATTCAATCAATTTTTACAAATAGAAGTGAAATATAAATTGATTAGAAAAGATATTATAGGTAGATGTTATGATAGATAAGTAGTATAGTATTTCTATAATATATGAAATATGAAAATACTGGGATGATATAATTAAGTGGAAAATTTGGATATTTGGATGTTAATTACTGAGAAAATTATGATTGATAAGAATTGTTTGAATATTATGGAGAAATTGAGCTTAAACAAGATTTATGAAAATATGATATATGGTGAATCAATAAGATGACTTTTATGAAAATAACATAAGTCGATAAGAAAAAAAATGCTATATATGGACGCTATTATTGTTGGTATAAATATAGAAGAAAATGTTTTTATTTAGTCATTTATATATGGAAAATATCAAATATCAAAAATTATATTTGTTTAATGCTGAAGAAGAATACTATTGGGAGAAGAGAGGATTGAGGAAATATATTATCAATTGATATACGAATTATGGAAATATAAAAATTAATTATTATTGACTGTCAATTAACTATTATTGATTGTATATTTTTTTAAAAAAATTCATGAACCAAGACAACATGCTGTACTCCAGGCACTAAGGTTATTATTGTAAAAAATCAATAAAACTTTTACAAAAAAAGAAAGAAAGAAAAAGAAATGTAACCAGCTACAATTACCATAGAAACTAAAATAAAGCAATACTGTTGGAAAAAGGAGCATCACAGAGACAAATTATTTGAATTACTGCAGAGAATACTAGCCTTACATAGACTTAGAAAACTAACTGCACTCAGCAGTAAATGTTTATCTAGAGAATTTCTGATTTATTGCAGAGATTAAATAAATAAATAAATAAATAAATAAATAACCTTTATTGTCATTTTTTATATTGTGGGCACAATGGCACACATAAAATAATGAAATTTAGTTGCCCGCTCTCAAAGTGAAACATATACATGACACACACCTAAACATACTATGTACAACATATATATAGACCCACATCCCTACATATACATAGCAAATAAATATTAAATACTGTCCATCTTGAATATATAACGCAAGGAGGAAGTTTGAGAGTTCGCAAGGTTAATGCTGTATGGAATGAAACTATGGCTGAATCTGGATGTTCTGCTACGGATACCACGAAGCCTCCTCCCAGAAGGTAACAGGGAAAACAGGTTGTGGAGAGGATGTGTAGTGTCCCAGAAAATCTTGCGGGCCCTGCTCAAGCAACGCTTCTGTGCTATGTCCTGGATGGTAGGGAGGGAACTGCCAATGATCTTTTCGGCCATCCTCACCACTCTCTGCACTGCCTTCCTGTCTGAAGCAGTGATGCCTCCAAACCAGACTGTGATGCTGTATGACAGGATGCTCTCGATTGTCCCCCTGTAGAAAGTGGTCAGGACAGGGGAAGGAAGATGTGCTTTTCTCATGCGGCGCAGAAAATGCAGGCGCTGCTGTGCCCGCTTCACCAGTTTCTCACTGTTTAGCGACCAAGTCAGCCTACTCGTTAGCTGCACACCCAGGAATTTGATGCTGGTAACCATCTCCACAGGAGAATCATTAATGCACAGAGAAGTGTGGCTGTGCCTGCCTTTTCTGAAATCAACAATGATCTCTTTGGTTTTTCTTGTATTTAAAACTAGGCTGTTTTCTTTACACCAGTTCACCAACCCCTCAACCTCCTTGCAGTAAGCTTCCACCTTGTCATCCTGAATAAGGCCCACTACTGTTGTATCATCTGCGAACTTCACAATATGGTTGGTGGCAAACCTAGCACAGCAGTCATGGGTCAACAGGGTGAACAGCAGCGGACTTAAGACGCAGCCCTGAGGAGAACCTGTGCTCAAGAAAATGGTATTTGAGGTATTTGTTCCAACTCGCACATATTGGGGCCTGTTGGTAAGAAAATCCAGAATCCAGTTGCACAAAGGAGTGTTTAAGCCTAAAAGGCCCAGTTTGTCTACTAGATGCTGGGGAATGATTGTGTTAAACGCCGAACTGAAGTCGACAAACAGCAAACGCACATGAGTATTTCTTTCCTCCAAGTGCTTCAGGCTCAGATGGAGAACGGAAGAAATAGCATATAAGTCACTTAAGGAACATTCAGTCATTTTTGCTCAGGGGAGGCCAAAATTTGGATTGCCTGTGGTGGGTCTCTGGTGTTGGGGAGAAGAGAACAAAATGTTGATATCTTACAGGCAGAAGAGATGAGTCAAAAATAAAGCCAGAACGTTCTACAAGTCTGAACTACTGAACTGCTTTCCAACAAATTAACGAAAGATAGCAAAGGCTCTGGATTTATATTTGTGATGCATTCAAAAAAAAATGCTAAATAACTACATTAAGATTGTGACAGCCTGAGGACTAGAGAGTTAGTGTGTGGTACTGGTTAATGTTATGGATCAGAGCTGGAGAAACTGGGGTTCAATACCATATTGTGACACAGCAGCTTAGTAAGTGACTTTGGGACAGTTACTTTCTCTCGGCCTAACTTACCCGTTGTTGGGTTAAAATTAAACTCTATGTAAACCATATTGATCTCTTGCAGGAAAGCTAAGATATAAATCTAAGCAAATAAACATACCAGTTTAGTTTAAATTCCTCTGTGATCCTAAAGAACAGCTCCAGCTCCTACCTGATACTCATTGTGTCATTAGACACATTTGCTTCAGGCTAAAGCAACAAGAAAAATACAAATGTTTTTTCCTCTTTATTATGTACTCGCTTGTTAAATAATCATCCTAATGTGGGAAAATACAATTTTATGCAAAAATAAACTGGAAGGATTTATTGCAGGTGGGCATTAGGAAGCAAGAGGCAAGCGGGCCATGGGTGGGCAAGGGAATGAAGTGGCCATGTGCAAAGGTCTCATATTCTGTAGAAGGGCTCCTTGGGAGAAAAAGTGGCAGGACCTACTTGTAACCTTCCCTGCCAGCATCCCATTGGCTTAGCTTATAAGAACCTGTCAAGGAAGGTCACAAATGGTGAACACCATTTTAAGTACAAGCCAATGGCTAAGCTCCCAAATCCCAATCATGTAACAACGGAATACTGCAACAGCTGGAATTTCAAGGACCAGTACTGTATTAAGTACCGCTCATTCAGCACTGTTGTAACAATTTAATTTAATTTCTATCCCATCTTATTTTTATAAATAACTCAAGGTAGAAAATTTTTAAAGGGGAATGAGAGGTCACATAGAATGGAAGCTCTTTGGACTTCGAGTTTTTCATAGGTCCTGGTCAGATGGTAGATTTCCTCCCCGTAGAGGTACGATATTTGTTTTCTGAGGTTTTCACGGGTGTTTGTATGTAGGTCTTTGGTAATTCGGGTTTTCTCCCGTGTAAAATTGAAAGTGTCTTGGCAACGTTTCGACGAAGTCCCATTCGTCATCTTCAGGCTGGTGTCTTCGGCTTCGTGCTTCTAGGAGCAATGTGTGATCGCAGCTGTTTCTTCCTTTTAACTGCCAGTGGAGGTATGAACTGATTGGATGGGAGCTTGGCTGTGTTCTGATTGGGTGGAGGTGTGTTCTGATTGGTTAGGGGCTTGGCTGTGCTCTGATTGGATGGGGGTTGGCTGTGCTCTGATTGGATGGGGGGTTGGCTGTGCTCTGATTGGATGGGGGTGTGCTCTGCTTGGGTGGGGGCCCTGTTGTGCTAGGATTAGTCTGAGTTGCAGGGGAATTTGAGATGGAGAGCTGCATTGCTGTAGTTTGGCTTCGTTCGTGGTCGTGCCACATCTTCAAGGTGGGTGTCAGTTTGCTTCACGTATGGAATGGAGGGGTTTAAAATGGCCAATGATGCAGCTGTGGTCTGGTTTCTGGTCCGCGGTCGTGCCTCATCATCGGTGCGGGTTTGAGTCTGCTTTTTGCGTGGATGTGTGGTGGTGACATCATGTGTGGTCTTCGTGAGTGTGGGTCCAGTGTCGCTCCTTGTGCTAGGGATTCGTCTGTCAATAAGGCTGGGTTTCCAAATGGCTGGTAGGCGGGAGGTATCATCTCGTTTATTCATGCTGTGTGGGCGTTTTTCTATCTCGATGGCTTCTCTGATTATTCTGTTGTTAAAGTGTTCAGTTTTGGCAATAGTTCTGGTATTTTTAAAGTCAATTTTATGTCCTGTGGCTTTGAGGTGTTGGACCAGGGAGGAAGTTGGTTCCTCTTTTCTGACTGAGTTCTTGTGTTCTTCAATGCGTGCGCTTATTCTTCTGTTGGTTTGTCCGATGTATGTGGTGGGGCAGGCGGTGCATGGGATTTCATATACTCCTTGATTTTCTAACTCAATTTTGTCCTTTGGGGTTTCTTAGGATGGTGGATATTTTTCGGTTTGTGCAGAATGCTGTCTTGATGTTGTGTTTGTGGAGGATCTTGCTGATTTTGTCTGTGGTGCCTTTTATGTATGGGAGGAGGGCTTTGCCGTTTTCTTGTTCTATGTCTTGGATTTTAGTGGGGGTTTCTTTTTGGATTAAGTTGGTAATCTTATTTCTTTGGAATCCGTTGGATGTTAGTACATTAGTGAGAGTGTGTAGTTCGGTTTTTAGGTGTTGTTCGTCAGCTAAGCGTTTTGTTCTCGAGATGAGTGTCTTGGCTACGGAGTTGATCTGTGCTGGGTGGTGGTGTGAGAGTGCGTGCAGATAGCGGTTTGTGTGTGTTTTCTTCTGGTAGATGGTGTGTCCTAGGGAGCCATTGGATTTCTTGTAGACTAAGACATCCAGGAAGGGAAGTTGCTTGTTAGCTTCTGTTTCCATGGTGAACTGTATTTTGGGGTGTAGGCTGTTGAGGTGTGTGAGGAAGTTGTCTAGTTTTTCTTTCCCATGTGGCCAGATTATGAAGGTGTCGTCTACGTATCTGAGCCAGAGTTTGGGTTTGTGATCAGATTTTTCTAGAGCTTGGGTTTCAAAGTGTTCCATGTAGAGGTTTGCAATGACAGGTGAGAGGGGTGACCCCATGGGTGCTCCTTCTATTTGTTTGTATTTTTGTCCGTTATAGATGAAGTATGTGTTGGATAGGCAATGGTTGGTCAGATCTAGGATGTGCTTGGGGGGGTTATATTTGTTTTGGATAGCTGTCAAGGCTTCTTGGATTGGCACTTGGGTGAAGAGGGAAATGACATCAAAGCTCACGAGTAGGTCGCTGGGCTGTAAGTTTTGTTTCTTTATGATCTCTATGAATTGGAATGAATTTTTTACGTGTGAGGTGATGGATTCTGAATAGGGCTGTAGTTGTTTGGCGAGAAATTTGGCTAGGTTTTGTAGAGGTGAGCCTATGGAGCTGACTATGGGTCTAAGTGGGGTTCCTTCTTTGTGTATCTTGGGGAGACCATAGAGCTTAGGGCATCTGGATGATTTTTCTCTGGGAATGATTCTTTGCTGGATCTCTTCGCTGATGGGGGAGGCTTTTATTTTGGATCTAGTGGTTTTTTCCAGGTAGGTGGTGGGATCTGTGATTAGGGGTTTGTATGTGGAGTCCTGGAGCAGGTTGGTTAATTTGGTTTGGTAGTCAGATGTGTTCATATATTCATATATATATATACTTGCTAGTGCAGAATATAAATAAGTTTCAGAAGAAAATTGGTTCAAAAAATACCCTTCCCAAATCCCTTTAATTCATATTTTCTGAATCCTTGAACAGTTCCCAATAGAGAATCATGATGAAACATTGTTATGAAAAGAACCATTTCATTGCTCATGAAGGGCACACTTGGTAAATTGATAAAATGACATAATACATAAATAAAATGTTATGCACGAACTTCCATTCTCACTTTTTTCTTTATTTTCTTTATTAGCCTACATTTTGTGTAGCTGTAGGAAGTTCTGGTTGCAGAGAAAAAGAACTGATGAATGAAACAATTCTACTTTTCCTGATATAGAGCTTTATTAAACTTCCAGCCTCTATGCCAGGGGTGTCAAACTGCCGGCCCGTGGGCCGGACGCGTCATCCGGAAGCCGCGCCCACCCCATTGCTGGCAATGGCAAAACCGTCCCGATACATTGCGCGACGTCATGTGATGTCGCGAGTTTGACATGTCTGCTCTATGCTTTCCTCTCCCAGCAACCTTCTCTAGTAGCTTATTTACCATTACTCTACATTTTACTGATCTGTTTTAAAGTCCAGCAATTTAGGTAATATTAATTGTATCTCAACGTGAGTGTTAATGGAACAAGCCCACCAGAATGATACTTTGTTATGTAATATTTTTTTTTCATCCAAGTCATCTAAATTAAATAATATTTTAAAAAAATATTGGATTTTTTTTCAACGTTTACAAAGCAACCGAAGGAAAGGCAGATTTGGCACTGAAATGGTTTCAATTTCCTATCTATCCAGCAATTAGATTTTGCACTACCAATAACATCAGGATTTCCTGTAATTGACATGCATCACAACTGTAGTTTCTTTTCTACTGCTACCACTTTCTTAAACAAGTAATGATGTATACAACTTTCTTATTAGACAGATGAATGATTTCTACATCACAGCGGTTAAGATGCTGGGCTTGTTGACCAGAAGGTTGGCAGTTTGAGACTCAAGCACTGCATGGCAGGGTGAGCTCCTGTCCTTGCCCCAGCTCCTGCCTACCTAGCAGTTTGAAACCATGCAAATGCAAGTAGATAAATAAATACCACTTTGGTGGGAAGGTAACAGTACAGGTAGTTCTTGACTTACAACAGTTTGCTTAGTGACTGTTCAAAGTTACAACAGCACTGAAAAAAGTGACTTGTGACCATTTTTCACACTTATAACCATTGCAGCATCCCCATGGTCACGTGATCAAAATTCAGATGGATGGTTGCAGTGTCCCAGGATCATGTGTTCCTCTTTTGCGACCTCCTAACAAGCAAAGTCAATGGGGAAACCAGACTCACTTAACAACCATGTTACTAATACAACAACTGCAGTGATTCACTTAACAAATGTGGCAAATGAGTCAGAAATAATAAGACAAGGGAAACCTTTACCTTTTTTCTTTACAGTAGTTTTAACAACAGCCTTCCACAATAAAATGCAAAATATCATTTAATGAGATAAAACACAGGTACTGTTCAAATATCATTGGTTTACTGAATGAGTCTAACCAGTTTTCTGTTTTATTCTTGTTTCGATGAACTGGGAAGTGAGAAACTGAAGTAGTAGGCTACAAAAATAGCATGGCATATAGCTACATAATCTTAAATATTTTTATTTCCACCAATAAATTTTAGGTACACCAACAACAAAATCCATGACAATGGATATGTTTAGAATCTAAAAGCCTTTCTCCAGTAATAATAACAGTTGTGATCTAAGATAGATAGAGGAGGTGGTAAAATTCTGTCTATATATTAGTAGATGAAACAAACTAATTGAGATGACATCTCCACATGCGTCCCCAGATACCTCTCCAGATGTCAGTTCAGAGGAAATGAACCAGCCCCAGGCACATTAGGATGGGACTTGGTCAATGGCTCTAAGCAACCGGCTGAGAGGGATTTGGCTGAAGCATAGCTGTAGCAGGACAACCCTGAGGCTTCAGGTGGGAAAACGACACAGCTGCAGCCGGTTAGTGATGAGAAGGAGGAACTGCCTTCTGCACCTGATCTGAGAACTCGTAGGGCAGAGAAAAGGCAGGAGCAGGGAAGGACAGCCTGATTATTCATGAGGAGGCAGCCTCATCCCTCTTGATGGGCTGCACTAGAAGCTGGCTATTTAGCACAGCAGACAGATGGAGACGATGCTGGGAACAATGTGTTCATTTCCTAACAGTGTGTTTCCTGATCGATGTGATCCCTGCCTTACTTTGGATTGACACCATGTCTTGACTTTGGATCATGCAGTGTGAACTCTGGACTTTCCTTGCATTGTGAATTCTCTTGTATTGTGGATTTAATTTTGCCTAGTGGGTTTGTCTTGATTGGGAAACTTTCAAGCGCCTTGTGGACTCATTGGCCATTGATCTGTGGACTAGCATTGGTCTATTTAATTGGGACAGTTCTGGATTTTTAGTGAAGGGAATTGCTGGGGAACATTAATAAACCTACTAAACCACCATTATATGTGCATGCAAGATCACACTAACAGAATGATCTTCCCAAACCTATATTTATACTCGTTCTATAGTCTTTAAGCTTCCTTCTAAAGTATTTGTCCTGCTGGAAATTAAGGTGTTTCTCTTGATTGTGAAATGTCTCAAATCCTATGTACACTGACTCTGGATCTCTAAACAATATTCTGAAATATTCTCTTAGCAAGATTTGTTCACAGATGAACAAACCCAAGCTCATGTCCTGGTGACTTGGTGTACATGTTCATTTAATTTTTTTGGCATTAACTGACATGATCTTTTTTTTTTTTTTTAATATTTAATATTTTTATTTTTTTAAGACAACAAAACATAACACACATAGACATACAATGTATACTCCTTTTTTTTTTAAACAGCAATTTCGTAACTGTAATCTTCTATTATTTACATTTTCCCCCTTTATTCTTCTTTTTTAAAAAATATTTGTCCTTGTTGTCCCATTGTTTCTTATTTCCATTTTCTTCGTTCATACTATATTTCATACTAAGAATAATACATATTATTACTATACAATATTATACATTATTATACACACATTTTCCCTTTCTTGACCTTTCTGCATTTATTTTCATTTATTATTTCTAGTCTCCAACCAATCATACCACTTATTCCATATTACATAGTATTCTGTGTCTTCCTTTTCTTTTATCTCTTTTGTTAATTTGTCCATCTCCGCACAGTCTAAGATTTTCCTTATCACTTCTTCCTCTGATGGTATATTCTCATTTTTCCAGAACTGTGCGTAGACTATTCTTGCTGCCGTTGTTATATGTAAGATTAAGTACCGTATTTCTTTACTGTATTTTCTATTTAAGATACCCAGCAGGAAGATCTCTGGTTTCCAATCTACAGGTTGATCTATTATTTCTTCCATCCATCTTCTTATTTTAGTCCAGTATTTTTTTGCAACGGGGCATGTCCACCATAGATGATATGTTCCATGTACCTTTTTGCATTTCCAGCATGAACTGACATGATCTTTCACTGCCGCTTTTCTCTACTTCTCAAATTAACCTGCAGCCCTGGTATCTCCTTGTGGTTTCCTATCAAATTCAACTCTGGTCAAGCTGTGCAAAACTAAACAGATGCTGCTGTTCAACCTCTGATGGGAGGTTGAACAACTGGTTCCGTGGTGTAGCCGGAACAATCTGGAGCTGAACATGCTTAAAACTGTAGAGATGAGAGTGGATTTTAGGAGGAGCCCTCCTATTCTACCACCTCTTACTGTATTTGACAGCACAGTATCCACAGTAGAATCCTTCAGGTTTTGAGATTCTATAATCTCTCAGGACTTGAAATGGACACCTAACATTAGCACCATCATCAAAAGAAATTTCTTCCTATGTCAACTTAGGAAGTTCAGACTACCCAGGAGCTGTGGATGCTGTTCTACAGAGGTATTGTTGAATCTGTCATTTGTACTTCTGTAACTATCTGATTTGGTTCAGCAATTAAACAGGACAAGTACAGACTCCAATGGATAGTTAGGACTACAGAAAAAAAACAATTGCAATCAGCTTGCCTTCCATAGAAGACCTGTATATTGCACAAGTCAGAAGGAGGGCTAAGAAAATAACTGCAGATCGCTCACATCCTGGATATAAACTGTTTCAACTCCTCCCCTTGGCACTCTGTTATACAGAATTACATGCCAAAACAACTAGACATAGGAACAGTTTTCCCTCATGCCATCACTCTGTTAAACACTTAATCCTCACAATACTGTCATATGTCTAAGTATATTCACCCATGTTGTATGGCTGTAGTACTATTATTATCCTTCTCATTTTCTCAACTACTCCTCTTATTGGTATCATTATTATGATTATTATTACTCTCTTGCTTTGCATGTACATTGAGAGCTTTTGCACTGGAGAAAAAATCCTTGTGTGTCTAATCACACTTGGCCAAATAAAGTATCCTGTCCTGTCCTGTCACTTCAGGTGTCAGTCTGAAAAAAAGGCAATAAACAGAAAAGAATGGATGCCTGGCTCATGGTAGTGCATGGAATGCAAAGCTATAAAACTACAAAATTAAAGCTTTGAAGCTTTGACCTATTAGAGGGGATGCTATATTATTAATTAGAGCTTTGAATACGGTTAAGAATAGATTGTTAGAAATAGAAGTATTATTATAACTAGATAGTTAGGATTTGTAATCAGAATATTATATCTTGGTATGAAAAGGGAAATAAGAATATTTTAAGAACTTTGAATAAGGGATGCTTTTGGTTGCCTGAATATAACTTGTTTTGAAATTATAAATGATTGGGATACTTTGAACATGGATGGGAAATTAAAATTGAAAAAAGCGAAAATAGGATATGGATTAAATAAGTGGAAATTGAGTGCAAATGCAATTAAGATATGTTTGGTTAGAAAAGATATTTTAAACTGATATTATTGATATTATTAGAAAAATGTAACAAATGTTGATATGCAATTGTATGTTTACTAACAATAATAATAATTGTATTTGCTTAGTGCGGAAAAATGTATAGAGAGGATGTACTGGCGGGTGTAATATTGGACTTAGTTGGAAGAAGCTTATATGTACCACAGAATCACTAATGGACTCAGTCATCATGTTGTCTATTGAGCACTTGTTTGTGAAAATAGAAAATGAATAAAACATTTATTAAAAAAGACTACAAAGTTAGAGTTAAAACAAAGTTAGATGTCATTTCTGCCATCTACAGAATATTGAGAGTAGTCAGGGAAGACAGTGAGATATTTAATGTCCATCCAGCTATTTATTAGGAGAGTGCAGCAATTATTCCATCAGTGAGTTGGTTCTTGGAAATCCCAGAGTAACAAACATCACTTTGCCTCTACTTGATGCAAAAGAAGCTGTGAAATTTACTAGAGCTCCAAGTTCAAGTGGCAGAAGAAGTGAGACAAAGTTTTTGCAAATGATAAAATAAAACTGTGGAGTTTAGTTTTAGGTTATAACTTGTTACTGTCAGTGGTGGGATTCAAATATGTGAACAACCGGTTCTCTGTGTGGATGCCGCTTCCAGAAGTCCTTTCTGGGCCTGGGCAACAAAAAATTAGCTACTGGTTCTGCCAAAGTGGTGCAAACTGGCTGAATCCCACCACTGGTTACTCTCCAGGATGATTTGAATTATATCTCCCATCATCCTTGCTCATTGGCCATGCTGTTTAGGTGGATGGATTGATCAAAATATCTGGAAAGTATTAGATTGCCTCTTCTGCTATAAAGTATTGCAAATGTAAATTTTCATTCCAGGCTGAGACTCATCCAAGATATTTCTGAAATTGGCTAACATAATTTCAGTTTGCTAATGGCCCAGTACTTAAAATATGTTTCTCTGGATCAAGAGATGGCATAGTATCCATGCACATGTGTGAAACCACTTAAAATTAAAAGGGAAAAAACCTGATAGCAACCATATTTGGAATAAATTTAATTCATTTTTCTCAGTTTTATCTCTTTCTGATCTCTAATTTAAAAATTATTTTGTTTGCAGGCATGAAAGATTGGATTTGAATTTTCCAAATGTTCTAATTAATATGGTGGCAGAAGAGTACTATTACTCTTCTACCACCATATTAATTAGATATTCACCACTACTGCAGAGTACTATTTGTACTATGGATAAGATTTGGCTGGAATCACAATACCTTTTAAGTATTTTCAAATGGGAGAAACTTATTTTCATTTTACTTTTTCTGCACTTAATCTCTCTGCAGTAATATATGAAAAGGTTGTGAAGAGTTTATTTTGTCTTTTTTAAAATAAAGTGGTATACCAGTTCAGTTTCTTTTTTCTAAACATTTTAAACTCATTTTCTAAACTGCTGAGAAACTTAAAAATCTACTTGGTTCTATAACATATTCTGGAGAATTGCTCCAATTCTATGATTTATGTACAGTTTATTTATTTGCTCATTTGCTATCTTGCCTTTCCTTCAAAAACTCAAATTTGAGAATTACAATAGTAACCCTCTATAGCAGGGGTGTCAAATTGCTGGCCCAAGGGCTGGACGCGTCATGCGGAAGCCGCACCCACCCCATTGCCGGCAATGGCAAAACAGTCCTGTGACATCATGAGTTTGACATGTCTGCTCTATATGATCATCCATATTACCTAAGGCATGAGGTGAATTTGCTGTTTTGGAAAGCAACTGCTGCTTTATTGGGCAACCTCAGCCACTGCATCCCAATGTATAATTTGCTACGATTGAACAGGGATTTCATTTAAAGCAGAAGTGAATCTGCTTTTTTGGGCAATCTTTTATCCCACCCTATACATTAGAGCAGGGGTCCCCAATCCCTGTCCCGTGGACCAGTACCGGGCTGCGGTATGCCAGCAACCGGTCCGCACAAACAAGCAAAGCCCCATCCGCAAGATGCAGGCAGCACACAAACCACGCCCCCTTCGGTCCGTGGAAAAACCTCTCTTCACAGAACCGGTCCCTGGTACCCACAAGGTTGGGGACCTCTGCATTAGAGCATTGGATCATTTACTCTCCATTTCTTTTTCTGCCTGTTTGAGCCCTGGAAGAAATAAAAGTAATGGGGAGGGAATGGTGTGAAAAAAAGCCAATTCCCTGCCTTCTGTTGCTAATCTGAAGAGAAATGCTATATTGCACAGGCAGTTTATGTGGCAAAGCAGCTTTGACTGAATCAGAAGGAAATTCTGATTCAACACACTTTTTAAGCACTGTATATAGCAATCGTGTCCACCACTGGAGACATACGAGGAACTCTATTTCAGTCATGCCATATAATGGGGCAAAGGCTGTGTTCTGAGGATATGTCCTTAATGAATGCTAGTGAAGTTCTAGCTGCACTGGGAGAAAAGCATGAATGAGGTATCACTGAAGTAATAGGCAAGTTAATAATACATTTATCTCCATTAAAATCAATGGGAATTACATGGAAGCAACTTAATCTAAAATCTACCAAGCTACATAACAAACCAGTTTATTATAACATAGTCCATATGGGATAACCTTTTGAAAAATATCAATGTATTTTAGAAAGTCGATAATAGTGCTTCCATGTTCTTGAACTTAATTCAAAACGACAATTTTAATCTTTTAAGAAAAGTTTTTTGAGGAATGAAATCCTTCACAGCAAACCTTCCCAGTTAATTCCCACTTCTGAAACAAACCACCTAATACACGAGTCATGACTTCTTGGGTTGAAGTGGTTCAACTGGAATACTGTTACTAGTGTTGCTGTATGCAATGCTATTTGAAGCAATAAATTGTGTTTTAAGAAGGTACTGTATGTGGAAACATTTATTGTTTGGTTTATTAACAGAAAGAATGAATGTATTATAGCAACAAAGTATAAAATTAATATTTTAATATAGAAATACAGATATTTTTGCTTTTTTGTGGCCTTAAATAATTTTTAATAGAAACGTTTATAATGAATGGCTTTATATCAACAAATTCAAATTGTAACTTTATTGGGCTAGTGAATGTTTCAGGAAAAAAGTTCATTTGCTTTTGAAGAAGAAGGTATGCCTAGAAATTTGTTTGAATGAAACAAAATCTTTTTCTGCTATAGCTTCAGGCAATTCTTTACAGCTTCTTGTCATTCAGGATATTATAATCTGTTCACAGGCTGTGCATATGATACCCTACAAGGTTTTAACAATAGAAGTACAGGCCATTTCACTCACTATAAAAATAATTCTGAAAAGCAGATTGTGACATACTTAGTTCAGGTTGTAAAATATTAGAATTATAAAAGTTTTTTTATTGTTTTCTGTACTAACGATTAGCTTCTTTACAGTGCCTAATATAAATTTTAAAAGTTTAAGAAATATAATTTTGTAATTTTACTTCATAAATTAAGATATGATTATCACACATAGACAATAGCAGCGGCTTACTTTAAATTAAAGTGAAATAAATATGCATTGACTGAATTTTAAAACTGAAATAGTATTTGAAATTACTTTGTCTATCCGAATAGAACCCACTTCTGTTTGTTTATTTATTCATCTTGCCTTTGTTTATATACTTTATTGGTAGAGTTTGTAGGATATGATTCTTTTCTTGACAACAGTATTCCAGATATTATAAAGCATTGCAACTGGTAGAAATTATTGAGCTATTTCAGGCATATAGTTGTGAACTGATTTCTTTCATTCTATTTTATTACTCTCTGTGGGTTAACTTTGCCCTTCATCTTGTTCTCATAACTGAACTAAAAGTTTTGTTAAAAATTAATCTGACAACTAGTGAATGATTATTTCTGTCAGGGCATTACCCTTTTTTGAGGATCATTTTGGGGTGTCTTTGTTTTGTGTACATGGGTAATCTAATTTAAAACAAACAGAATTAAAATGTGTAAATTAAAAATGCATTGCTGCATATTTATCTTTCAAAATAAATTGCAAGAAAATTGAGTACTGCATGTTTATTAATAATGAGATTTCATATTACTTAAAAGACTTAGCAGATAGCAGATCTCGATCTCTCTTTCTGACATATGCATAGGAAATCCAGTTGCATCAAAATCCACAGTGGTGGATCAGGAACTTTGATCTGTATAGCATTTGCAATCTAAATGTTTGAAAATATGACTGATTAATATATACTGCATTCTTCTTTTTTTGTGTATAGGTAAATTTGGTAAGAAGGGGAATCCATTAGTAATTTATGGCTGACTTCAAGTATTTTGGAAGGTTTGGGGAGAAAAGATCTTGAATTGGAAGTACAGTTACTTCTACCATTTATTCCACTTAATTGGCTTATAATATCTTATCCTTAGCTCTTATATACTAATGGACTCATAGTCATGTCCCACTAACAGAAACACAAAGATGCCTCTATTTTTTATTTATTTATTTAAATTTGTATAACCTTAACATTTTGGGAAGGATCTATGATGTCATCTTATCTCATCCTCAAGCAATTACAGAACTGTCTTTCCTCTTTTCCAACACAAGTCTTGCTGTATCCAATTTGCAATGTTGAGGGTGATGCAGTCAACAGCCATGATCTACCCAACCCCTCTTGATTGTTTTAGGCAATTGTGGGCATGCACCTCCCTTCTGTTTCCTGGACAATATCTTCCATGGCATGGTGGTCTGAGCTATCTGGCTCCATAAATTCATTTGGATAACAACAAATCATACTGTCAAGTTCGAAGCACATTTTGCTAATCTGACAATTATTGCTTCTCAGCTTGCCAACAAACTTGGGGGGAGGGAGAAGGATTGGAATGCAGACTTCAAGAGATTAAGAAAAAAGACCATGAGAACCAAGGACAGTTCATCAGGTGTCTGGCCAGACCAGAGACACGTTCTCATAACAATATCATCCCATTTAATTGGGCAACGTGACCTGATCAAGAAGGGGGAGAGGGAATTCTATACTTTTACTATATGGGATTGGGTGGGGTTTTGCTTGCATGCATGCCAAAATAATATATTCAATAAAGTTTTACATTAAGACTTCAGAAAGCCTCGGAGGCGTTTACTTGGTTTGGTTCATCAGTCGGAATCTTGACATTAAACCAGCTCTCTTTTAAGAAAATCTTTCTCAAGGAATCCCGAGCTCCTATAACCTGTCTACAGAAAAGCTGTGAAGACTCGGGAGAAGATGGCTGGAGTGGGACCGGTGAAAGAGAGCCCAGATATAGGCCAATTGGATTTTTGGGACCCAAACATTGGTGACCCACCTGAAGGAGCAAGCAATGACACGAGATGGGGCTGCAATGGCAGGAAGCCACAGCCTGATGGGGAAGGAACTATGGAAGGTTGTGGTACCAAAGGCGGCTGAAGCCAAGTTCCTGCTGATCTCCCCTGGGAGGGGGGGTCCTGAGGTGGAAGGGAAAGAGACCAGCAGAATTGGAGGAAAAGATGCAGTGGAGATATCTGACAACCTGTTGCAGCCTGTTGGTTGAACAGCTGAGAGACGGATTCCTCGATTTGGACCTGCAGGAAGGGAAGCCAGTGCGGAAAGTGGAACTGCTTCCTGGAGCAGGGTCCAGTCAACCCTTGATGACCACTTCAGGTCCGCAGCCTCAATCCCAACAGAGAATGGGACCCCCAGCAGCCATAGGAATGGCCAGCCCCAGGAAAACCACTGTCCCTCAAACCAGTCCAGTTCCAGTTCCTGCGGGCAGCAGCCCAGCAACAGGGGACCCCCCAACAGCCACCTACCCAGCCAGCGGCCACTGAGGTTCAGCCCTGACCTTTCCCCTGTGGAACAGGATGGCTACCGAGATACTGGAACACACCGGGACCTCTGGGATTCCCTCCGATCAGAGTTACATTCAACAGGAATCTGGAAAAATTGGCATTTTTCCTGAAAAATGCCACCCTGGACTGGTATGGGCCAATGTATACTGACAATGAGGCCTGCATGGATGCCATTGTGGCCAACCTCGAGGGAGAAGCAGCGGAATGGGTAATAGGACTCCACAACGAGAGAGCCCCCGAGTTAGGAGACCCTGACACTTTCTTAGGGGAGCTCAGGGACCACTTTGGAGATAACACACAGGTCTGGTGAGCAGAAGCCAAGATCCGCGCCATCAGAGTAATAGACTAGTAACGGAATACATTCAAGAATTCCAGAGACTAGCACTGGCTGGAGCGACTCTTGGTCCATTACTTCAGGGACAACTTGAACCGAGAACTGTACCACACGTGCTTCCCTTGAAGATTGCCAGATCGAATCCAAGACTGGTACCAGCTGGTGACAAACATGGAGCTGGACCTAAGGGAATACAAGAAGCACAGAGGAACTGAAAGCCACCTGAAGAACAGTCAATGGAAATGCCTGTTGGGGTGGAAGCCTCCTGCCACTCCAGCTGCTGGCCCTATCAAAGTTCCAAGGTGCACATCTGGCCCTTGCTTCCAATGCAGCCAGTAGGGCCATCGGGCAGCAGCCTGCCCAGCACCTGCCCCAAGAACGGCCCAAAGAACCCTGACTCCCCCAAATCCAAAAGAAACCACCCAAGAAGGGGAAAGAGAAATCTTAAGTAATGTGCCAGGTTGTCAAGGTCTCCCCCCCCCGAGTAGCAAAGGGGAGGGAACTCTGACTGGGGAGGACTTGCAGCTAAACCTCTATGAGAGTGAAAGAGAGGGGGCAGATGATCTGATGGTAAGTGAAACCATCAGCCCCTTATCGGCCCAGGTGGAGATTGTAGTATCTAGCTTGGGAGCGAGGGGAGTAGTGAAGGCCCTGATAGACTCCGGATGCACCATATGTTTGGTCAGCTTGCAGACGGTACACAACCTGAGGTTGCGGATGTGGAAGCTGCACCAACCTCTGAAATTTGAGCAAGCCAAAGGTTCCATTGTGTACGGAGGGATTGCTCGCCTCATACTTAACCGAGCTGGTGCTCCTGAAGCTAGAAGAAACCATTTGATTCGTGGTGGTACCAAAGATAGATGAAGCCATGATACTGGGGATAGCCTGCCTAGCAAAGTGGCGCCCTATCATGCATTGGGGGAAGGACAAGAGGTGCATAGTGATGGCAAAGATGGGTCCTGGCCCCTCGGGAAAAAAGCGTCCCAAAGCTAAAAGGGGGGAAGCAAGGAAGATGCCCGAGAGCACAAAGGGGGCATCGGAACAAATGTCAGAAGCTCCAGTTATCCCCAAAGGTGTTTAGCAGAGGTGTTCAGTGAAAAAGAGTGTGACACCTTGCCTCCCCATCATCCCACAGACTGTGCAATTGAAATCTTGCCCGGGACGAAACTCCCCAAGCCAAAAATGTACTCAATGACTCCAAAAGAGATGAAGGAGCTGAGAGACTACATTGACAAGAACCTAGCTAGGGGGTTCATCCAAGCAGCTAAATCCCAACTGGCAGCCCCAGTGCTCTTTAAAGAGAAAAAAGATGGTTCGCTGAGGCTATGCATCAATTTCCGTGGGAGAAATGCCATGTGTGCGTAAAACAAGTATCCCCTCTCCCTAATGAAGGACATTCTGGGCCATCTAGCTAAAAGGAAGATGTTTACTAAGTTGGACCTGAGGGAGGCGTATTACCGGGTGAGGATCAAGGAAGGCGATGAATGGAAGACAGCCTTAACTGCCTGCTGGGTTGTTATCAATTTAAAGTGATGCCTTTTGGGCTACAAGGAGCTCCTGTTGTGTTTATGCAACTGATTAACAAACTGCTGCATGAGCACCTATACAAAGGGGTCCTAGTGTATTTAGATGACAATCTCATCTATTCCGAGATGATGAGGAGCACGTGGAGTTAGTGCGACAGGTGCTGAAAAAACTTTGGACACTAAGCTGTATGCCAAATTGTCAAAATGCAAATTCCACAAGACCAGTCTATCTAGGCTGCGAGGGAGTAGAAATGGACCCAAGAAAAGTGAAGTCCATCCTGGAATGGCTAGCTCCCTGAATCCGTAAGCAGTTGCAAAGGTTTTGGGGGTTCGCAAATTTCTACCGGCAGTTTATTCCGTCCTTCGCAAAAATCGTCCTTCCGATCACAGAGCTATTAAAGACAGGCCCAGGGGGAGGGAAACCCCAACCTAGCCACCCATTGAACTGGACAATGGAACGTCAAACGGCATTTGAGAGGCTTAAGAGACCACTTCGGGTTCGCAGCCTTAAGCACCCTAACCTCAAGGAGCCATTTGTGATTCAAGCGGATGCCAGCGAGGTGGTGGTGGGGGCTGTGCTAATCCAAAAGAATGGAGAGGGACACCTGCAGCCATGCACTTTCACCTCCAGAAAGCTAAATGAGACCGAGAGGCAGTGGGCAGTATGGGAAAAGGAGGCCTTCGCCATGCAGTGGGCACTACTGACATGGAGACAGTTCCTAGAAGGAAGTAAAATTGCCTTCAAAGTGTGGACTGATCACAAAAATCTAGAGGCACTGAGGACTCCTCAAAAACTCTCCGCTAAGCAAGTCCGATGGGCTCAATACTTCAGCCAATTTGACTTCATCTTGAAATACATTCCGGGGGGGGGGAAACACTTCCTGGATGATGTACTGTGCCACATGCCCCAGTACAAAAGTACCTGAGAAGAAGTGGTAAACCCTATTATCTCCACGAAGCAGCTGGCAGCACAGGTGACCACCAGACAGTAAGCTAAGAAGGAAAACCCTCTCCCTGGTGACACGTTTACACAGCAGATGAAAAAAGAACTGCAAACCAATGCATGGTTCGAAGCCCATCGAGGGGAGCTAACGTGGAGGGGGGAACTAGCCTAGAAGGGGAGCAAACTGTATGTCCCTGACAGCCTACAACTACAAGTGCTGCAAAGGAGTCATGATGCCAGTCCTGATGGCCAGAGATGAAAAAGGACATAGAAAGCTATGTGAGAAGCTGTGTCATACGTACAGCCATGAAGCCGAGACCAGGAAAGAGTCCGGGATTGCTGCAGCAGGTGGCTGACCCAACCCAGCCATGGGAAGAAAAAGCTATGGACTTTATAGCTGAGCTTCCAGAAAGTGGAAGGAACACCATGATATGGACAGTGGTGGACCTATTCTCAAAGCAGGCCTACTTCAGAGCATGTTCCAGCCTCCCATCAGCCCAGAGACTAGCTAAGATGTTACTGCAACATATTTACTGGCTGGACAGAGTGTGTAAATGCATAATTTTGGACCGAGGGGTCCAATTCACTGCCAAATTTTGGCGTGAATTTATAAAGCTGATAGGGTATATCAAGGTCTTAGTTCGGCTTTTCATCCAAGTACGAATGAGGCCGCAGAATGAGCCAATGCAATGGTAGAACAATACCTGCATTGTTATGTCAACTACCAACAATCTAATTGGGCAGAGCTCCTGCCATTTGCTGAAGTGGCATACAACAATGCGATACACAGTAGCACAGGGCTTACCCCCTTTAAGATAGTTACAGGAGTGGAGTTCGTGCTGATGCCAGAATGCCTGAGGGAAACCCCCTCATCAGTAACACTAACTGAATGAGTGGATTCCCTCAAAAGCACCTGGGGCAATGTGAAGAAAACACTAGCCAAAACAACAAAGAGTCAAAAGAAACAGGCAGATAGGAAGCAAGCTCCACAAGGAACGTTTCATGTAGGAGATAAAATGTATCTATCCACCAAATACCTAAAGTTGAGGATTCCCTGCAAGAAGCTAGGTCCCAAATACATAGGGCCTTTCCCAATAGTGAGAATTATTAATCCTGTTACTGAAATTGCTCAGAATATTAGGTAAAGTGCATCCAGTATTTCACTGTAGTTTGCTAAAGCCGTCTAAGACCAGTTGATAAGGAAGCCCCCGCTCCAATAATAGTGGAAGGCAAAAGACATTACGAGGTCAAGCAAATCTTAAGGCTCTAGGATCCATAAGGGGAAACTACAGTATTTAGTACAGTGGAGAGGTTATCCAATAGCAGAAGCGAAATGGATCAAACCCCACCACATTAAACATCAAATGTTTAATAAGTAGATTTCATGCAAAGTATCCCCAGAAACCAGGGGGCCCTTAAGTAGGAAACGGGTAAAGTACCAACCTTAATATGTGTTTACTATTTTTTAGGTTCTTTCCCATTTTTAGGAGGGTCTGCCTGTCCAGTTTGAAGCACATTTTGCTGGTCTGACAATTACTGCTTCTCAGCTTGCCAATGAACCTGGGGGGAGGGAGAGGGATTGGAAGGCAGACTTCAAGAGATTAAGAAAGCAGACCATGAGAACCAAGGACCATGAGTTCACCATGAGTCTGGCCAGACCCAAAGACACATTCTCATAACAATATTATCTCACCTAATTGGGCAACATGACTTGATCAAGAAGGGGGAGGGGGAATTCTATACTTTTACTATATGGGATTGGGTGGGGTTTTGCCACAGCTGGTTTTTGCTTGCATGCGTGCCAAAATGATGTACTCAATAAAGCTTTACATTAAGAGCTCAGAAAGCCTTGAAGGTATTTACTTGGTTGGGTTTGTCAGTCAGAACCTTGACACATATTTTCTTTAATTGTATACTGCCCAGAGTCACACTGTGAGTGAGATGAGCGGTTTTCAAAATTAATATATAAATATTAAAACAGGTTCTTCATATGTACATTTTTAGTTATCTTTTGAAGGAATGCCTTGACCTGTCACTAAAAAAAGAGACTGGCACTCTGGTTCATTGAAACTGGAAACGAGAGCCATATTCTGTCTGTTTTTGTTCCTATTGCAAATAAGTACATTTATGCTGCTTCTGTAACAAGAGACTTTTACTAATATTATTACTTGCAGTGTTTAGGATACATTTGAAATGAAATTGACAAGAATCTGCATGGAATGAATTGGACAATACAAACTTTCAGCTAGGCTATTTCTCGGATATAAGTGTAGGAATCATAGTAGTTTTCTGCACACTTTTAAACATATCCACTGCTCTTCCAAAAAATTACTAAGCCTGTGCTCATAAATAGCCCAAGTGAGGATCAGAAGCATGGAGAACCTTTGTAGTGGTGACTTAAAGCCACCATCCCAAGCACCTGTTCACAGTGTCTAAACCTTATCCACACATATTAAGTTAGCAATTAGGATTTGTATTTTTCACCAGCAGGTGATACTAAGTGGAAGCTAAATGCAGTGAGGTGAATTTACCAATTGAGGTCTTTAAATTGCTTAACATTAAAATTGTAAAATATACCAGTTGCTAGTTTTATTATTAAGTATGAGAAAAGCACATCTTCCTTCCCCTGTCCTTACCACTTTCTATGGAGGGATGATTGAGAGCTTCTTGTCATATTGCATTACAATCTGGTTTGGAAGTATCACTGCTTCAGATAGGAAGGCAGTGCAGAGAGTGGTGAGGATGGCAGAAAAGATTATTGGTAGTTCCCTCCCTTCCATCCAGGACATAGCATATAAGCATTGCTTGAGCAGGGTCCGCAGGATTGTCTGGGACGCTACACATCCTCTTCATGACCTGTTTTCCTTGTTACTTTTCTGGGAGGAGGCTTCATGGTATCTGAAGCAGAACATCCAGATTCAGTTTTGTTCCATACAGTATTACCATTGTGAACTCTCAAGCTTCCTCCTTCTGCTATGTATTCAAGATGGACAGTGATTAATATATGTATTTATATGTAAGGGCAAGACTTTTTTTGTCATAGAACGCACTGGAACAGAGTTCCAGCACCTTTTTTCGACAGATTTTCCAGAGTTGCGTTCTTTTCCTATTGTTTCCCTTCCTATCCTCGTTTGTTTTTGAAAATGCCCCGCTGGTGGTTCAGTGCAAGCGGGGTCCCCTCCGGCGCTGTCTGCCTCCTCTAGGAGCCATGAGGCGCCGGAGCACCACAGCCAGAGCGTGGCCTGATTGGCTGGGTCAGACCATGTAGTGTGGAAGCCGATGGTGGCAGTGGGAGACACATAAACATGGAGGCCATCTTTCACGAGAGGGTGAGTGAGCCTTTTGCCTTCCCTTACAGAAGTGAGATGTGTGTGAGGTTAAAAAGAGGCGAAGCGAGAGGAAAGAAAGGCGGCTGGCGTGGAAGCTTGCCCGACAGCGAAACTTTGCTCTTTCAGTTCCTTGGGTAGTTCAAAGGCTGGGATGTCTACGAAAATCTCTTTTTAGTCTTTTATACTTTATATTCAAACTGCAGAGGGGAAGAATAAGAATAAAGCCAATGTCTTCTGATTTGGAGGTATTATTATTAATAATAATATATATTAATTATGTATTGGTCAGATGTAAAAGTAGACCTACAGTATGAGGTTTAATCAGATCTATATATTAAATTAACTTAAAGGTAAATTAAAAGTAATCTGTTCACTGACAAAGTTTCAACTTTAATTTGTTTCAAGTCAATATCCACATTAAACTCCAAATGTAAATTTTTCCACCTAGTTTGACAACTTCTTAAAAATAATTCAATCTTTTACAAGCAACCAAATTTTGTTTTATTCGGCCAATTTCATTCCACATAGAAAGCTGACATTTCTCCAGCGTGAAGAATGGAGAATCCACCAATGGGTTAACTTGGACCTCCTGCCCATGTAGACCAAATCAATCAAAGCTGCCACGCCCGTCTGGCTGAGGGCACGCCCCCAGTTTCGATTTGGTCTTCAGCCCAGACAGACGTGGTAGTTTTGGCTCCCAGCGATTTGAGAATCAGGTTTTATTTATAACTATTCCATTGGTGGATTCTTTCATTGCCTTTGTTTCTCATCTGACCAGTGCTGGGATCAGCGCTGTTTCTAGAAGGGAAAAAAAGTTTTACTTGCTGTGAGTGCCTTTTTGGTTGAGTTCGTGCTTTCCCCCCCCCACAGCTGATCATCGCGGCTGCCGTTTTGGGCGCCGCGAGGCGATCTGATCCCCATTGGCTTTGCCTTTGCTTCTTTGCTTGTCTCGCCTTCTAGGCTTCTCTGGGTGGTGTCCTTTGGGGGAAGGAGTGCGTTCCCCTCCTCTTTGGACCGCTTGGGTCTTCGGATTTTTCGGCCGATCGGCTGCCTTACTGTGATCCTTTGAGGTGCTGGTTCAATTTTGGGAGAGCTGTTGGTGTGAGGGGGGTGCTCCCTCTTCTCTGGCTGTCCCAGGGTGTCCAAATTTCTAACCGAGCATTGCGGTCTCCATTTTTGGCGCCGCGTGGAGCACAGAAAGAATTAGTTTCGGTTTCACCCTCCCATTTCACCAGCATTCAGGCCGGCCTTTTCCTGATCTCAAAGAGGCCGATCAGTTTACTTTCGTTTTCCCTTGGTGACCACCATCTTAATTCACACAAACAGGGAATCAAAGGCCACACTTTTTTTATTTTGTCCCCTTTCAGAATCATCAGTCTGAGTTGAGTCCAGGGATTTTTCACTAATCAGGCCTTTCATCACTGCCAGTTGGGGCCTTATTTCCAGGGACATAGGGGTCCCCTGTATTGTATATACATGCCACACATTTACAGTCATTGGGCATTGCCAGTCATAGCCTGTTGCCATAGTCTGCATCTAGTGAATGGTCAATACTGAGCTTGCCGTCACTAAGTGAGACACGTGTTGATCCCGTCACTAAACCCAAAATTGGCCTCAAAGTAGGTCTCACGCTCAGTCTCATCATCGCTGGTGACCCACGACATCCGTCGCTAAGTGTGAGTCCGCGCTTGCCGGTGAGCCGGACCATCACTGATCCACGTGGAGGCCAGTCCCACCTTGGTGGTTAACAGCCGCATCTCTTGCAGACCGAGACACTTCAGCACCCCACTGAAAAACTCTCGCTTTACAATGGCAGATAACACCGAGCCACAGGCTTCCACCTCTGGTGGACACGGAAAGCGTAAGTCCTCTAGTCAGGAGGCAGCTGCAAAAATCAAGGCCAAGACCAAGGCCGGCTCAAAGAAAGCAGCCTCCAAAGCAGCCGACAAACAGGCCAGCCGTAAGCATTGTGCCCTGGAGACAGTTCTCCCGTGCACAAAGACTGGCTGTAGGGGAGACAGTTAAGCCACCCCCTACCACAATGGTGACACTACCTTGTGGCCCTCAACCTGAGCCCCAGGCCCCATGGTCCCCAGAGCGGGATTCAGAGGGGGTCCCTTCAACTGGTCCTTATCAGGAACTCCTTTCCCTCTTTGAAGAGGAACAGGGGCTTCAGGACCCTAAGGCTCCAGAAGCCACATTTACCCCAACTGCAGCGCGGCTTCGACCCCTTGAGAGATCACCCCTGATGGGCCAGGCTCCAACTGCCACCTTTACCCCCACAGCAGCGGGGCTTCATGAGCTGGAGGATCCATCCTTCAAAGCTCATCTGCAAGAATTGGTTTCTCAGGCAGTTGCTCAAGCCATGACGCCCATGAGGCGTCCTCAAGTGGCTCCTGCTCCCATGATCCCTATGCCATCACCTGACCCATCGAGGTCAGATGCCCTCCAGTACCCAATTTCTGACTCACCTCCTCACTCCTCTGCCAGCAGGGGCTCGGAATACGCGGAGTACAGTCAGGCGGAGGGAGAGTGGTCGGACGATGAGGAGCCTACTCAGGAACTTCCTCCTTTAATAGGACTGTTTAATCCCTCGCTATTTCCGTCCCTGCTCCGCAAGGCCTGTGCAACCGGTAAGATACATTCAGTTCAGCCTTCGGTACCTGAACAGGTGCCTGAACAGCTTCCTGGCCAGGACACGGACCCGTTGTTTTCAGAACCGGTGGTGCTACACAAACATATACCTTCCCCCCCATGTTTTTGAAATCCATTAGGGGACAATGGGAGGCCCCAAGTGCTCCTCCCTCTTCTGGGGGAATAGACCGCAAGTTGCTTGACACAGAACCGGTCCTGAATGAGGCCCTGGAGGTGCCTGAGGTTGATGAGTCTTTAATGCCTTTATATTCTGATTCCAGGGTACCTGGAGATATGGCGGAGGCATTGAAGCCCGAGGATAAGAAATCCGAGGCTTCTTTCCGCAGGACACACCAAGCTTCAGCTTGGTCAATAAGAGCTTCTACTTCAGCCTCATTCTTCACCAGGGTCTCTCTTATGTGGCTCCGCCAATTACAGGCTAGAATTTCCCCGGCAGAGGTAAGAGTCCATCAGGACTTGACGAAACTAATGGCCGCATCGCAGTACATGGCGGACGTATCTTTGCAGGCTGCCAGATTCTCTGCCCGTGCCATAGCATCCAACGTCTCCGCACGCAGGCTCCTATGGCTCAGAAATTGGAAGGCCGAGACTAGACACAAATGGCGTGTAGCTTCCGCCCCGTACCGCGGCACCCGTCTCTTTGGGGAGGCCCTGACCCCCTACTTAGTTGAAAACAGGGAGAAACGGAGGGTTCTCTATCACCTTTCCAGGAGACCTGGCCGTCGTTTCTCCCCGTATACCCGTCGACAGCCCTTTCGGACGGGTTCAGATTCGGCCTCAGCACAGGTCTCCCGGCCATTTCCCGCAGGCCCGGACCATTCATTTGACCGGTCCGGGTACAGGGACAGATACAGACAGCAGGCCCAGGGTAAGAGGTCCTTTCGAGGCAGGGGCGGCCGTCCCTTCCGTAGATCCAGGTGACTCGGGGAGGGAGGCTCCCATAGGTGGCAGACTAACTTACTTTCTCCACCAATGGGAGACCACGACCACGGACTCTTAGGTGCTAAGCACCATCAGGGACGGGCTGTCTCTGGAGTTCGTGGCCAGGCCACCCCGGCGCTTTGTTTCCTGTCCCCTCCCCAGGAATCCAGTCAGGAAGACCCTCCTGGGGGAGGCCATTCTGCATCTGTTACACATACGAGCCATAGAACGGGTACCAGTCGATCAGCTGAAACAGGGTTTTTACTCCATCCTATTCGTTGTTCCAAAGGCCTCAGGGGGATGGAGGGTGATACTAGACCTCAAGGGCCTGAACTCTCACCTGTCGTACCGAAAGTTCAAGATGCAGACGCTTCAGTCCATCTTGGCAAGCGTAAGACGGGGGGACTTTCTGATGTCCATAGACCTTAAGGAGGCGTACCTCCACATCCCTATACATCCAAACCATCGGCAATATCTCCAGTTTTGCTATTCCAACAACCATTACCAATACAGAGCCCTCCCGTTCGGCCTATCCTCGGCTCCCAGGGTCTTCACCAAGATCCTGGCGGTACTTGCCGCACACCTACGGTTAGTACCGGTGCGCGTCCAATGTTACCTGGATGACATTCTCATCCAGTCGTCCTCCGCTCTGGCCGCCCAGGCGGAACTGGCCCTCACCATAAGGACTCTTCAGGATCATGGTTTCTCAGTCAACTTTCAAAAAAGTCAATTGACTCCCTCAACACGCCTACTACACTTGGGCGCGATAATAGACACAGACCTTTGCCGGGTCTATCTGTCTCGAGACCGTCAGAACAGCATTCGAGACATGGTTCTCAAAATACGCAGGAAACGTGTAGTAACACTGACTATCCTCTCCCAGTTATTGGGAAAGATGATATCTTGCTTAGAGATAGTGCCTTGGGCCAGACTACACTCCAGACACCTTCAATGGTTCTTGCTCCCATTCCAAAGACTGGGCACAAGCTCTTCCAAACAAAGGGTACGGGTTCCTCTTCAGACCCTAAGATCCCTTCTGTGGTGGGCTTCCCCAGAGGTGACAAGAGGGTCACTATTCAAGGAGCCCAGCAGGCTAACATTGACCACAGATGCCAGTCTGTTTGGCTGGGGGGCTCATTTCCAATCTCAGTTGGCTCAGGGTCGGTGGTCCAGAGCAGATCTGGCACACAATATCAACTGGCTGGAACTGAGAGCCATTCATCTGGCCCTTCGCCACTTCTGCAACCAGATTGCGAGGCAACACGTGCTGGTCCTCACGGACAACGTGGCGGAAAAAGCCCATGTGAACCATCAAGGCGGTACCCAATCCCGGTCTCTCATGGCCGAGGCCATGTTATTGGGGTCCTGGGCAGAAAACAATCTCCTCTCCCTGAAAGCCGAACACATCTCAGGGGAGGCAAATCGTCAGGCGGATTACTTAAGCCGGGCGACAGTAGACCATTCAGAATGGAGTCTACATCCGGATCTCTTCAGGGAGATATCGGAGAGGTTCGGGTTGCCGGTCCTGGACTTATTCGCCTCTCCGGAAAACTCCCAACTTCAAAGATTCTTTTCCAGGTTCCCCTCTCCGGGGGCGGAGAGGACGGACGCTCTTCGCAGCCCTTGGCCAGGGGGACTACTGTATGCCTTCCCACCTCTCCCTCTGATCCCAGCAGTTATCAGGAAAATATTGCAGGAACAGGCAGAGGTCATATTCATTGCCCCGCACTGGCTGAGACGACCATGGTTTGCCGACCTCGTGAGCCTCTCCATGGTCCCTCCGTAGAGGATTCCTCCAGATTGGATACGACTAGTGCAGGGAGTCATACAACACCCGGAGCCTCAGTGGCTTCAGTTAGCCGCCTGGCACTTGAACGCAGGGCCTTGGCCCAAGAAACTTATTCCTCGGGAGTGATTTCTATGATTCAAGCCTCCCGGAGACCAGCGACCAATCGAATTTATGACTCCACTTGGAGACATTTCTGCAGTTGGTGCAACAGCAATCACTTAGCTATCTCAGAGGTAACCATTCCATGGATATTAGACTATATGTTGGAGGGTGTTAATAAGTGCTTGGCGCCCAACACTATTCGCCGACAGGTCGCGGCTCTGGCCACGGTGTTTACCTGTGACACCTTGGAGCCACTGGCCCATCACCCCAGGGTACGATCCTTTATCAAAGGGGTCACCAACAGTAAACCACCAGTAGTACATAGGTATCCCACTTGGGAGTTACCCCAGGTCTTACAGGCCCTTACTCAGGCGCCTTTCAAACCCATTAGGTCCTGCACCTTTAGGTCCTTGTCTCTTAAGGTTGCTTTCTTGGTTGCAGTTAGGTGTATCTCGGAACTGGCAGCTCTTTCTATCAGAGAGGACTTGTGTGTTTTCCACACAGACAGAGTGGTCCTGCAATTGGACCCCTCATTTGTTCCTAAAGTTAACACCATTTTTCACAGGGCACAGGAGATCGTGTTACCGAACTTTTGCCCTAATCCGTCTCATACATTGGAACGGCAATGGCACACTCTCGATGTTCGCAGGGCATTATGCTGTTACATCAAGCGGACGGAGTCCTTTCGTAGATCTGAAGCCCTCTTTGTTTCCTTCCATCCGGCCTCCAAGGGTAAGAAGGTGTCTTCTTCTACCATTGGCAGGTGGATTAGAGCCTGTGTTTCCGAGACGTATCAGGCGTCTTCCTTAACGGTTCCAGGTCACTTGACGGCCCATTCCACTCGCAGTGCTGCTACCTCTGCAGCATGGGCCACACAGGCCAGCATAGAGGACATTTGCAGGGCGCCGACGTGGTCCTCGCCTTCCCCTTTTGTGCGCCATTATCGACTTGATAAGTTTGCCTCGGCGGAGGCCTCTTTTGGCCGCAGGGTACTGCAACAGGTAGTGCCGGCGGCAGGGGCACTGGCCCAGTCTGCTCCCCTCCCATAGGGACAGTAGGGCTTTGGTAAGTCCCATTGGTGGATTCTCCATTCTTCACACTGGAGAAGGGGCGTTGTCTTACCTGAACGCCTTTTCTCAGCGTGATGAATGGAGAATCCACACCCATCCCTTATGCGCAGTCAGGTCCAGTGTTTAGGGTCTGGGAGCCAACACGTCGTACAGTCATTGGCTTCGCCCTTTTCGAAACTGGGGACGTGCCCTCAGCCAGACGGGCGTGGCAGCTTTGATTGATTTGGTCTACATGGGCAGGAGGTCCAAGTTAACCCATTGGTGGATTCTCCATTCATCACGCTGAGAAAAGGCGTTCAGGTAAGACAACGCCCCTTCCACTCATTAAACTAAATGGGTATGCCAGTGGTAAATGTCCCAAAAGATTAATAAAATGCCTTCTTGTAATTTAAAGCCATACAGTGCATGGTAACATTAATAATATTAATTTACCTTGAACAAAATCCTAGTCTTTTAGATACACTAAAAATTGAAGGTTTTTTTTTTTCAATTACAAAGGTAAACCCTGTAGGGTATGCAAGGTGGGTTGTATGACGTATGTGAGTTCTGGCACCTTTTTTTCCCAAAAAAAGTAGTGTAAGGGTGTAGGTATATACAGTATATATGTTTCTATGTGTTGGGTGGAACACCCGGCAAATGTAAAGCAATCTGTTCTGCGTTTCACTCCAGTCTAGGAGCATCTTTTGCAGGCAGACTTCACTACTGTGAACACTGTAAATTCAAAATTTTGTGGCTGACAAAGAGTTAAATGGGAGACTAGTATAGCTATTTCAAGTTCTTTTAGCTCTCATCAGCTAGTCTTACCCCTCTGGGATTCAAACCTGGGTGTGTGTTATGTATGTGTACACTTTTGAGAGCAAGCAACAGAATTTCATTTTTAATGTATGCCAGTAAAAAATAGACAATAAAGGTTATCTATCTATCTATCTATCTATCTATCTATCTATCTATCTATCTATCTATCTATCTATCTATCTATCTATCTATCTATGCAAGACATAACAGTGTTTGGCCATCAGACAGTATCTTTATACTGATATATTTTTTCTGCCAATTCAAGGGATGGGGAAATACACATTAACATGGCCAGGAAGACAAGCCAAATTCATTGTGAGTTACCTTTAGTTAACTGTTTAATGTAATTACTATCATATTATTTTTAATCAATGAATTCATCTCTTATATTTTTGTCCTGTCCTCCCACAAGCAGCCTCATTGAAATCAGGAAGTTGCATTACTCCTAGCACTACCTGTTTTCTTTGCATAAGTACTTCTCAACTTAATTACTTTTCTGTAATTAATTATGGATAACATAAAAAAACTCAAGATGCTTTTCTAAAAGTATTCAATATAGAATGGAGAACATGCTGCTCTAATTTACCAAAAACTTTCATCTCTTTACAATAAAACTAAAACATGTCACCTTAGGAAGTGTTCTTCAGAAGAGAATGATGGTGAGGACAAACTTGTATACTTATGATAAAATAATATCCTTTAATCAAGGTGAACCTAATCTCAAATAAAAAAAAGAATTGGAATCAGAAGTATCTGTCTCTTACTGGCTTACAATTACTGGCTTACAGTTACTGTTACTTACAATTGAAAGAAAGATTTAATCTAGACCCGAAAAAGTTATGGGGTTGAATCCGTATAAAAATCAATTTGAAACTTTATTGTGTGCTAATGAGGAACATGTTATTGCCAAGATGTACAAAATGTTGTTGAAACTGAATCTGGGAAATGAATATATTGTAAGGAACCTTTCATATAATATAATGCTTGAGCAATGAGAAAATATGTGGATGAAATGATCTAAAATTTACACTGAACTTTAACTTTAAAGATTTTTTTTCAAAATGATGTATCGTTGTTACCTGTCTCTGATACATTTTCAAAAAATACTGTATATAAAGATATCCCAAATGTATTGTTGACAGAAAAATCTTCAGGATCCAGTCCAAGCCGGGAATAAACAAAATGGAGACTACTTTAGAAAGAAGGTTGTAGTTCAGTGATGGCGAACCTTTTAGAGACCGAGTGCCCAAAGCCTGGTCCCGCCCCCACCCTGCACACCCTCACTCTGCCCCTGCGCCCGCCCCCGCCCCACCCACCCAGCCACCCACCATCTCCATGGCCCGCCGCAGATCGCCCAGGCAGCCCAGCAGCTCCATGGCAGCCATGCCCTCCGTCCGCACCCCACAGCATCATCTGTATGTGATGGGGCACGAGGGCGGAGTCTTGTCCCCGCTGCCCGGCCATGTCCTTGGCTGCGCTGCTCTGTGCGGGCCGCGCTTGGGGGCGAATCTCCGGGGGGGCTGCTGGTGAGGAGGGGGCCGCGGGGGGAGGCGGGGCTGGGGCGCCGGCACACGTGCCCACAGAGAGTGCTCTGAGTGCCGCCTCTGGCACGCGTGCCATAGGTTCGCCACCACTGTTGTAGTTTATTGAAGAGCAGAACCACAAGACATGTAGTTCTGGAGCAGCTGACCACATGGAGTAGGGAGTGGTGGGCTTTTATACCTCCTTTGGGCTTTGTATTTGGAGTTGTTCCTGTTCCTGTGGCTTTGTATTTCCTTTGTCATGTACTTTGACCTAAGTCTGAGTGTGCCCCTTTTGGTAGTGGTGGGTTAATCCTATTATGTCCTAAAGGTCATGTTTCCTGTCTTTGGACTCTTTGTTTTTCTAATCCCCTCAGCTCCAGCCTATCTGCCCCAAACCTTTCTGAATAGGATTATCAAATCTGCAATTCTACAGACCTGCTCGGTTTCTGGCTAGGGGGGGGGAGGGAGAAGTTTCTCCCTTCTTTAAGACCTTCTCCATTATTCCTTTGGGGAAATATAATATTCTGCCTTTTTAATATTCCCCAAAATACTTCTTTTCTCTGGGGAGGGTGGGTGCTGTCTTCCTACAGT
Organism: Azemiops feae; assembly: GCA_023970755.1. Classification (NCBI taxonomy): domain Eukaryota; kingdom Metazoa; phylum Chordata; class Lepidosauria; order Squamata; family Viperidae; genus Azemiops; species Azemiops feae. Next base: position 152,065 of record JALGBA010000008.1, on the reverse strand, counting down.
ACATCGGAAATATAATTGTAAAGAAAGGACTTTTTATCATCTTTGGTGAACTTGTGATAAACCAAAGAAATATTGGGATCAGATTCATATTTTAATGCAGAAGAACTTTAAAATGAATATAAATTGAAACCAGAGGACAAGGAACTTGAAAAAAATGTATATGCTGGCTGCAGAGAAATTCTTTATGCACAAAAATGGAAGATATGTCTTTTCCCACAAGGGACGAATGAAAGAAAAATTAATGGCGTTAGCAGAGATGGCAAAATTAACAGTTTTAATCAGAGAAAAGAACATCTAGTTTTGTTTCTACCTGGAAACAGCTTCTAGACTTTGTGCTCAAGACAGAAAAATATGTAATTTTGACTTTCGGATTTGCTGATTAAAGTAGTTTGTTGTTAAATAAATGGCTAGTATTTACTAAGAATATAAAAGTAAAAAGTTGAGGCTGTACTTTTAATTTATATTCTACTGCGCTGAAGCAATTTAGAAGTCGATGCTGTTTTTTTTCTTTTCCTCTTTATCCTACACTTCTCCTCTTTATCCTACACTTCTCCTTCACCTGTCTTTATTTTCATTTGTACTTTATATTATGATAATACTAATTAAAAATATAAAATACAGTTGAACTAAAATGACATTTATACTAAATATAAATTAGAGAATTTTCTAAACCAGTTTCTCTTTAGAGATCAAGTTGAATCAAACATCCTTTTGATCCCAGAAGCTATGTCTAAAGCACTTGAAGAAACTGTGCAATCTCTATCTTTTATCATTTCTACCTAATAGTCTCCTAGAAGCTATTTGTTTTTTCGACATAACGTCCAACCATATTGTGTAAAAGATAGTTTGGCAATTCAAAATTCCAGATTCTGACAATCTCTTGCGTCTCTTTCTCCATAAAGGGGAAAAATGAGGCAGATTATAGTAAGAAAAGACAATTATAGATAGGCATCTGCAGAGATTGAGAAATTTTGAAAAGTCCCTTCTTAAGAAGAAGCAGAATAGATAATAGCCAGAATCTCTAGAAGTAGATATTGTTCTTGTTCTCCAGAGCTGGAGAATAGAACAAGGGCTTCTTAGTTGAGGTAAATAGGAAACTACGCATGATTAATATAAAGGTATGCTCCATTGTACTTTTTACTCCATTTTGTACAACTTTAACCCTATGATATTTGAATCAATGCAGCAGGAGCAGATTCATCAATAATATCAATGTGATTATAAGTCAGGCTGCACGTTATTGATTATTTATTGTTTTAATGGACTTTTTTCTTCTAAATAATTGGCAGTCAATGTAAATTATTTTAATCAATAAAAAACAAAATATTTATTTCGCCTTTCTCAACAACCTAATAGTTCATAATACAGCCAGATAATATTGAACATGAAATACCCTATAGGAGCTTTCTGATGGGGCAAAGCAATGTAACTTAATTCAGTATTCAAAGCATTAAAATTATGAGTTATCTTAACTAAATTTCCTAGAATCAACAACATATTCTGTCCATTCCCTTCTTCCCTACTAATTTATATGATCTCATTGCATCCATTCCTTCCCAGCATCTACAATTGCTTCCTTTGGTCAGAAAGTAAACAACAGTTTTCTTCTAAAATATGTTCATCATATTATTTTTTTATTTTACAAAACAAAAATGCATATTATAAAGTCAGAAAACATAGCATTATAAACAAATATTATATCTGAGATGTCATTATCAGCTATAAATTATTTATATCTGAAATAATTATCTCACTTTTCTCTTTAATAAGCTGAAAAACATGTCAAGGTTTCCTTTTTTTCCCCACCACACGTCAAACATGGAACCGAAACATAGACATTTCTCACTATTTCCTTCTTATTTTTGAATGTCTTTAAAATATTATTTAATTTTAAAAGCAAGAGACCAAAACACTAATACCTACAGGATTTTCCAATTAATCACTCCCAGCTACTTTCAGAACATTTTCAGTTATGAACCTCCACGTCTTTCTAAAGACTAATCCTTAAAGCTTCTCATGAAGGCCTTTGGTCAGTTTATTTTTCCATCAACTAATATTCTTGTTTACCTTTGATGATGTCAATGGGACACAGTTTCAGACATTTTTAATCTCTGAGCCAGACTTCATTAGATAAACAAATTGCTTCAGCCTAACTGATTCACCAATTTATATATGGTCTTTCATTTTATAATATTTCAAAGAGAAGGGCAATCATACTACATAATTAATAAAAGATAAAAACAAATATACTTTTTTGTACCTTTGAATCAATTTTTGACTGCTGGCACCAGTCTGCACCAGAGCTTTCAATTTTAATATAATGAAATAATGTCAATAAAATAATAATGTAAAGATACCTTATTACCCAATAATAAAGGGATTAACATGCCAAAAGATGACAAGAATTATGGACAAAATTGAATATCATAAAATGCTATTTTATAATATTGGTAAAGTTTATTAGCAGATAGTTGGAATTGTGGATGATAACAATTAAATAATAGTTAAGAGCAGCACAGACTAAAAATACCAGAGATAGAATTACATGTTATATTCTAAAGCATAAGAATTACATGAAATTAAATATCTTGCCTAATTGCAAAAAGATAGCAGAACAGGTGTAAAATGAAACTTTCTCATGATAATATTCCCTATAGTAGGAGAGCCGCTAAGTATAGTTTTAAAAAAGTGACAAAAAAGGAAAATGTAGGAGATGACCAGGCTGAGCCCTAGGGAGGGGTCAAACACTTCATAAGACACGAGTACCTGTGCTCCTGCAAGAGATCTAAGTCCAGCCTACCTTGAATGCCTCTCATATCTCCTGCTCATTTCCTTTAATCACCAGTTGGTCAGACGCTTGTAGAGAGCTTAAGCTTGCAGTAAATCTTTATACTCATTTGAACTGCCTGAATCTTCTGATTTCCCCAGCACTTGACATTAATCTAACCAAATGGTGGTTAAGGGAAATGAGCAGGAGATAAGAAAGACATTCAATGTGAGCTGGACTTAGATCTCTCGCAGGGACTTGTGACTTATGACGTATCTGACCCTTACCTCAGGCTCAGCCTGGTCATCTCCTACAGCAGGGGTCCCCAACCGCCGGTCCATGGACCCGCACCAGTCCGCAGCATGCCAACAAGCGGGCCGCACAAACAAGCAAAGCTCCATTCTCGGGTTGCAGGCAGTATTCAAAACCACACCCCCTCTGGTCCACGGAAAAACCTTTCTCTATGGCACCGGTCCCTGGTGCCCAAAAGGTTGGGGATCTCTGTCCTACAGGAACTTTGCAAATTGTACTCAAATTGTCCTTTGCTGGTCTGTAAAGCCAAAGAAAGCTGAAGAATGTTAATAGTTACAGCAATTGCTTCGCTTAACAGTTGTGCAGCTGATCCTAATTGTGATTGCTAAATGAGGACTATCTGTATACAATATTGATCAGTAACATCCAGTGCTCTACCTACCATATTATGGTAAAATTTCTGAACCCAGTCCATCTTCCAAAAGTATTTATTTCTACAATCCATTGCAGCAATCTATATGAGAAGTTATAATGACATGCATTTCTTAACTTTGATATTTCTGCCTTTGTAAAGTAATGAATGGTGCATCTAAACTGAACTAAGAAAGGGAACCTCAAAGATACAGAGGAAGTCACATTTCCATTGGCAAAGCTGTATATGCCAGCTAGCCAAAGCCATGAACTGATTCCTTGGAAGCACTTTCAAAAAATGCTGAATTAACACCTATTAACAGTACCTCTATTGCTCCTATACCAAGTTTTAGTTTGTCAGCAAGGGACTGATTAAGCTCTTCCGTTTCTTCACTTGGATTTGATAAAAAACAGAAATGCAATTTTGTGCTATCAGCACACCCTTGCATTCATTGAAAAAGGTCACATAAGTAATTAAAAAAGCAACTTTATAGAATTTCTAAGGATCTACTTGCAACGCAATTGAGTACAAATCCCTCTTTAAATTTTTGAGATTTCCTGTAAATACCACAGCAAAGTGACATTTTGCTGAATTTCACTGGTTAGCAAGACACTGAGGAGAATGGCCCCTAGATGCTGGATCCAAGCTGGCATAATCTCTCAGGGACAAAGGAGAGATCATTGACATTATCCACATGATTTCGGACAGTCCTGAGTATAGTAGACCATAGAAATTGTCATTTTTATGGTCAGTTTATGAGTGTAGTGGCTGAGAGTTGGGACTATATCAAGCTCACACTTGCAAAGCAGCCTCTACAGACATTAAGTTCAACTAACCTTATATCTTAATCCCTTATTTTATTTTATTTTTCACATAATAGAGATTAAGACGCTTTGGACAGGCAAGGTTTTACTTTATTCATCAGGTGAGTTTCCACCTCCTTAAAAGACAATAATATAAATTTGATTTTGAAAGTTTTAAATATATATATTTATTATAATAATTATATTATAATAAATATTATTATATTTTTTATTATAATATATAAATATATAATCCTTTGCTCCAATGAGGGAGTGAAGGATTTTAGAAATGAACCACTGGCTTAAAAATTGGTGTCATCAAAAGAACTTCAGTTTCCTAAACCATGGTCTGCATTATCTAGATCAGACCTGTCAAACCCGCGACATCATGTGACGTTGTGAGACGTATCAGGACTGTTTTGCCATTGCTGGCATTGCTGGCGGCTTCTGGATGACACGTCCGGCCCGTGGGCCAGCAGTTTGACACACCTGATCTAGATGAAGGGCTACTGGCAAGGAATGGAGTGAACCTCACAAGAACTGGAAAGAATATATTGGGAAACAATTGGCTCATCTTATCAAAAGGGCTTTAAAACAAAATTGAGGGGAGAGGGCGGCCAATCTTCAAGACCTTTAGAACCTAATTTCAAGCAAAAACCACTAGATAACCAATCATACAAAGAGGTAGGGAGTAAAGAGAAAGAAGAAAAAAAGGAAAAACACTATGAAGTAGAGAGTGATGGAAAGGATGGAAAACCCAGGTACAAAGTAGGAGATATAAGAAACATATCCAAGACCCATAAAGGACTCAAATGCCCATACACCAACACTCAAAGTTTAGGGAACAAGCAAGGTAAATTTGAAGTACTAGTACATCAAGGTAAATATGATATAGTTGCCATTACTGAAACATGGTGGAATGAAACTCATGACTGGAATGTACTGATGGAAGGATACAAACTATTCAAAAGAAACAGATCTAACAAAAGAGTATGTGGGGTTGCATTGTATATAAAAGCACAAATTATTAAAACTACATCTCTACAGAAATCCACAAAACCAAGGATGAAAACCTCTTAGAATCCATATGGGTCAATATAAAGGGAAAAAATAACAACATTGCTATAGGCATATACTACAGGCCACCCAACCAAGCAGAAGAAATAGATGAATCTTTGACTAACCAACAAATAAATGTATGTAGGAAATATTCCACAGTAGTAACAGGAGACTTTAACTACCCTGACATCAACTGGGAGACAGCAAGTAGGAGATCAAACAGATTCCTAACCAATCTAGCTGACACCTTTGTCATCCAAAAAGTAGAGGAAAGCTATACTGGACCTAATTCTTACTAATAGAGAAGAAGTGATAGAGGGAGTTGAAGTTGCCGGAACTTTGGGTGAGAGTGACCATTCATATTGGAATTCAATATAATGCAAATGCAAGCAATAGAACATAATCTAGCCAGTGTCTTAAATTCTAAAAGAGCTTATTTTAACAAACTCAGAGAGAGTCTAAGAAAAATTCCATGGATGAAAATCCTAAAGGGGACTCAAGAAGTGTGAGAAACTCTGAAAAATATGATCATAAAAGCCCACTCCAACACAATACCACTGAAAAAGAAAAAGAAAAAATCCAAGAAGAAACCAACATGGTTGCACAAAGATCTCTCTGATAAACTGATAAACAAATAGGATAAGTACAAAAAATGGAAAGAGGGACACATAACTAAGGCAGAGTATCAGCAGATAACCCGAATCTGCAAAGATGAAGACAGGAAAGCAAAGGCTCAAAATGACTTGCAACAAAAGTCAAAGATAATAAAAAACTTTCTTTCAACATATAAATAACAAGGAAAAAGTCAAGGAAACAGTAGATCCACTTAAGAGAGAAGATGGCAAGGAAGTAACAGGCAGCAAACAGAAAGCAGAGCTGCTTAACTCATACTTTGCATCAGTCTTCATGCAAAAAGAAACTATAGCCCAACCTACCAAAAACCTAACTGTAAAAGATAGACTATAAATAAGAATTAAAGAATTAAAATAAGCAAGAAAATAGTTAGAGAATGCTTATCTGATCTTGACGAATATAAATTATTGGGACCTGATGATGGTAGTGCAATGGTTAGAATGCAGCACTGTATTCCAGGCTACTTCAGTAAACAGTTTAGAGAGGGCTGTAAAGCACTGTGAAGTGGTATATAAGTGGTATTGTTATTACATCCCAGAGTTCTGAAGGAACTGGCAGAAGTTATCTCAGAACCATTGTACCATATCTTTCAAAAATCCTGATTGGAACTTCTGGAAGCAGCACGGAGCTGGAGGTGAACTGAAGAAAAAGGGGGGGGGAGAGGAAAGGATATAAAAGGAGGTGGTTTTGGCGGGGGGGAAGAAAACAGGGAAAAAAGAGAAGAGGACGGAGAAGAATCTGTGGAAGGAGAGCTCGGCAGGCAGGGAGGAAACAGGGACAGGGAAGAAGCAGCAGCTGTTGCTGGAAGAAAAGCTCCCCTGGTTCATTTTCTCCAGCCAGGAGAATGAAATCAGCGCTGGTGAAATGAAAAGTGAGAGATGAGCATGTCGGAAAGGAGGTGGGTTTATTTAGTTCTGGATCAGCTGGCAGCTTGATTGGGTTACCATAAGGATTTTTGTGCATTTTTTACAGCGTTTTGTAATTCAGAGGCTCGGTTTGTGTGCTTTGGTTATTGGAATATTTTAGTCTGTATTTTAGGCTAGCAATGAGTCCAAAGTGTTGACTTCTGTAGGTTTAATCCCTTTAAACAAATGTAATTAGTTTTACCCCCTTATCTTGAGTCTGTCTATGGCTTTTAGAAAGTTTTCTTTGAAGGTAAACAGGCTTAATTTAAAGCTAAAGCTTTTTGCAATTGCCGGAGCCTTTCAGTCTTGGATTGCAACATTGTGACATGTTGACACGCCTGAGGCAGCTTAAAGAAAAAAAATGGAGTTTATGTGTTTCTTTATTCTGGGATGCTTTTGTGAGCCTTTCTTGCTTTGCACTTGATTCCTGTGTCTTTAAGGGTACAGGGAAGGGCATTCTTATTACACTGTGGAAAGAGAGCTCAGAAGGCAGGGAGGAAGAAGAGGAAAGGGAGAGAGGAAGAAGGGCCGACCAGCTAGCTCAGGGGTCTACAAACTTAGCAACTTTAAGACCTGTGGACTTCAACTCCCAGAATTCCTCAACCAGCCATGATGGCTGAGGAATTCTGGGAGTTGAAGTCCACAAGTCTTAAAAGTGCCAAGTTTGAAGACCCCTGAGCTAGCTGGTAGTGGTGCATATTAATAAACATGGATAAATTCATCATACATTTGTCAGTGCAAAGGGAAAGTGATTCAGCAAAGGAACAGCTACTGAAGAAATTAAAACTGGTACTTTTTTCCTTTTTTTCTACAGTTTGTAATATTGTATTAGATTATAGAATAAAATACAAAAGCAAATAGTAGAACACAGTGGGGAGGAAAAAGGGGGGAAAGTGAAGGGGAGAAGGGAAAAAGAACAGACTTCCTCTGTTGCAGTAGAAAGAGGCATTAACATTGAACCTCAACTTTTTATTTTTCCATAATATTATAAACTACCCATTTCTATAACAACAAATGAATCTAATCAGTAAAATCCAAAATCCCCCCCCCTTTTTAGCCATCAAGTTTTTGACACCTTGCTAAGCACTGTTGGTACTCAAATATTGTCATGTCCTAAAAGTGGTACAATCTGTGAAAAGATTGAAAAGCCCTGACTTAAGACTTCAGCAAGGCATTCGACAAAGTAGACGACAACCCACTTCTTGATAAACTAGAAAAATATGGAATAGACAGCATCACCACCAGATGGATTTGTAACTAGCTGACAATCATACTCAATGAGTCATCCTTAATGGTACTACATCTACATGGATGGAAGTAATCAGTGGGGTACCACAAGTTCTGTCTTAGGCCCAGTACTCTTCAATATCTTCATAAATGACTTAGATGAGGGAACAGAAGGGGAACTCATCAAATTTGCAGATGACACTAAACTGGCAGGAATAGCCAACACCCAAGAAGACAAGCTCAGGATCCAAAAAGATCTTGACAGACTTGAACAATGGGCCCTATCCAACAAAATGAGTTTTAATGTGGAGAAAAACAAAGTTTTACATTTAAGTACAGATTAGGCGAGACCTGGCTCAAAAACAGTAACTGTGAGAGGGACCTTGGAGTCCTAGTGGATGATCACTTGACTATGAGCCAGCAGTGAGCAGCCGCCGCCAAAAAAGCTAATACAATCCTGGGTTGTATAAACAGAGACATAGAATCACAATCACGCGAAGTATTAGTACCGCTTTATAAAACCCTAGTGAGACCACACCTGGAATACTGCGGCCAATTTTGGTCACCATATCACAAAAAAGATGTTGAGAGTTTGGAAAAAATACAGAGAAGAGCAACTAAGATGATCAAAGGCCTGGAGACTAAAACATACGAAGAACGGCTGCAGGACTTGGGTCTGGCCAGTCTAAAGAAAAGAAGAAATAGGGGAGACATGATAGCAGTGTTCCAGTATCTGAGAGGCTGCCACAAAGAAGAGGGGGTTATTCACCAAAGCACCAGAGGGAAGGACGAGAAACAATGTTGGAAACTGATCAAAGAGAAAAGCAATCTGGAATTAAGGAGAAACTTCCTAACAGTGAGGATAATTAATCAGTGGAACAGCTTGCCTCCAGAAATCCTGGGCGCTCCATCATTGGAGATTTTTAAGAAGAGACTAGACAGACACTTGTCTGAGATGGTATAAGTTCTCCTACTTGAGCGGGGGGCTGGACTAGAAGACCTCCAAGGTCCCTTCCAGCTCTATCCTATTCTAATTCTAATATAATCCTTGGTTGTATAAACAGAGGCATAGAATCAAAATCACGTGAAGTATTAGTACTGCTTTATAAAGCCTTAGTAAGGTCACACCTGGAATGCTGCATCCAGTTTTGGTCACCATATTACAAAAAAGATGTTGAGACATTGGAAAAAGTGCAAAGAAGAACAACTAAGATGATTAAAGGCCTGGAGACTAAAACGTATGAAGAATGTTTGCAGGATTTGGGTTTGGTTAGTCTAGAAAAAATAAGGACTAGGGGGGACATGATAGCAGCATTCCAGTATTTGAGAGGTTGCCATAAAGATAAGGGTCATCTTATTTTCCAAAGCACCAGAGGGCAGGACAAGAAACAATGGATGGAAACTAATCAAGGAGAGAAGCCACCTGGAATTAAGGAGTAACTTAATGAACCAGTGGAACAGCTTGCCATCAGAAGTTGTGGGTGCTTCATCACTGGAGGTTTTTAAGAAGAGACTGGACAGCCACTTATCTGAAATGGTACAGTCTCCTGCTTGAACAGGGGGTTGTACTAACTAGAAGACCTCCAAGGTCCCTTCCAGCTCTATTCTTATTGATTGATAAGATTTTTGCACTATGCAGCAAAAGTGTCCTTAGTATACAGATTTTGGAATAATGAATTAAGGGCCAGAGGGATTTAGAATTATAATTTTGAATTATTTAGAAGAAATTTTCTCAGGTCCCTCTTTAAGGGGACCTTAAAGGCTAGCACTAGAGTCAAAGAATAAAGAAAATGGAACAAAAATCCTTACTGCAAAACTTTCAGTCAACCAAATACTTTTCAGTCACATGGATGTCTATGAAATTAATTTGAAGGGGGATTTAAACGTAATACAAATGGATCTGATGAATGACTCATTCCCCAAAGGACATAAACAAATATCAAACCATATCTTACCTGGCAAGGGAGATATTAAATCGGGAAAATGATATATATATGAACAAACTGATATTATAAATCTTACCTGATATTTTAAAATTATTTCTTAACCCCTTCAAAAGAGATGGTTTGCTGCTCAACTGTGTTTCAAAGTAAAAACCCTCCAGAACTTTAACATATTTCTTTTGTATCAATAAGTAAAATTTATCTTCTGGTTAGACAAAAGAGCTCTGCTAAGATCTGGAAGGATCTTTTTTTAAAGTGACAAACAAAAAGATAAATTTTACTTATTGATACAAAAGAAATATGTTAAAGTTCTGGAGGGTTTTTACTTTGAAACACAGTTGAGCAGCAAACCATCTCTTTTGAAGGGGTTAAGGAATAATTTTAAAATATCAGGTAAGATTTATAATATCAGTTTGTTCAATCACAGTTAAAGAAGAAAATAGCTATCTGGTTGCCCTTACTGGACTTTTCTGACAAAGACTGATTAATATAGCATTTGGATCATATTTATCTAATATAAGAGATGAGCTATGTAGAGAAGTGAGATTATTTAGAGACAGTGAAAAGTTATTAAAAGTTTTTATCTGCTGGGTTGAATGGGGATGTTACTTCTTTCTCCTTCTGTTTCCCCTTTTATCTGTATCACACTCCTCTTTTATTTTTCTGTTTATATTTTTTGTAAATGTATTGAGTTTTATTGTTTATTTATACTTCTTAATAAAATTACATGAAAAAAAACAATCCCTCTTAGAATTTTAAACGTAACATATAACATTTAATCTAACTAATGTATTTTGTCTATAACACGGGTCGGCAACCCGCGGCTCCGGAGCCACATGTGGCTCTTTGAGTCTTCTACTGAGGCTCGCAGCCTCCTCCACCATTTGCAGAGAGAGAGACAGAGAGAGGCACTTGCACTTCCCTTCTCTCTCTCTCTCTCTCTCTCTCTCTCTCTCTCTCTCTCTCTCTCTCTCTCTGTAAAAAAGAGAGTGGCCTCACGCTGTTCTCGGACAAGCTGACAAGCTTATTGGGCGAGGCTCCTGCCTTTGCTCTGTCAAAGCAGGAAGCAGCAGGCAGCAGGAAGCAGGAAGCAGCAGCTCTCTCTCTCTCTCTCTCTCTCTCTCACACACACACACACACACACTGAGTGGGGGAAGAGGACTGGCAGAGCAAGGGCAGGAGAGAGCCAGCCCAATAAGAATGTGTGTCAGTTTGTTGGAGTACAGCGTGAAGCCAGCTTGCCAGGTGAGCAGAAGATCGGAGGGGGGGGGAGGGGGGGAGGAAGAGAAAGAGAGAGAGAGAGAGAGAGAGAGAGAGAGAGAGAGAGAGAGAGAACTCATGCACAGCAGCCTCTATTTCTTTTTAATTAAACTCTTCAATCAAGCTTCTCCCCCCCTCGCGCGCGCAAGTTTTGCGGCTCCCAGTGTTTTCTTTTCTCTGGAAAACGGGTCCAAGTGGCTCTTTGAGTGTTTAAGGTTGCTGACCCCTGGTCTATAAGAATGGCAAGCATGATGGAACAGAAAACTACTGAGAAGTATGAAAGAACCAATAAGGTTGCATAGTACATTCTGTCCCTCATTCAGCACAAAACATCCCATAAGATAATTGTGACAGTATTCAATTACCTAACTGAAAAGAGGATTTCAGCACCTATTCCATAATCACTAGCATCTTGCTCATGAAAGGGTTATAAACCACTAACATAATTATGCATATCTTCAGGATCAAACAATATTTGTCCGGATACTTACTATATTAATAAACTGCAAAGAAAATAGTTTTACTAAGCACTTTGCATTCACAAAAATGCAATTATTTTGGAGACTCTCACTAGATTTCCAAGTGTCTTTAGATCACAATTCTCCTACACAGTTCTTTAGAGAAAATCAGATCCAAATTATAATTTATTTATTTATTTATTTATTTATTTCTATTTGGTGTTGCTCAACTGCAAGGCAACTCTGGAGAGATGATTCAGAACATGCAGAACATAATAAAATAAGATAATAAGAGAAAAGATAGAACAAAAACAAAGAAACAAAGAAGCTGGCAGACAACCCAAAATATACCCCATCCATCTCTGACACCCAGTCAGATCTTTATGGCTCTCTCAAACACCAGCATGTTGGTGATCAATCCAGAATCTCATTCTAGAGAGTAGACACTATAACAGAGAAACATGCGTCCTTCAACCTGTTAAAATACATTGTTTAATTGAAGGATCCCAGAGCATACCAATGCTGTTCAGCTCAATTTCAAATCAGCTGGACTGTCATTACAGGAGAGAAGGGGCGTTGTCTTACCTGAACGCCTTTTCTCAGCGTGATGAATGGAGAATCCACCAATGGGTTATCTTGGACCTCCTGCCCACTTAGACCAAAACAATCAAAGCTGCCACGCCTCTCTGGTTGAGGGCACGCCCCCAGTTTCGAAAGGGCGAAGCCAATGACTGTACGACGTGTTGGCTCCCAGACCCTAAACACTGGACCTGACTGCGTCCAAGGGATGGGTGTGGATTCTCCATTCATCACGCTGAGAAAAAGCGTTCAGGTAAGACAACGCCCCTTCTCCAGCGTGAAAGAATGGAGAATCCACCAATGGGACTTACCAAAGCCCTACTGTCCCAATGGGAGGGGAGCAGACTGGGCCAGTGTCCCTGCCGCCGGCACCACCTGTTGCAGTACCCTGCGGCCAAAGGATGCCTCCGCCGAGGCAAACTTATCAAGGCGATAATGGCACACAAAAGGGGAAGGCGAGGACCATGTCGCCGCCCTGCAAATGTCCTCAATGCTGGCCTGTGTGGCCCATGCTGCTGAGGTAGCAGCACTGCGAGTAGAATGGGCCGTCAAGTGACCTGGAACTGGTAAAGAAGATGTCTGATACGCTTTGGAAATACAGGCCCTAATCCACCTGCCAACGGTAGAGGAAGATACCTTCTTACCCTTGGAGGCCGGGTGGAAGGAAACAAAAAAAGGCCTCAGATCTACGAAAGGACTCCGTCCGCTTGACGCAACAGCGCAATGCCCTGCGAACATCGAGAGTGTGCCATTGCCTTTCCAAAGTATGAGACGGATTAGGACAAAAGTTCGGTAACACGATCTCCTGTGCCCTGTGGAAAATGGTGTTCACCTTAGGAACGCATGAGGGGTCCAGGCGTAGGACCACTCTGTCCGTGTGAAAGACACACAGGTTTTTTCTGACAGAAAGAGCTGCAAGCTCCGAGATGCGCCTAGCCGAGGTAACTGCAACCAAGAAAGCAACCTTAAGAGACAAGGACCTAAAAGTGCAGGACCTAAGGGGGTCAAAAGGCACCTGAGTAAGGGCCTGTAAGACCCGGGGCAAATTCCAAGAGGGATATCTATGTACTACCGGCGGTCTACTGTTGGTGACCCCTTTTAGAAAGGATCGTACCTTGGGGTGATGGGCCAGTGGCTCTAAGGTGTCACAGGTAAACACCGTGGCTGGAGCCGAGATCAGTCGGCGAATAGTGTTGGGCGCCAAGCCTTTATCAACACCCTCCAACAAATAGTCTAATATCCGTGGAATGGTTACCTCTGAGATAGCTAAGTGATTGCTGTCACACCAACAGCAGAAATATCTCGAAGTGGAGTCATAAATGCGATTGGTCGCCGGTCTCCGGGAGGCCTGAATCATAGAAATCACTCCCGAGGAATAAGATTCTTGGGTCAAGGCCCTGCGTTCAAGTGCCAAGCGGCTAACTGCAGCCACTGAGGCTCCGGTTGTTGTATGTCCCCCTGCACTAGGCGAATCCGATTTGGAGGAATCCTCCATGGAGGGACCATGGAGAGGCTCACGAGGTCGGCAAACCACGGTCGTCTCGGCCAGTGCGGGGCAATGAATATGACCTCTGCCTGTTCCTGCAATACCTTCCTGATAACTGCTGGGATCAGAGGGAGAGGTGGGAAGGCATACAGTAGTCCCCCTGGCCAAGGGCTGCGAATAGCGTCCGTCCTCTCCGCCCCCGGAGAGGGGAACCTGGAACAGAATCTTTGAAGTTGGGAGTTTTCCGGAGAGGCGAATAAGTCTAGGACCGGCAACCCGAATCTGTCCGATATCTCCCTGAAGAGATCCGGATGTAGGCTCCATTCCGAATGGTCCACTGATGCCCGGCTTAAAAAATCCGCCTGACGGTTTGCCTTCCCTGAGATGTGTTCGGCTTTCAGGGAGAGGAGATTGCTTTCTGCCCAAGACCCCAATAACATGGCCTCGGCCATGAGAGATCGGGATCGGGTACCGCCCTGACGGTTCACATGGGCCTTTGCCGCCACGTTGTCCGTGAGGACTAGCACGTGCTGCCCCGCCACCTGGTTGCAGAGGTGGCGAAGGGCCAGATGAATGGCTCTCAGTTCCAGCCAGTTGATATTGTGTGCCAGATCTGCTCTGGACCACCGACCCTGAGCCAACTGAGATTGGAAATGGGCCCCCCAACCAAACAGACTGGCGTCTGTGGTCAATGTCAGCCTGCTGGGCTCCTTGAATAGTGACCCTTTTGCCACCTCTGGGGAGGCCCACCACAGAAGGGATCTTAGGGTCTGAAGGGGGACCCGTACCCTTTGGTTGGAAGAGCTTGTGCCCAGTCTTTGGAATGGGAGCAAGAACCATTGAAGGTGTCTGGAGTGTAGCCTGGCCCAAGGCACTATCTCTAGGCAAGATATCATCTTTCCCAGTAACTGGGAGAAGACAGCCAGTGTTGCTACACGCTCCCTGCGGATCTTGAGAACCATGTCTCGAATGTCGTCTTGTCCGTCTCGAGATAGATAGACCCGGCAAAGGTCTGTGTCTGTTATCGCGCCCAAGTGTAGTAGGCGTGTTGCGGGAGTCAATTGACTCTTGTGAAAGTTGACTGAGAAACCGTGACCCTGGAGGGTCCTTATGGTGAGGGCCAGTTCCGCTTGGGCGGCCAGAGCGGAGGACGACTGGATGAGAATGTCGTCCAGGTAACATTGGACGCGCACCGATACTAGTCGTAGGTGTGCGGCAAGTACCGCCAGGATCTTGGTGAAGACCCTGGGCGCTGGGGATAGGCCGAAGGGGAGGGCCCTGTACTGGTAATGATTGTTGGAATAACAAAACCGGAGATATTGCCGATGGTTTGGATGAATAGAAAGTCCCCCCGTCGTACGCTTGCCAAGATGGACCGAAGCGTCTGCATTTGAACTTTCGGTACGACAGGTGAGAGCTCAGGCCCTTGAGGTCTAGTATCGCCCTCCATCCCCCTGAGGCTTTTGGAACCACGAATAGGATGGAGTAAAAACCCCTGTGTCAGCTGATCGACTGGAACCCGTTCAATGGCTCGTATGTGCAATAGATGCCGGATGGCCTCCCCCAGGAGGGTCTTCCTGACTGGCTTCCTGAGGAGGGAACAGGAAACAAGGCGCCAGGGTGGCCTGGCCACGGACTCCAGAGACAGCCCGTCCCTGATGGTGCTTAGCACCCAAGAGTCCGAGGTGGTGGTCTCCCATTGGTGGAGAAAGTAAGTTAGTCTGCCGCCTATGGGAGCTTCCCTCCCCGAGTCACCTGGATCTACGGAAGGGGCGGCCGCCTCTGCCTCGAAAGGGTCTCTTACCCTGAGCCTGCTGTCTGTATCTGTCCCTGTCCCTGGACCGGTCAAAAGAACGGTCCGAGCCTGCGGAAAATGGCCGGGCGACCTGTGCTGAGGCCGAATCTGATCCCGTCCGAAAGGGCTGCCGACGGGTGTACGGGGAGAAACGACGGCCTGGTCTCCTGGAAAGGTGGTAGAGAACCCTTCGTTTCTCCTTGTTTTCGACTCAGTAGGGGGTCAGGACCTCCCCAAAGAGGCGGGCACCGCGGTACGGGGCGGAAGCTACGCGCCATTTGTGTCTAGTCTCAGCCTTCCAATTTCTAAGCCATAGAAGCCTGCGTGCGGAGACGTTGGATGCGATGACCCGGGCAGAAAATCTTGCCGCCTGCAAGGACACGTCCGCCATGTACTGTGATGCGGCCATGAGCTTTATCAAGTCCTGGTGGACTCTTACCTCTTCCGGGGGAATTCTAGCCTGCAATTGGCGGAGCCACATAAGAGAGACCCTGGCGAAGAATGAGGCCAGGGTAGAAGCTCTTATAGACCAAGCTGAAGCTTGGTGTGTCCTGCGGAAAGAAGCCTCGGATTTTTTATCCTCAGGCTTCAACGCCTCCACCATATCTCCAGGTACCCTGGAATCAGAATATAAGGGTAGTAAGGATTCATCAACCTCAGGCACCTCCAGGGCCTCATTCAGAGCTGGTTCCGTGTCAAGCAGCCTGCAGTCTATTCCCCCAGTAGAGGGGGGGGAGCACCTGGGGCCTCCCATTGACCCCTAATGGATGTTTTTTTATTATTATTATTATTATTATTATTATTATTATTATTATTATTATTATTATTATTATTATTATTATTATTATTATTATTATTATTATTATTATTATTATTATTTTAAACATGGGGGGGCAAGGTATATGTTTGTGTAACACCACTGGTTCTAAAAGCAGCGGATCCGTGTCTTGGCCAGGAAGCTGTTCAGGCACCTGTTCAGGTACCGAAGGCTGAGCCAACTGTATCCTACCAGTCGCACATTTAGGGGACTTACGCTTTCCGTGTCCACTGGAGGTGGTAGCCTGTGGCTCGGTGTTATCTGCCATTGTAAAGCGAGAGTGTTCAGTGGGGTGCTGAAGCGTCTCGGTCTGCAAGAGATGCGGCTGTTCCCCACCTGAGTGGGACTTGCCTCCACGTGGATCAGTGATGGTCCGGCCCACCGGCAAGCGCAGACTCACACTTAGCGACGGCTGTCGCGGGTCACCAGCGATAATGAGACTGAGCGTGAGACCTACTTTGAGGCCAATGTCGCGCTTAGTGACGGGATCAACCCGTGTCTCACTTAGTGACGGCAAGCTCAGTATTGACCGTTCACTAGATGCAGACTGTGGCAGCAGGCTATGACTGGCAAGGCCCATGTAAATGTGGCTTCTGGAGCCTTAGGGTCCTGAAGTCCCTGTTCCTCTTCAAAGAGGGAAAGGAGTTCCTGATAAGGACCAGTTGAAGGAGCCCCTTCTAAAGCCCGCTCTGGTGACCATGGGGCCTGAGGCTCAGGTTGAGGGCCACAAGGGAGTGCCACCATTGTGGTAGGGGGCGGCTTAACCGTCTCCCCTACAGCCAGTTATTGCGCACGTGAGAACTGTCTCTCCAGGGCACGATGCCTACGAATGGCCTGTTTGTCGGCCGCCTTGGAGGCTGCTTTCTTTGGGCCGGCCTTGGCCTTGATTTTTGCGGCTGCCTCCTGACTAGAGGACTTACGCTTTCCGTGCCCACTGGAGGTGGAAGCCTGTGGCTCGGTGTTATCTGCCATTGTAAAGCGAGAGTTTTCAGTGGGGTGCTGAAGCGTCTCGGTCTGCAAGAGATGCGGCTGTTCCCCACCTGAGTGGGACTTGCCTCCACGTGGATCAGTGATGGTCCGGCCCACCGGCAAGCGCGGACTCACTTAGCGACGGCTGTCGCGGGTCACCAGCGATGATGAGACTGAGCGTGAGACCTACTTTGAGGCCAATTTCGCGCTTAGTGATGGGATCAACACGTGTCTCACTTAGTGACGGCAAGCTCAGTATTGACCGTTCACTAGATGCAGACTATGGCAGCAGGCTATGACTGGCAATGCTCAATGGCTGTGATTGTGTTTAAAGACCTGGGACTCTCAGGCAATCTCTCATCCAAGTACTAACCAGGCACAATCCTTCTTAGCTTCTAAGATCAGTCAAGCTCAAGAAAATGCTGCCACCTGCTGAGGCTGGCTTGCATATACAATAAGAGGACCCCTATGTCCCTTGTGGCCTTTTGAGTCTATGTTTGAGTGAACTGAGATGGGCCAAGGGAAAACGAAAGTAGGCTGATCGGCCTCTTCTTAGTCAGGAGAAGGCCGGCCTGAAAGCTGGTGAGGTGGGAAGGTGAAACCGAAACTAATTCAGTCTGTGCTCCACGCAGTCCAAAAACGGAGGCCGCAACTCACAGGTAAATTTGGGCACCCTGGGACAGCTGGAGAATAGGGAGCAGCCCCCTTACATCCACAGCTCTCCCAAATTGACCCAGCACCTCACAGGCTTGTAATAAAGCAGCCGATCGGCCTAAATTTCCAAGGCTCTAAGCAGTCCGGAGAGGGGGGGGAATGCACTCCCACCCCCAGGGGACACCCCCCAGAGAAGCCTAGAAGGCTAAACAAGCAAGGAGAAGTAGGAAAAAACCGATTGGGATCGGCAGCCGCGACGATCAGCTGTGGGGAGGAACATAAATTCAACGAAAAGGCACTCACAAAGAATAAAACCTTTTTTTCCCTTCTAGAACAGCGCTGATCCCAGTGCTGTCCAGAGGAGAAAAAACAATGAAGAATCCACCAATGGAATAGTTTTAAATAAAGCCTCATTCTCAAATAGATTTAAATAAAGCCTGATTCTCAAAATAGTTTTAAATAAAACCTGATTTTCAAATCGCTGGGAGCCAAAACTACCACGTCTGTCTGGGCTGAAGACCAAAACGAAACTGGGGGCGTGCCCTCAACCAGAGAGGCGTGGCAGCTTTGATTGTTTTGGTCTAAGTGGGCAGGAGGTCCAAGATAACCCATTGGTGGATTCTCCATTCTTTCACGCTGGAGAACAGCATCCTATGTGACTATGTAAAATGATAAATTCCATATAGAATCCTATGATATAGGATTTTTAAACTCATAGCAAGCCAAGTTTAACCCCTCTGCATTGTAATAAACAAAGATGATTAAATGGTTAAATGTTTTTCAGCAAGGCTGCTTGAGAAGAATCCTCTACATCTCATATCATGACCACATTCACTCATGAAGAAGTATTACAAAGCTCAGATTTAGAACACCTATCGAGAACTGTGAATGAATGTCTCATGCAGCTTATTGGCCATATCTTACGTATGCTTAAAGACTGGCATCCAAAAATTGCATTACGTTGGATACTTCCTGGAGGAAAAAGAAGACAAGGCCAGTCTTGAAAAACATGGTACCAACACTTAAGGAAGATTTTAAGATTATTAATGTCCCTTGGAACGATGCTGAAGATGCTGTGAATGATCAAAATCACTGGAAAATACTTGCTGCCCAAAGTGCTCTGCACAGTACCTTATAAAGTTTATAACATTATAATAAGATGAAATAATCTATAGTTGAATAAAAATGTAAATAAAAACCTTTAAAGTTTTCACAACTAGAAAGGAAGGGGTTCAAGCTTTGCTGCGTTTCTTTAGATCAGAGGTCACCAACCTTTGTCAATTGGCGGACCGGAGGAAAAGGGAGGGGAAAGCAATTTACATGCATGAGTGCGCATGCACAGGCCCGTGAGCACATGCATGCCGCAAATGGGGCAGGGCTAGCACCTGCATACTAGCCCCGCCCCATTCTTGCGTGGTGCAGCGCCTTGTTTCTGTGCCCTGCGGCGCGGCGGCGGCCTGTTTTTGTACCCTGAGGCATGGCAGTGGCATCCCATTTTTGTGCCCTGAGGTGCAGCAGCATCCCGTTTTAGCGCCCCGAGGCACGGCGGGGGTGTTTTTGTGCCCAGCTGCTGCGCTAGTGCAAGTGAGGGGGTATGCGCGCACACTGGCCAACCTGTCCTGCAGCCAGGTGACCAGGAGGCCACGGCCCACTACTGGGCTGCGGCCCAGTTTGGGGACCCCTGCTTTAGATCACAGAAAACCATCTGAGTTTTAAATTAGTGGCTAGGTAGTGGCTAGTCTGTAATATATTTTAAGGTTAATATTACAAATTAAAGTTGGAACTGCCAGTTACTCCATCTCCCCAAAGAACCTCCAGCCCAAATTGAGAATCTTACCAATAGTTAAAAACTATATACAAACAATGTTCAATTAAGGTAACTAACAGAATGAGTAATTTAGATTTAAGTTGTAGTTTAAGGATTTAATGTCACAATACCAAATTTTAGCATAATTCCAGAATAAGAGCGTTGGAAGGGACCTTGGAGGTCTTCTAGTCCAACCCCCTGCTCTGGTAGGAAACTCTATATCATTTCAGACAAATAGTTCTCCAATCTCTTCTTAAAAACTTCCAGTGTTGGAGCATTCATAACTTCTGGAGGCAGGTTTTCCAGATTAATTTTTCTGTCAGGAAATTTCTCTTTAATTCTAGGTTGCTTCTCCCCTTGATTACTTTCCATCCATTGCTTCTTGCCTGCCTTCAGGCGTTTTGGATAATAGGTTGACTCTCTTCTTTGTGGCAACCCCTTAGATATTGGAACACTGCTATCATGACACCTTGAGTCCTTCTTTTCATTAAACTAGACATACCTAATTCCATTCTTTATATGTTTTAGACTTCAGTCTAATCAACTTTTTTGCTCTTCTTTGCACTCTTTCTAGAGTCTCAACATCTTTTTTACATTGTGGTGACCAAAACTGGATGCAGTATTCCAAGTGTGGTCTTACCAAGGCATTATAAAGTGGTATTAACACTTCACGTGATTTTGATTCTATCCCTAGGACTGCATTGGCTTTTTGGGCAGCTGCAACACACTGCTGGCTCATATTTAAGTGACTAGGACTCCAAGATTTCAGAATTTCATAGTGATGTTTTCATCTTTCTTATTTAAGCAAGTTAACCAGAAGGAAATTATTCTATATTTTATTATATAGATGACCCTATTTGCTTCTCTTTCCTGTAACGAAATTATAGTTTTCTATAAAGAGGTTATTCCATCCATTTCCTTCATTACATTTTACACTAATTGAATGAGATCCATAACTACAAACTGAACTATCTTTTTGTCTTGATCAAAATGGACTTGTGCTAATTCATCACAACTGGTGAAATTTCTGGAACAATATTTACAGACCAAAAATACCTTGCAATCTGACAGTAATATTTATTGTTATGCAAAGGATGTGTAATAGAGAGTACAATGAATGCTACTTTCTGCTGAAAAAAAGTTTCAAAGAAACATGTGGATAAGGAAGCTTTTTAGCTTCTCCCTTTAATGGAATTCAGTGGCCCCAATTAAAGCTACTCAAAGGTCAGGGAGCCCCCCCCCCAGTGCAGCATTCCATTAGTCTCAATAGACTGCCAAGAAAGAAAAAATTGGTACCCTGCCCCCAGCCAGGCATACATCCCAGATTTCTCTATACTCCAGCCTCTGAGAATGCAATCCATACTAATTTATTAACTTTATACACTCCAATCTTTTACCTTCAATCAGATTAATATTGGGCTAAGGAATCAATAAATCACATTAGAGTTGTCTCTTTCTACACCAAGAAATGAGTTGTTATGATTCCTTGGCTAAGGTCTAAAATAGCAAGTTTTACATTTGCATTTATATATGTATCATCTTTTTGCAAATGGTTCTGGTAAATCAATTTCAACTGAAGCCCAAATAGATGAAAATGGCTTAAAAAGACCTGAACAACCATAAAACCATAAATTACCTTTTCATCTTTAACACTTTAAATAGTTTACATTCCTTTAGTTTTATCAAAAATGAAAACAGTACAGATAAAAAAGAAGGCATGGAGAAAAAAAACAGACTATTACCTCATTTTCTTTAACTGGATTCCAATATAAGGTTAACATTTCAAATGGTAATCTACTCTGTAAGAGCATCTATATTTTTACTTGAAAGCAAACAATTTGATTTTATCTGGCTACAAAGGGTTATGACTCATTAAAATTCAAGGTGAACCTATGCATTCAGAAGTGCGCACTAATGAATTCAGTGGACCTTATTCTAAAACATACATGGCAAAAATATAGGTAGTCCACTAAAAACCTTCAGTCGTTAAGAGGACACTATCTTCATACATTAAAAGTGGGGGTTTTGATATTTGTAATAAATTTTCATGGAAAATTAAATATGTGTTTCACCCAATCAAAATTCATATTTTACTATAGTTTCAGGCTTATATTAGAAGATGCTAATGTGAGTGGCGAGGTGACTAGTGGTGAAGATGTTCGTCTCCCACTCAGAAGGTTGAGAGTTCAATCCTAGATAGCAGCAGATCTTTCTCTCTCAGGGCGCAAAGAAAAAATATCTGCTGAGAACTCCATGTAGGCCTCAGGAAAGGCATCTGGCCAGTAAATGTTGTAGGTCCATCCAGCTGTCTCCAACTCTACCCCAAATTAAGGGATTACAGGGTCATAAAAAGGAAGCTTTATTAGAAGATGCTAATATAATGCTTCCCCTGAAAGGGTCACTTCTATCCGTTTCCCAGGTGATCAGCCCAACCTGATCGAGGGACCCCAACACATCTTGGAAGGAGTTATTGGCTTTAATTAAAAATAATGGCTATAAATATAAAGTTCAAATTAAGTATTCAAGTATTACATCTTATGATAAGCAGTGTTGCTCAAGCTAAAAATGTCCCATAAACTATGCTTTTTGATCAAATAGCCCTCATAAACATGTCCTCTGCAGGCCCAGTCAGAGCCCTATGAAGTCTTCATTTTGTGGCAGCCATGATATAGTCTCTAGGCCGAGACATAAATGTTCTCTCTTCCTTGGGGGGCAATCTCTCTCTTTCCGAAGGAATGCAGGTTCTTTTCCGCATGATAGCTTCATTCTTTTTGTATTCCCTCTCAAGTCCTTTTTTTCCTCAGCTGTTCCAATCCTCCTCCCCAGCCCTCTGATTTTTCTCTCCCTGCTGTGGACTACATTTCCCAGAAATCTCCATCAGGGCCCCTTCCTTTCCCAATTTCAGGGGCAAGGCCTCAATCAGCTAGCCAACCAGGGTATGCTGCTAATGGAGTAAACTACACTAATATAAAGAATTTTAATAAATATGTGAGTGGAGAAGAGGATACGATACATGAAATTAATTGTAAGGACAGAGTGAAAAAGAAATTCCTTATTTATTAATATGAATTATATAAATTATATAAATTCATCAATTCAATAATCAAGTATTGTGTAAATAAATGGACACATACTGTTGTTCTATTCTGCTCAAATATTAGTTTGAAGACCTTATCTTAACCATTAATCATGGTTAATGATTATGACCAATGATGGATGAAATTACAATAACTAATTATGATACAACCACATAGCACAGTACAAGATTACAAATTCCAGGAAGCCTGTGCAATATTTGTAACAGAAAATTCAGAAGCAGATGCTTGGCCACCAATCTTACAAAACCAAATTGGATGATGCTAGCCCATTTTTGCCTGCCAGGTCAACTTTTGTGTAATGCTCATCATAACTATCCAATTCTAATGTACTGAGAAACTATTCCTGGAATAAATCAAAAAAGAGAAGGAGCGGAAAAATATCACATCAAAATTTGAGCTTCATCACTGGGGCACATTAATTTTTTTTACAGTACCATGCACTTCATTACAAATCCAAATACATGTTACCTTCTGAATCTGACATAGAGTGCAACAGTTTAATACCAAGAGTCACATCTGAGGGTTACTTTGAACAATATGCCATAAAATAAATGTGGTCAGGAACAGAAACAAATTTTAATTTACATTTGAATTTAATTAAAAGAAACTGCAAATGAATACATTTTGTAATTTTTTTAATATTATTTTTTTTAATATTAAAAGTTGCCATTTGTTGACAATTTGAGGAGAGCTCTACTTGCTGCAAAAAGAGTTTTCGGGATCTGCAAGCAGTCTGTGGACATCAGCTTTTGCTACCACCATCTGTCGTCCCCGTGGCCTTTGTACTCACGGTATATGTGTATAATACCTGCACACAAGTGGACTAATGTTTTTCATAATGCATTCATAATGTATTAGCATAGTAGCATGCTAGTTTTCAAGCTTGCTTAAATATCTCCTCTAAAAATGATTCAGCTGCATAGATAAATAAAACATCATTTGGGCAGAATAACCACTATTATTACTATACAATATGAGCAGGGTTTTTAATGCATTTGTTTTGTAAAAATCTATACAAAAGTAATGAACATGCACTTTATTATTATTTAGCGTATGAACATGACAGAAGACAAGTAAACATATGCACACAGTCTTCATGCAGATATTCTAGGGAACCAGAAAACACACGTTGTGGGCAATCTTGTACAATATATTTAATAGTTTACGTATCAGCACCACAATCACAAGAGGAATATTTTCATCCCCACTGATACAGGGCAGAGGCACTTCCAGTATCACACCTAATTCTGTTCAATTTCGACCAGACAAAGTGAGGCAGGTCAAAACCAGTGGTTTGCTAGAGGGTTCACTAATGGTTAGGCCATTCCTTGCTGGCCTACAGGATTTCAATCTGGTGACGGGCTGTGCATTGACCTGGTGAACAGGGAGGGCCTTGTTGTTCAGCATCCTTGACCATAGCGGAATGAGAGCTTGTTTTCTTCTAATGTGAGACAGTATATTTCTAAGTACTGGTAACCAGTGCCTAAGAGTGGGATGCAATGTGCCAGAGATGATACGCATTGTTGGACATCGACCATTTGGGTATGGGCACTGTAAAGCTATACGCTGGCACAATATTGAGCTGTGGAATAAACCAAAGCCACCTTTGTAAGGTGTTATCATCAGCACCCCAGGATGTTCCAGTGAGTCTGTTCAATAAATTGTTGCGGCTTTTCAATTTTGCAGCTTGTTTTTTTCAGGTATTGTTAGAAAATTAGTGATCACTCCAGTGTTACCCCCAGTACATTGTAAAATACGGTTCTGGAACTTCATTGGTAATTTGCATACCTACTGCTGAGATGGATTGTAGCTATTTCTGTTTTTGTTAGGCTTGGTTGGAGACACCATTTTTGGAACTAGTCATCCAGCTTCTGGAGATCTTGAGAGACACTGAAGTTGGTTCTTAGGGCTGTGAGATTGATATCATCAGCATAGATAAATTTCCGAGAAACAGTTTCAGGCAGGTCATGTATGTACAAGTTAAAAAGACATGGGGATCATTGATCCTTGTGGTAGTCCATTATTCAACTTATGATATCTGCTTCTATTGAATTCTGTCAAAACTTGAAATAACCTGTTACTCAACATGCTGTCAATTAAGGCAATGCTGTACGACACCTTGATTAGTTTGAAGAGAAGACCCACTCTCCAGATAGTATCATAGGATGCCAAGAGATCAAGAAAAACAGAAACATTTTTCATTTTCCTTTGAAATCCATTCTCCAGGTAGGAAGTTAATGCAAGGACTTGATTGTTACAATCATGTTTGGGGCAAAATCCAGCTTGTTCTACTTGGATTACAGATTTTACTGCTAGGGCTATTCTGTAACACAAGTTTCTCTAAAAGTTTGTAGGTGACACAGAGAAGAGCAATTGGCATGTAACTTTGGGAGCAAAAGCTGCCGCATCCGTAGCTTTCCTTCAGCTACACATTTCCTGGGTGGTGCTAAATGGGTGACGATGACCAAATGCAGCTGTACTGCCTTCCTGGGCCTCACAGCCATAACAAAGAGAAGTGCATAAAATCAAATAACATGTACTTTAACAATACAGATAATCCTTACAACCATTTGTTTAGCAACTGTTCAAAGTTAATACAGAACTGAAAAAGTGACTTACAACCAGTCCTCACACTTATGACTATCACAGCATCCCCATGATCCCATGGTCAAAATTTGGTTGCTTGGCAACCAGCATATATTTACAATGGTTGCAGTGTCCTGGGTTTATGAGATCATCATTCGCAACTTTCCCAGCTGGCATCTGATAAACAAAGTCAATGGAGGAAGTCAGATTCACTTAACGACCGCATGATTCATTCACACTGCAGCGATTTGATTAGCAATCAATGCAAAAAACATCATAAAATTGGGCAAGACTTAGCAACAGTCTTGCTTAGGCACAGAATTCTGGTCCCAATTGTGATTATAAGCTGAGGACTACCTAAATGGCATTCATACATCAAAACATCAAATGTGATTCAGTCTGCTTCTGAACAGCAGAATTATCACAGCTTAACAGCAAAGCACATATTTTACATATAAAAATCACATTTAATTCTTGACATTTCCAAGTAATGATAAAAGTCTTCTGTCTGGACAATTACTGACACGTTTACATTTACACATTTGAACTAACTAGATCATTGCTGTGGCAAATACCTGTGTTCCAGTCTAATAGTATAATAAAGTGTAATACATCTTTTACATAATACTTTATCTATAATTGGAGTGTATTCCCCACAAAAGCAATAGAGGCAGTTCTCACTTACCAATTACAATTGGGATCAGCAACTCCATGATTAAGCAATGCAGTCATAATGTGA
Source organism: Azemiops feae (assembly GCA_023970755.1). Lineage (NCBI taxonomy): Eukaryota > Metazoa > Chordata > Lepidosauria > Squamata > Viperidae > Azemiops > Azemiops feae. Next base: position 125,816 of record JALGBA010000008.1, on the reverse strand, counting down.
ACAGCATGTGATCATGGTGACTTACAAAATCAGTTCTGCTATAATCATTACGTGAATTCACATGGTCATTAAGTGTATTGCTACATGACTGTGAGGCAAGACTTCTTGCCAGCTTCTCTGGCTGTGAAGGTCACAAATGGCAATCACATGACCACAGGATGCTGCAATCGTCATAAATGTGCACTGGTTACTAAGCGCATCTATCAAAATCATATAATTGTGGGGATGCTGTGATGGATGCAACTTTGAGGACCGGCTGTAGGTCTCCTTCTTCAGCGTTGCCATAACTTTGATCATTGAACAAGTGGTCACTAAGCGATGACTACTTATATTACAGGTAATCCTTGCTTAACAATGATAATTTGGACTGGAATTTCATCACTAATCAATGCAGTCATAAAGCACATCATGTAATTGTTAACCAAGGACTATTTGTATAGAAATCCTGATATGAATTTCTCAGTTAACTCATTGAGAAGCCTTATGAATTCTACCTTTTCTCATGTGACCAATATTTATAATCATAAATCTGATACACAAAGAAATCTGATATAATTTTACTTAAATATTAACATTTTCACTGTATTACTAAGCATAGCACTCAGTTTGAACCAAATGAAAGTAGCTGGCCTGCTGCTCTCATAGAGATGTAACAACAAAAAGTACTGAGGACAGAAAACTCAGAATTAAAAAACCTAATTGTGTATCATCAATTCCTCTTTTTTTATATGACATAATTCAAAGTACCATTTACTTATCTTTATGAATACAGAAAAGTTTGCCACCCACTATGAGTCACTGAATTTGCTGGCAAGATATACATTTACAGTGCTTAAAAATGTTCTGAGTTGACATTCAACTTTCAACAGCCACATTCCTAACATTTTTGCTGCATTACGTTTCCTGAAATATGCATTGATATGATACTTACAAAATGCTTGTATAGACTTCATCTTTCTCTGCTCTGAAATTAAATTCAGACCTCCAACACTAATGTTTTTTATGGTAGAATAGTTACCATGAATCTCACGCTCCCTCTGGAGGAATAAAAGTTGTCATTAAATGGAGCATAATAACATATGTTTTATTTATATTCATAGACTGTTCTAGCAATATATCTTATTCAACTCTAAAGATACAGCCATTCTGGCAAGATGTATCCATTAATATATTTAAACTGAATTTCGTCAACATACCTTTTCAGTTTCATATCAGAGGCCATTTGATTTTCTGTTTGTAATTTTTGTACAGGACAGAAACAGACTACTGAAAATGGAAGTAATATACTTTTTGTTTAATATTGCCAAAAGTGCTTTTACTGCTGCAATTAGATATAATTATAGTTGGATGTATCCTTTTTATCTTTAAATGCTAAAAACCCCTGAACGAGGGCAGGAAACTGAACTGAAATGAAGAGGGAGATAATCTGTTATCATATTTAGACTAAAGACATCTATTTCATTCCATCCCATTATTTATGGGATGGATCCACAGAACACAGTAAAGTTTAAGCCAACTTTTATAAATCACAATCATCTGACATATAGATATGCTAAGCTAAGTATGCCCTGTTATGCAATGCTAAACTTACAGGCAATAAAAAAACTATGAGGGGAAAAAAAAGATTTGCCAGAAAACCTTTGACTCAGTATGATAAATTTAGTACGGGCTTTTAGAAATTCTTAAAATGAAAATGATTCCAAGAACAGAAGCTATAATCATAACAGTAAATAAACAATACTTTTTATTACTCAGAATAAAGTAATGCTATTGGAAATGGCTACTGCAGATCCATCAGTCTCAGAAATCAAAGTTCTAGCATTTTTTAAAGAATCATTGTCAAAAGTTGAATTCTAATATGAACAAGAAAGTGACCCGATCTAATACAGGCACACAGTATTCAGATACTATTGGGTGTATTTGTTTATGACCAGTCTTTCTCAGATCCTAATATAATCCAGCCACAATGTATCATCAATTCATTGAATTGGCTATTAAAAGGCTGAGAAGATGTGTGACAGAGCCACAGTTTACAAACCAGGCAATATTTTTATACTTAAAACTCTTGGGAATTGCTCTTCTAGTATCATACTGCTGTTCTATAAACAATGGATTATTTACATTAATAATATTCTCTTAACATATCAGAATTTCTGTGATTACATTTTTCCAGACTTTGCCAGTAAAATCTGTTTCTCACCCAAGTTTGCAAGAAAATTTAGTGCCCATATATTCCTTTGCAAAAAAACTTGCCTACCTATTTCAATTCGCAAACAGGATTTAGAATAACAGATACTTTATGAACACTTCCTTTTATTCGTTCTCCCATTAGTCCTCCAACTATTATCTACAGAGTTACAAATACTTGAATTATTCCTTGGACAGCAAAGATAACTACAAAAGTTACTAACAAGCCAGTCCTGAAGCACATAATACCAGACATGTCACTAGAAGGCAAAATCACGAAACTTTGGCCATATCGTGTGGAGTAATTCACTGGAGAAAGCAATACGTTTGGAAGAGTTAGCAGTAAAAGGAAACCAGGTCATCAAAGAACACAGTGGCTGGACACCATCAAAGCTGACACCAGCCAGAGCACAGAAAAACTCTAAGAAATAGTGCAACATGTGGGGAGACCTGGCCCACAGAATCAGCAAGAGTCAGACTCGACTGAATGGATAACATCATCATCATCTAGGGTTATATTTTTCCAAGAGCATGGAAAAGATGATGAGCCTCTGTTAGTAGCAAATGTTCATAAACATGCTTACGATATGTTTATTGCATAAAAATCTATATGCTGCCTTTGTCCTTTTTCCTAAGGACTTTTAACATATTTAATCTAGTTCAACTTCACTAATTGATGTTATCCCAAAATAAATCTTGGTTTTCACTCTACCTTCTTTTTGCCATTTCAGGATTATTAAGTTATCATTACATTTTTATACAGTTAGGATTCTTAAATCCCTAAAACTTCAATGAGATTTAACCACACTATTGCCTGCAAAACTGAGTCTTATATGTTAATATTATGCAAAACAAGGAATTAATCCATTATGATGTAAATAACATAACAGTTTTAAATGTGGACTTTCTCAAGCCAACTATCCTTTCAGTATCTTTATAAAACAGAATACTTCTGATATTCTTAACTTCAAGTTCAATACTTCTGTTTTAACCCAGCAACACTGTAGCTTGCAGTGCATTTGGCTAGCTTGCAAAATGTCTTAAATTACAACTCCAAGAATTCCAAGGTAATAGATTTCTGGAGGACAACAAGTTGGAAATACTATTTTAAGCAGCACCACAAAATCATCCTACCCAAGGGATTTATGCTCCATTCCTTAAGGGCCAGTAAATAGAAGCAAGTTTTAAAGACTTGCTTAAACAAGCCAGGGAGGAGATTGCACAAATTTTGGAAAGAAAGCTGTTCTAGAGGGCAGGAGCCATGACAGGGGAGGCCTGCTTTCTGGAACTCATTAGGTGACATTTTTAATCAGTGGGGCCTGGAGTCCTATAGTTAAGATCTGGCTCTATAGCTTTCATTCTGGGCATATTTTCTCCAGAAAAAATGCCACAAACGCAGTAGAGTGTGCTTCCAAGTAAGTAAGGCAATAACTGAACTTAGAGGACCCTAAACAAATAAATAAGCAAATCTGACATTACTATTACTATATACATAAATGTGTTCCCCACAGAGCACCTTTTTACTGTCAATTGCATGCTGTTTATCCTGTTGCTGATTCACACACAAAAATGGTTAATACTGTACGCAGCAGAGCAAAAACATCATTCTAATTATAGCAGGTTAAAACTAGCTCAGCCAGGATGAATGAAATTCCATACATATTTATTTTATATCCCACTTTTCATTCAGGAATTTAAGGCAGTGTATGGAGCACTCAAACAGCCCCGTAAGCTTGCATGGCTGAGAGTGGATTTAGAAACTGGGTCTTCCAGCTCTTAGTCCAGCAACTAAATCATCTCACCACACTATCTCTTATGTATCTCATATTCAATACATAATTTTTATTTCAATTTTAGATCAAAATATGTGCCTATGTGACAAATAGGGATGTGCAGCACTTCAGATATAAAGCATAAAAAGGGCTTTGAAGGGTTGTGGGCATGCATACCACACCTGTCACATAGTAGCCCTGTGTTCCCATATCCCATACTATATCTGGGATTAAAGAAGCACCAGCAGATTGCACCAAGATACTTCAGAGTGGACATTTACACTTTCAGCACCTCCTTATCCTACACAGTACATATTTTTATGAGAGTCCATTGATACCATATGTGACCAGGAAAAGATGGAGGTTTTTTTTAAGAAGATGTCAACGGATATACTGTGTCCATACCTCTTCAAAGCACATTTTGTGCTTGGACCGTAGCACTGCACATCACTAGTGAAGAAAAAAAGAACCATAATAAAAGCAATATGCAATGCTGGTACACAACCTGACTGACAAGCAGTATAATTATAAAATGGGGATTGTTTTTTATTATTTACCTTAAAATTTAAGAAAATCCTGCCAAACCTCTGGTAAAATAATTGCATTCCCATATTTAATTATACAAGCAGAATTTGTACATGAACAAAATTAAATTCCTATCAACTAAAAATCACTACCCAGAGCAATACCATTCTAATGACTGGCAGTTTGTTAAAACTGGATGAATTAAAAAGTAATTGAGTGATCTGTGGCTTAATCCATTGTGTAAAGCAAATCAGTGAAGTTAATTTATACTATAATGTGAAGTGCAATCAGATTTAGTAAATTATAAATTAACTGTAGATTAGCAGTACTGCACAAAATTCATACAATTGGCTGCTAGGTTCACACAAAACACTAAATCACTATTCACAATTTACAAATCACACAGTGGCTGTTCCAGGAAGAGCAAAACCACATTATGACTTAATGTTTGTTTATATCTAGCCTAATATATTTGCTAATGCATTTAGCCCACAATAGTTCTTTAAATAGTTTTATCATTCCTGCACTCCTGATAAGGCACTTGTATGTGACACAACAGCATACTGTAAGTAACCACATGCAAAAAAATTTTGTAGTTTCCTTATGGAATTACAGATTTCAAATTAAACCAACAATAATCTCTGTTTTGTGTAAAATGTGAAAGCAAGGGTAAAATACAGGTGACAATGAGAATTCACTCTAAGAATTGCACCAACTTCAATTAGTAGGATTAGATTTTCAGGCATGTATTCCAGTAATTATTTATAACAGACATATGATGAAACTCTAATCTTCATTCCCCCAAAACAAACTACCTCCCTCTACCAATTTTAACAGATGAAAGAAGAGCAGAAGATAGGTACCTTCCTCTGATTAAGGACAGATATTATACTGTGGTCAATTTTCAATAGATATAGATGTCAGTTCCTGATTCTTTTCATCTGTTTCCCCAAACTTCTGTGATACCCTAGCTAGGGACTGAACTAGTTTTTGACCAATAGTCTCTTGATGCCTGCAGGTGCCATCTGCTAATAATACGAAACTCTTTTACTGCATTCAGTTGCAGAAACTTCCATCAGAAAATATTTACTATATATTAAGGAAGATGTATTTTTTTCAGAAAATACAGGTCTCTAATGTGCTAATGTGTTCAAAGGAGACCTTCATTCAGTACTGTGTTCATTTTTCCTACTGTAATTTTAAGATTTATTTATTTTTGCCTCTTATTTTTGCCTGTTTGGCTAGTTTGTGCAGAGATGAAATCACATCTTTCTGGCTCAGAAGGAAACTACTAAAACATTTCCCCCCATATTAGCATCCACCACTGGATAGCCTAAATTAGGCTTATTCATGATGTGTTTTCATGTGGCATATAATATTTCTGTTTGCAAAGTGTTCCTTTAAATGACTTTGTAATAAAAGATCAAAGAGAAAAGTCTTTTAAAAATCTAAATAATGTAAATCATGGCATTCAGAGGCTAAGCAAATTACACACCCAGACACTGCCCTCTGCATGAAAGGAGTCTTTCTCCAAGACTGCCCAGCCCAACCCAAGGGAGCATAATTTGAGAGTTTTCTAAACATTTCAGGTACACTTGAAATCTTTTTTGAAGTGATTCACAGTTCCTATGCATATCAGCTTGTTTCCAGCATGTTGAAAACAGAACTCATCCTCCATTAGCCTACACTGCACAGACCAAACTTATGGAGGCGACAAAATGGGTGATTAGATCAGACACAACATAACCCCCCACATGCAAAAACTCAGAATGAGGGAAGGGGAGAAAGAAAGAGACCTAATCTATTCCTATTTCTGGCTTCTTAATTGATGCCCTTTTAGCTTATCCTGTTTCAGTTTACGAGACTGACAAGTTTCCTGGAGTGACAAAACACAACGTGAAGCCGGACCTGCCAAGTTCCATTCATTTTAGCTTCAATCTTTAAGGCTCACTCTGGTGAAAGGAACGATTTTATCCCTCCCAGGTTGCGCGTTTCAACGCAGATCTTTACAGAACTGCCCGCCCGGGGCTGACACAGACTGGGGTTTCGCAGGCTGAAAGCCCAGACGCACTTTTAAAAATCACCCAAGAAGCTCCACCAAACAGCCCAACCCCTGAGGCTCTGTAAAAGCAGAAGAGAAGGAAAATCCTTCCTGTCTCAGCGACTCCTCCTTCCCCAGCACGGATTGCTCCGACTCTTTTGTGTACCTTTGAGACAGCACAAAACACACAAACCCACGCAGACGCCTTACCGTTTTGCTCTTTAGCACTGGAGAACTGGAACTTGCTGCTTAGATTTGATTCGGCGTGGACTCCCGGTCTTTGGCTGACCAGAACAAGTGTCAGCGAGAAGATCCCGAAGAGGAACATTTGGTAGGCTGGGGTGAAAACTCTCTAACGCACAACACACGCGCCAAGTCCTTGCAAACAGCTCACGTACTCCCCGCGTCGTCGTTTTCACCACCTCCACCAGCCCGCGAAGACTGCACCGCTGGTGAGAAACCAGCAGCAGCAGCGAGCCTGCTTGGGCAGCGGAGAAGAGCAGGGTAGTTTCCACATAATCCCATCCAAAACTTTTTCCTCGGCTACAGTCTTTCTTCCCTCTGTCTCCAGGGTTTTCTCCCTCCTCCTCTCCTAAGGTTCAAAGCATGATCAGTTTCCCAAGGGCGCCACAATCCTCACGAAAGCGGGGGGAGAAGCAAAGGGGGCGAGAGAGCTCGCGGCAGGCTCGAAGGAGCACCTGTCAGCGTCGGAGACGAGAGACTCCCCCACGAACCCAGGGGAAGGGGTGGAGAAAAGGAGCCCCCTTCGGGAGGAAACCGCCACCTTCTTTTCCTCGGCTTTGCGATCTCCTGTTTCTCGGCAGCCGCGCTGCCAAGCCTCTACTGGCTGGAACTCCGCGTTTGTTTTGTTTTTTACTTCTCGCCTTCACGTGTTTCTGCCGTACCTCCTCGCCGCTCCCGGGAACGGGGCGGGCGGAAGAAAGCTTGGCTAGGCTAGGCAAAGAAAAGCCACGGAGCCGCGAGCTAAGATCGCAGGCAGGCCGGGGAAGGGGGTGAAGAAGAGGAAGGGGATTGGGAGAGAGGAAACGCCAAGCTTGTCCTCGCCTCTCCCAAGGACCTCCTGCGCCACCTCACAGGAACACCTGGTTTCAGATTTACGCCGCAAAAGTTTTTCTCGCGCAGAGGAGAGGAAAAACAATGACGGAACACTCGGGAATCCCTTGCAAGGCACCATGTACCTCGGCGCTTATTTCCTAACGCCTTCCCCCCGTGTTTTCTGCTCCACCCCGAATTCGCCTCCCTTCCACTCTCCTTACGCAGCCATCTATGGTCTTAATACAGCCCTAAGTCTGTCTCGCTTTCAACTCCCCCCTAAAATTCTTCATTCAGAGTCAACGGTCCGACATAACTTCCCTCCTCTTGCTGTGCCCTGAGTCTCTAGGTCGGATGAGAAAGAAGGAATCTCTCCCGCCCGGGTCCCTTCCCCCCCCCCCCTTCAAGCGACAACAGGAGGTTGCCGACGCCTAAGTCGGTGCAGGAAGCCCTGGAATGGCCAGTCCGGGGCGCCTGGTTGCAGTGCTGGATGTCTTTTGCTCCTCCTAGAAGGCGGTGGCGGCACCGCCGGCAACAGAAAGAAGTCGTTCAAAGTTCAAGCTAGCTACTGGACGCCTATTCGCATTATTTTTTTTTGAGTACTTGTCTGCCAACCCGCCCCATTATAAATGGCGCTGTAAAAGAAAAAGTCTTTCGCCCAAGCATAACTTGCATGGCGTTTTCACAATGTGGCTGTGCTGAAGTGCATTAAGTCAGAGCACAAGCAGACTGTGGCTTAGTTCAGACATTGTGGTACTCATGGAATTTGCTTAACTGTGATGAAAGAAACCACAGATCACATAATGTTCTGAACCAAGACCAAGAAATCGCGTTATAGCTGGGGCCCTATCTTCGCTTGCACCTAACCAGAACACAATGATGCCTTGACCATAGACATCTCTAGGGATTGTTGAAGGGAAAATCTTCATCAGGGTCCAGTCCAAGCCGGGAATAGAAAACACGGAGACTGCTTTAGAAAGAAGGTTGTAGTTTATTGAAGAGGAGAGCCAAACAAAGATGGCTCTGGACAAAAGAAGAGTGACCACATGTAGCAGGGAGTGGGTTTTTATACCTTCAGGGGCTTGAGGTTGTTTCCTGTTCCTGTTTGAGGCTTTATATTTCCTGTGTCGTGTACTTTGACCTGAGACTGAGTGTGCCTTTCTGGTATTCTGATGGTGGTGGGTTAATCCTATTATGTTTCCTGTCCTTAGAATTTGGGTGGGGTATGTAGATTGTAAAGGTGTTTGTTTTCCTATTATATTTCTTCAGTTTCTAGCTGGAAGGCTCCAACCTTCCTGAATGGATTATTACATCTGCATTTCCAAAAGCTGGTTTCTGCTGAGTTGTCTGGCTGGGGGGTGGTGAAGTTTCTGCCTTTTTAAAGATCTCCATTATTCCTTTGGGGAAATATATTCTGCCTTTTTAATATACTCCAAAATATTTCTTTCTCTGGATTCTTCCTACAATCCCCCCTTTGTGCAATAAGAGTGTGAGGGACACACTTTTACTGGCACAAAATTAAAAATTGGTCTGGTCAAGGAGACTTGATAAACAAGCTTTTAAACTCTTAATGCAAAAAGGGAAGGCACTAATAGAGGCAGCAGAAAAAGATCCCTGCATTGGCTCCCAAAAGGGGAGCTTTTCAACCCATAAAGGTCTAAAAAGTCAGGGCAAAAGTTCTGTTAGGTGGAAAAGAAATTTATAGTGTCCAATGTTTGTGCCAATTATTTTAGATATTGGATGTCACCTTGAGCTTTCAGTCAGGTTTGCACATTCCTCCAAAATTCTTCACAACCATGGTTTGCCTCAGTACATAACCATTTACGCCCATTTTCAAGGGTTGCTTTCTGAACCTGCCTTAGCTCTTAGTTCAGTGCATCCGGGTTTCTGATGTCCAACTGAGGTTAGCCAGTATGCAAGCCAGGCTATTAAATTGCATACAGTGAGCCCTAGGACTCCCACTCTTGAGTCCACCAGTGCAACATATTCAGGGCTTGGGTTTGGAGATCTTTTTCCTGCTACCTCCTCAGTGAGAGCATATGAATTGCAAATTGCCTGAGGGGGCCTGATTCCTTCCCCCTTGGAATTTGCAGCAAGTAGTGCATGCAAAGCTTTAATGCCATGGGACAAGAATCAGGCTGGAGCTTTACTGAAGGTAGGTGAAGGGAATAGCCTTAGTGTGATTCTGAATGTGTGTGTGTGTGTGTGTTTGTGCATGCAGCTACTTCTACAAGACAGGCAATACAAACATTCTGGACAAATTTTCCCTCCCACCAGAAGAGAAGTCCAAGGTGTTCAATCTTGCTGTTCCAAATGCCATCTCTCCATGAATCCATTTGATTGGCTTATTACAATACAAATGAGGCAAGAAAGAAAATCTTACAATGAGTTTCCACCCTCCCCCCATAGTCTTCCTAGTTTTCTTCTGAGGCTTCATGTGGGGACCAATGGCTCCAGGACTCCTTCCTTCCTCTGCAGCTTTCACAGGCATCTGGGGGGATGGGAGGACTTGGGAAGATTTGTTCCACTCAGGTTGCATGGTGGTTTTTTAGTGGATGGCTGGATTCAAACCCAATTCCATGGTTCAAATGAATGAAGGCAGCATCTGGGTCAGTGTGCTCTGCTTCCAAGGGTTGCAGGGGTCATCTATGCAGGGCTGAAAGATATGAGAACAAGGTCCCCTCCCCCCTTTCTAGGTGGACTCTCCCAGGAGAGGCTTTGCTGATCAGACAAAGGCATGGAGAACAGAAGATAAAAAATGGAGAAGTAGATTGGGGGGGGGGCAGCTTGCAGGCAGAGTTTGAAAAGGCATTAATACTGCAGTTGTTAAAGGAACAGATAAGACCAGTCACAACAAAATGGGGACACCACAGATGAGGACAAAAGAGAGGCTAGATTCTGGTAAGAGAACAAAAATGAAAGGTCTCACTTCAGAAATTGAACATTTGCAACATGTTAGAGAGGACTTAAGGACTTGCAACTTGAAAATGCTGAGGAGCTTGAGAATGCTGAAAGCTCCAAATAATTTTAAAAGCCTAATATTTTAAGGTGTGCAATTTGCCAGGGGCAGGAGAATCTACCTTTAACATTTATTCTAAAATAAACCACATTATTTTAGAGATTAAAAAATGCTTATATGTTCTAGGATTAATTTCATAGTAGTTTCACTGATTAGTGATAGGATAAGAAAAGTAACTTAAGAAGAAGAAGGTTATTTCCCTAAACAAGCAAACTTAAGCTTCATGAGGCTCTTGTAGCTAGACACACCTCATGTTTCAGGAAAAGGATAGACAGGTAAAACCCATTTACAACACATATAGAAAATGCACAAATAAAACAAGCAAACAAACAAAAATTTCCTTCTAAATGAGCTTAAAACATTCCCTCCTAACAAGGAAAGGCAAAAGGGAACTCAATTATCTTCAGTCTGTTTTCTGGCCAGGCAAACAGGCTGAAGGTGTTTTCTTTTGGTGGCTTATTTTAAGCAGAATTTCTAGCAGAATTTTAAAATTCTTTTCTCTTTGGATTAGAGACAATTAACAGTCACATTTACCTCACACACAAAGACTTTGACAGACATATACACACAAAGACAAGGAAAAGAGAACAGAAAAGGGAAACAGAAGTCTTTGTTTTACACATCCTGGTCATTCCCACCATAAATCTCAGTTAACTCAAATTAGGGAAGGCACAAATCTTAAACATATCACGTGGTTGCATAGAAAGAGAGAAAATCACTATTCCTATATTTTAATTTCCTTTTAAGTACCTTTATTTAGCCGAATTGGTTTCCCAGCAAAGCCTTGAGCAAAGCCCTTTTTTTTTTTTTGCATAATTTCTCTACCTGTCTCTTTTTCATACCTGTCTGAACGGGTAGCCAATTCCATCCCAGGCTTCAAGCAAATCTTTCACAAGGGAGCCTACCTTGACCCTCGAACTAGAGCATCCCATGATTCCCCTATTTCTGATGTAGGGGTTCACTTCGGCTCTGTCAAGCCCTGACGTATCGAAGCCTCCTAATGAGACTTCCGCCTACCACCAAGGTTTTCGGACCAAAAAGGGGTCCGGGGTGACTCTGGTTCCCTAACGGAATACGGGAGACTCCTTTAGGGTTCACTCTCTCCGCATCCAGTGTGTGCACATATGGATGGAGATCGATTGGAGGAACGGAGTCGGATTAGAAGGGGAAAGGAAAAGCAGGAACGACAGGGAGGCGAAACAGACACATGGGTATGCCCAACCCGAAGGCCAGTGGGTACCCGGCAGATCGATGGGGGCAGAGTAACGCAAGGATCCTTGGGGGAAGAACGACGAGCGGAGGAGGACGGCGCGATCCGCAGGGAGGAGAAGCAGGATGGACAACAGCCTGCTGAGTGAGGACGGTGGGGCAGGGCTAGGCATGATCCTGCAATCACTTCAGCCGATCGGACACGGACGAGGCTAGGGGGAAGGACGCTGCAACGCACACGCATGCTTGCGCGCGAAGAACAACTTGCCGGGTGTGGATGGCGGAGCAGGGCTGGGAATGATCCAGCAGCCACTCTGATCGACCAGGTATGGACGAGGCAGGGGGGAAGGGCACCGCAACGTGCATGCACACCTATGCACGAAGAATGATCGGGGAAGACGGGATCGACAGGAATGAACGGCAGAAGATAGGAACGACAGGTGGATACACCAGGGGGGGAGGGAGGAGTGGCAATGGAAGGGCACACACAATGCCAGATCAAGATACACAGCCCACAATGACTACGGGAGGGGGGCGATTGGAAGATAGATCAGTAACAACATCATATGGCTGGACGCAAGAAAGACAGGTGGGGAAGACGGATATGCCAGAAGAGGGGACACAGCAAGGAAAGGCAGGATTGACAGGAGTGGAAAGGGCAAGGAAAGGAACAATGGGAGGAAAGAAAGTAGCAAGACTGGAATGCGGCAAGGAGATGCGGGACAACTAAAGCAATTACGGTTAGTTAGGACGGGCGGCCCCATTACACGATCAATGGGTAGAATACTGAGTCAACAGGGTTTATAAGCAAACTCCCCACCCCAAAGACTCACTCTGATGATGCTGGCAGTGGACCAGCAAAAGCTAAGGTTATTTTAGGTCTGTAAATAGTTGTTTTTATTGTTTCTATTATTTTAACAATAAACAGCTGTTTTATATTTATCCCAGAGTTCGAGGATTTTATATTACTGTACAGATATGCCTGGGATTCGTATTTTTATAGTTATTAGGGACATACACACACACACACACATATATATATATATACATACATACACACACACACACATATATATATACACATATACATACATATACATATTAATCACTGTCCATTATGAACACATAGCAGAAAGATGAAACTTGAGAGTTCACAAGGTTGATGCTATATGGCAGGGCTTTTCAACCTGTGGTACGCGTACCACTTGTGGTACATTAACAAGTGGCAGGTGGTACGCAGCCCTGCCTAGCCAAGTGTAGTGGGGGAGGGAATGAGCCAGCGCAGGCAAGGACTTACAGTGAGAGAGTCCTCTGGAGCTGCAGTGGCTGGGGAGAGACAAAGGGCCCAGGCTCACTTCTGGCTCACCCTCCCCCATGAGAAAGGAGGAGGAGGGGGGCGGAGACAGGAGAGGCTATAAAAGGAAGCAGTTTGGGCTGGAGAGGGAAAGAGAAAAAAGCAGCAGCCTTGGGAGGAGGCAGAGTTAGCTCTAGCTGCACCAAAGGGAAAGAGGTTGAAGGAGGAGGGTGGGAGAGGGGTTGCCCTCCAAGAAAAGGCAGCAATGGCTGGAGGTGAGGGAGGGAGGGAGGGAGATGGAGAGTGGAAGGATTCTTATGTGCTTTTGTGACTTTGAAGTTCTGGGATTTGTGCAATGTGGGCTTTGTGTTCTTAAGGAGTGTTTGGCAATTTCTATTTGGCTGATGGCTGATGTTAGCTTCTATTGCTCTGCTATTGTTAGCTGTAAGTTTTGCTGCAAGGGATTTTGAAGTATTTTTGTCCTGAATGGATTTTGCCTGTAGATTCCTTTACTTATGAATGGAGCCATTTGGGGAGGCTGCCTTAGCCGGCAGCCAATACTTACTACATTTTTTTTTCTTCCTTACTTTCCTTTCTAGCCAGTAGCTAATTCTTAAAGGGGAATGTGCCTTTTTAAGCTAATTCACTCAGCAGTTTGTCTTTTCTGTTTCTGGAGGCTTTTCCTTGTTTGATGAATATATGGAAGAGAAAAAATATGGGGGGGGTTTTTCAAATTCTTCCTTCAGAAGGAGGTGGGCATGAGAAAGAGGGAGGCAGGGAAGGAGGGAGGGAGGGAAGTCCCGCCTTAGCACTTGGCCACCAGCAGCCCTGCCATTGACTTTACTTGTCAAAAGGTTGCAAACGGGGATCACATGACCCTGGGACACTGTGACCATCATAAATATGAATCAGTTGCCAAGCATCCAAATATAAATCACATGACCCCGGGCATGCTGCAATGGTCATAAGTGTGAAAATGGTCATAAGTCATTTCAGTGCAATTGCAACTTTGAACAGAGTGTTTTTTTTGGTCATCAAGTTTTTGACACCTTGCTAGGTGGTACTCGAATATTGCTATATCCTAAAAGTTGTACAATCGGTGAAAAGGTTGAAAAGCCTTGCTATATGGAACAAAACTGTGGCTGAATCTGAATACCTCCTCCCAGAAAGTAACAAGGAAAACATGTTGTGAAGAGGATGTATAGCATCCCAGACAATCCTGCGGACCCTGCTCAAGCATCCCTTATATGCTATGCCCTGGATAGAATGGAATGAACTACCAATAATCTTTTCTGCCATCCTTACCACTCTCTGTATTACCTTCCTGTCTGAAGCAGTAAAGCTTCCAAACCAGACAGTAATGCAATATGACAGGATGCTCTAAATCGTCCCTCTATAGAAAGTGATAAGGACAAGGGAAGGAAGATGTACTTTTCTCATGCGATGCAGAAAATGCAGGCACTGCTATGCTTGCTTGCTTCACCAGTGTTTCATTGTTGAGCGGCCAAGCTAGCTGCACACCCAGAAACATAATGCTGCTAACCACCTCCACAGGTGAATCATTAGTACACAGAGGTATGTGGCTGTGCCTGCCTTTTCTGAAATCAACAATGATCTTTTTAGTTTTTCCTATATTTAAAATGAGGCTGTTTTTGTTACACCAGTTCACCAAACCTTCTACTTTCTTGTGGTAAGCACCCTCATTGTCATCTTGAATAAGGCCCACTACTATTGTATCATCTGCATACTTCACAATATGGTTGGTGGCAAACCTAGCACAATAGTCATGGGTCAACAGGGTGAACAACAATGGACTTAGGACACAGCCCTGAGGAGAACCTGTGATCAAGAAAATGGTGTTAGAAATATTAGTCTCAACTTGCATATACTGGGGTCTATCAATAAAAAAATCAAGAATCCAGTTGCACAAAGGAATATTAAAGCCTAAAAGGCCCAGTTTGTCTACTAGATGCTGAGGAATGATTATATTAAATGCCGAACTGAAGTTGACAAACAGCATTCGAACATGAGTGTGTTTTTTTTGTCTAAGTGTGCCAATTTCAGAACAGAAGAACAGAGAACAGAAGAAATAGCATCCTCTGTAGAGCAATTTGGACCTGATTTTATGACCTTTTTTGCCACAGTTGTTTAGTGACTCGCTACAGTTAAGTGAATCACACAGTCATTAAGTGAATCTGGCTTCCCCAATTGTCTTTGCAAATGGTGACAACATGAATCTGGGATTCTGCAATCATCATAAATACATGCCAGTTACCAAGTGCCCAAATTTTGATCACAAGACTGTGGGGATGCTGCAATGGTCGTAAGTATGAAAACTAGTTGTAAATTACTTTTTTCAGTGTCTTAACTTCAAGCAGTTGCTAAAGGAATGGTTGTAAGTTGAGGACTATCAGTACTCTGATCACTAGACACGGCTCTCCATAAACATTTTGGCTGGGACTATAGGAGAAACTTGATGCCTTACTGTGCCTGAAATGCCTTACTTACCACTATGCAAAGTGATCTTCAAGAAGTAAATGGGATTCTTATATATACTGTGTATACACTTATATAAGTCTGTACACGTGTGTACATTTATATACACAATTTAAACTGGAGCAGAAATGCATCAAATGTTTTCTGAGCACTTATTGATTTGGGATATTTGGGATCTGCACTGGAATTTATGAAATTTCTGCCTATTTTCATTTTCTAGCACAGTATTGGTACATCTAACTATCAACGCTGCTAACATTGGATGTTCTTGCTTTGACAACATATGAAGATGCAGCCTTTTTCTTTCTTATGCTTTACTTTTAGAATTAGATGATGCTGTGGGAGGAGGCGGAACGTGGTGGTAGTTAGACATAACAATATTGTACTAGTGTATTCAGAGCTTGAAATAAGAGATAAGAATTGGCGTTAGAGAACAGGAGGGAAAGCCTGCAATTCAAACTAATTGGAGAATGTGATTTATGACTGTTAATTGGATTGGGACAAGCCCAACGGAGACTCCAGACACCTCGAGACGGCCTTGCCACCCTCAAGGGCTTCAAAGGCAGATGAGGTGGAGCTACCACAAAGGGATTCCCTCATATCGCATTCCCCAGACTGGTGGAGAATAGCCAGAGCATCTGCCACTGAGGACTCAGGTGAGTGGAAATACCTGCCTGCAGCTCGTAGTCAGTCAGTGGAAAATTTGGCAGAAGAATTGGAAGAGCTAGAAGTGAGAAACGGAGAACAACTCCTGCCGAGAGAGGTCCCTAGCCCTTCCTTCGCAGATCAGACAGCCTTCCAGCCCCTGAAGTCCCCTGCCAGGGCCTCCAGCTCCCTGCAGCAATGGGGAGTTTGGCAGCCCCCGCAGGTGGAAGGTCAACAACCTCTGAGCTTGCAGCAGCTAATAGAGGCCTTGCAACAGCTTGGGGTGATGCAGAAGCTAGGAGATCAGCAGCTGGTGGGAGGAGGACCGCAGCAAGGAGGTTGGTCACCACCCCTGAATGCACAGCAACCGCTGAGGGGGCCGCAAATGAGGGAGATCCAGCGCCAACCCCCACCCATCCAGCAACCATTGAGGGGCCTACAGCAGCAGAGGGTGCCACAACTCCCAGCTGGCCAACAGCAGGGAAGACAACAGCAGCTCCCACCCAGACAGCAACCTTTGAGAGACCTCCGGCAACTCAGGAGACCAATACTGCCGGTATTGCAACCACAGCAGGGGGGTTGGCCACAGCCCCTGAACGTGCAACCCCTGGGAATACCGCAGCAGCCAGGGTGGGGCCAGCAGCAACTAGGGGTGCAACAGCCACAGTGGGGAGCCCAGCAGCCATTGTATCAGCAGCCAAGGTGGGGCCAGCAGCAACTTGGGGTGCAACAGCCACAGTGGGGGGCCCAGCAGCCAGTGATTGCTCCACCTTTCAGAGCAACCTTAGATGGGGACCCAGAGAAGCTGATTTTTTTTCTCAACCAAGTGCGCTCTCATTTGAACCACAGGGCCTATCTCTACCCGGACCCAGGCGCTATGGTCGATGTGATTGCGTCCAGCTTAGAGGGAGAGGCATCCGAATGGCTGAACAATTTATATAATGAGCAAGCCCCCGAATTGGAGGATCCCCACCTCTTCCTCCTGAGACAGAGAAAGATTTGAGGACCCATCCATTGCCCTCAAAGCAGAAGAACAAATCCATAAAATAAAACAAGCCGGCAGGCCTGCCCTGGAGTACGTACGAGAGTTCCACAAGTTAGCCGGTTGGATAGAGTCCATAGTCCATAGAGTCCATAGTCCATCACTTCAGGGAAAGGTTGGACGATCACCTGTCTCAGGCCTGCATCTATCGAGCGGTACCTGATCAGCTGCAAGAATGGTACCAGACAGCGGTAAGACTAGACGTTCAGCTCGCCCGCTATAAGAAGCCTCCCCCACCTGAAGCCGAGTCGAGGCCAGAGCAACCCCAACAGCAACCACCCCCCGAAAACCTCCAACTGCTGCGACTGCTGAAAGACCCAGGCCACCTGCAGGCCCACCAATCAAGTGCTTCCGATGCAGACAGCAGGGACATCGAACAGTGAACTGCCCAGTTCCCTACCCCCAACAGCAGAGCAGACCGGGACCAGCAGCGAGAAAGAAACCTGCCCAGCAGCCAACAAGAGAGAAATCCAACCGGATCACACAGGAACCTGTTGCCCAGGTCACATCCCCCACACAGGAGGATGCCGGGACTCAGGCTGGACCCGCCCCCGCTCTACCCTCTTTCGACAGCGACAATGGAGAGAACGACCTGATGATGAGTCGACACATCCCACCTTTCTCACTGCCTGCCAAACTCATAATCCCTAAGTTGGGGGCATGCTATCTAAATGCTATCGGGGACATCTTGTGGCGAAGCTTGGTACAGCAAGTGAATATTTTTGACAAAGAGACCTGCTTGCAGCCTGGATCTGTCCTTGGCATTATCTAAAAGAGATAAAAAGCTGAAACAGCTGGGAGATGAAATTGGCTTTTAAGAACTGTGGAGGTGAACACTTACTGACTCTTGTTAAAAAAACAGCCTCCACTAAAGGACTATTTATAATTATTTCAGAAATGGAGGGGGACCAGCAACAAATCTTGATTAATTATAAACTTATACTTGAAAAAATCCTTGAAGTTACTGAGATAATTAAATCCAGACTGAAAGACAAAGGCGCCAGCTTGAACCTACAAACTGAAACTCAGATTCCAACTAAAGAATTTACAATCCAGAAAACAACAGAAACGGAAGAAACTAACACTAAGACAGAGGACTTTAAAGAACAACAATTACAATATACTGAAAATTCTGACAACCAAATCCTGATCGCAACCAAAGAACCTACAACCCAAAAAGTAACAGAAGCAGATAGAAAGCAATACCAAAACAGAGGGTGTTAAAGATCAACAAGGACAACATATTGAAACCCTAGATAACCAAATAATAGCTATAAAATTGGACATGACCTTTTACTTAAACCAGAAGAAACCTGAGGAAGAAGAAGATCAGACCGAATTGAAGATAAAGATACTAGAGCAAATATGGAGATCTGAGCCACTAGGGCAACAGTTCAATGATTATAAACGGACCAGTTCCTTTGGAAAATTGATGACTAGATGGTCTCCTTTGATTCAAGCAACATGGGCAAGAATGAAGGGAGATCTATCTGATGATTTAAAGGCACTGGTATGGAAGCCTGGTTGGCATAAAAAGAAAGCTAGAGTTAGGTTTAAAAAATGGGGTCTTTTGATTTATTAGAGAGATCCTAAAGTCTCAACTAATGGGCTAAAGGGAGATTTTGAGATGAAGGGAAATATGATTATTAGAGTTAAATATTGTTGGAAAATGATAAAAAATAAGGGATTAATTGGCTTAATATTTAGGACTTAGATTTATAATGGAAATGGAAATTAACTATTAGGAATCAGCCTTGAACTATTGTTTAGCCCAGAAAATATAGATGATGGATTTGAGACAATAAAGGTTACTCTATTAGTAAGTGGTAATGTATTAGGATGAGAAATAGAAAATGTTTATGAAATAAAATAAGAAGATATTTAAGTAAGTAATATGTGTATTTTAGATATTATAACTTTTGTGTAGTGAAATAAAGGAAATTTGGGTTACCAGAAATTTAAATACTATGGATGTTAAAGGTGAAATTGGAATACTGTAATTAAAAATTAAAAATTAGGTAAAATTTAAAAACAGGATATGGATATGTATAAGCAAAAAATACATTTATAAATGTTTTAACTGAGCTTGTTATGGTTAGAAAGTCTGCTGTGGGAGCCCCTGTGTTGTTTAAAGAAAAAAAAAGATGGGTCTCTTCGTCTCTGCATTGATTATAAAGGTCTGAATGCGGTGAGTGTGGAAAATAAATACCCCTCCCCCTCCTGAAGGACTTACTCACCCACCTGGCTAAGGGGAGTGTCTTCACTAAATTAGACCTGAGAGAGGCATATTACCCGGTAAGAATAAAGGAGAGAGATGAGTGAAAAACTGCCTTCAACTGCCCCTTGGGAAGCTACCAGTTCAAAGTCATGCCATTTGGACTACAAGGGGCCCCAGCCGTATTCATGCAGTTGATTAATGAGGTCCTACATGATCATTTATACAAAGGGGTTCTGGTGTATCTTGATGACATCCTGATATACAGCACGAATATGACTGATCACATAAAGCTGGTGAGAGAAGTGTTAAAGAAGCTATTGAATGCCAAGCTTTATGCCAAATTGTCAAAATGTGAATTTCACCAGACCCAATTAGATTACCTTGGTTACAGAATTTCCAACGAGGGCATTGAAATGGACCCAGCCAAAGTGATGACTGTAATAGAATGGCAGTCCCCAAAGACTCACAAACAGCTCCAGAGCTTTCTAGGTTTTGCCAACTTCCATCGTCAATTCATCCCCTCCTTTGCCGAGATTGCCCTACCCCTTACAGAACTACTCAAAACAGGCAAAGGAGGAGGGAAGCCACGACCGAGCCAACCACTAGCATGGACTATGGGCTGTCAACAGCTTTCGAGAATTTAAAAAAACTATTTGCTGCTGAACCGGTCCTAAAACACCTGCCCAGGGGAGCCCTTTGTAATTCAAGCTGATGCCAGCGACGTGGCCGTCGGAGTTGCAAAAGAACAAGAGTGGGATCTTGCAACCCTGTGCCTACACCTCTAAAAAATTTACTGAAAGCGAGAGAAGATGGGCAATCTGGGAGAAGGAGGCCTTCGCAATTAGGTGGGGGCTATTAAACTGGCGACACCATCTAGAAGGGAGCAAGGTGCCTTTTGAAGTATGGACAAATAAAAAAAATCTGGAAGCACTGAAAACTCCCCGCAAATTGTCCCCAAAGCAAGTGCAGTGGGCACACTACTTTAACCGTTTCAACTTCACCCTAAAGTACATACCGGAAGGAAAAAACTTCCTAGCTGATGTGCTATCGAGATTGCCCCAGTACAAAAGTGAACGTGAAGAGGTTAACGAGGCAATTATCTCCAATCCACAAACTGCTGCTCAACTCATGCCCCGCAGGGCCCCTAATCCTGATGACCCTGGGGCAAAGAAAATAAAACAAGAGCTCGTCACCAATCAATGGTTCAAAGACAATCAAACCTCCCTAACATGCAGGGATGGTTTGGCTTACAAGGGGGGGAAACTGTATTTGCCTGAAGCCCTCCGCCTTAATGCTCTCAAACACAGCCATGACGTAAAACAGGCTGGACACTTTGGATATTTAAAAACTCTACATCTCATCCTCCAGCAATTTTGGTGACCGGGGCTAAAACGAGATGTGGAAAACTATGTCAGGAGTTGTACTGTATGTGCCACCATGAAAAGAATTCCAGGGAAGCCCCCTGGGTTACTGCAGCCGGTGGCAGACCCTTCTCAACCATGGGAAGAAATTGCTATGGACTTTATATTAGACCACCCTGAAAGTAGAGGAAATACAGTCATCTGGACTGTGATAGACCTGTTTTCAAAGCAGGCTCACTTCATCGCCTGCAAAAGACTCCCGTCTGCCCAACGACTGACTAAACTGTTCTTGAAACATATTTACCGGCTGCATGGAGCCCCTAAATGAATAATTTTGGACAGTGGGGTGCAGTTCACAGCTACGGTTTGGAGGAGCTTTCTTAAATTAATTGGATCATCTCAAGGTCTATCATCTGCTTTTCACCCATCTACTAATGGGGCCACGGAAACTGCTAACAAGATGGTGGAGCAATATTCAGATGTTATATTTCCTACCAACAAGCCAACTGGACCAACCTCCTCCCTTTTGCAGAGGTGGCTTACAATAACTCTGTTCACAGCAGCACTGGCTTCATGCCTTTCAGAGTAGCTACAGGAAAAGAGTTCAGTCCAATACCTGAATACCCTCAAGCGCCCTCCGCTTCTCAGACACTTGATCAATGGGTGAGGGGGTGGGAAGAGGTTTGGAAAGCCACAAAAGCTGCTTTAAAAAAGACTTCTGAGACTTATAAAAAGCAGGCAGATAAAAAAAGAGCCCCTCAAAGAACATTCCAAGTTTGGGAAAAAGTTTATCTGTTGACTATATATTTATGCCTTAAATTACCCAGGGGCCGGGGCCGGGTAGGGATATGTAGCCTCATTTGCCATGAGCAGTAGTGGCGTGTAAATGGCGGCCGGGGCCAGGGCTGGGTAGGGATGTGTAGCCTCATTTGCCGCGAGCAGCAGAGGTGTGTTAATGGCGGCTGGGGCCGGGTAGGGCTGTGTAGCTTCGTTTGCTGTGAGCGGCAGCGGCGTGTTAATGGCGGCCGGGGCCGGGTAGGGCTGTGTAGCCTCCTTTGTTGTGAGCGGCAGTGGCCTGTTAATGGCGGCCAGGGCCAGGGCCGGGTAGGGCTGTGTAGCCTCGTTTGCCACGAGTGGCAGCGGCGTGTTAATGGCCGGGGCTGGGTAGGGCTGTGTAGCCTCGTTTGCCATGAGCGGCAGCAACGTGTTAATGGTGGCCGGGGCCAGGGGGGCTGTCTTGCCTCACCTTGCCTCGTGCTCCTGCAAGGCGGCGGCGGCATTGAGTGCTAATGGCAGCCTCGTAGGCGGTGGCAATGGTAGGGGGGCGGCCTGGTGTTTGAAGCTGCCTCAGCTGGCCGCTGGGCTCAGCAGGCCCCAATGAGGCAGCATTCACACTCACCGGCTGCCCAGCCTCGTGGGGCAGTGGCAATGGTGTGTGGGGGGCGGCCTGGTGTCTGAAGCTGCCTCAGCTGGCCGCTGGGCTCAGCAGGCCCCAACGAGGCAGCATTCACACTCACCGGCTGCCCAGCCTCATGGGGCAGTGGCAATGGTGTGGGGGGGCGGCCTGGTGTCTGAAGCTGCCTCAGCTGGCCGCTGGGCTCAGCAGGCCCCAACGAGGCAGCATTCACACTCAGCGGCAGCCCAGCCTCAGGGCAGCAGCGAGGGGTGGGCGTGCACTAGAATGTGAAAAATGGTCTTGTCACTTTTATATATATATATAAACTTCGTCGAAACGTTGCCAAGACACTTTCAATTTTACGCGGGAGAAAACCCGAATTACCAAAGACCTACATATATATATATATATATATATATATATATAATTGGATTTTTATAGGGGTGGGAAGGTTACATCAAGGTGCTTAGGAAACAACGTGGAGATGGGTACATCAAACATCCAAAAGGAAAATCATAAATATATACCTCAAATTAATTCATTATAAGTTCCCTCTCTATTTCCCTCATATAATATTACATATTCAAATTAATACATTTCTAAATAGAATTCAAGCAATCCTATCAAACATTGATCACGTTTCAGTTATAAAGATCCAAATCCTGTTTTTAGGCTTTACTAATTTACAGTTACCATATTCCAATTAGCCTTAAATAAACATATTATTAACACTTCGGGTATCCCTCATTTCCCTTTTCCCTAACATAATAATTATATCTGAAATGAATATATTATTCCCACAATAACATTCTTATATTTTATTCATTAATACCATTTCTTCTCTTGTCACCAATCCCTCTTATTCTCCTTCCATTACAAAATAATTATCTTATTTGAAATAAAAATATCAGTCCAAAAGATACATTTCTATCTGTTTTAAATATATATTCTATCAATCAATCTATATCTATAAAAAGTCTTTTTAACCCAGTAGGTAAAGTTTACCCCTTCAGATAATTATCATATCTGAAACATGATTTATTACAAAGGATATCCTCTTACAGAATTCACGTACTCCGTTAGTTGTTGAATCAGTCAAAATCTCTAAAGCCTTTTTAACCCATTGAATGAAATTTTAAAACATATTTTTAAATCTAACTCTAGGTTTCTTTCTGTGCCACACCGGTTTCCATAGTAAGGTTCCTACAAATCCCAATATTTGAAAAAAGGTATTTCTCAGCACTTCAGATTGGTCAATCTCTTCCCTTTCTTCTAGTGGCCTTTGAATGGTGTAGGCAGTTTTATTCCATGTTGTAATTACTAGTTGATTATCCACGTTATCACAATTTTCAGTAACTTGTATCTGGGTGTCAGTCTCTATTGGTTTTGACAATTCAGGCATCTCAGTTAAAGTTATTCTTTGATCATCAGGCTTCTCCATAAATTGTATATGGGGTTGTGTAAAGTTGATTTGTTCAATGGTTTCCACAATTTCTCCCGGTATAAGTTCATGTTTGAGTTGTAAGTATGGTTTCTCTTTAGGTTGTATATGCTGCTCAAAGGCCTCTTTGGAGCCACTCTGCTCCCTCTCCACTGTTCTTCGGCCTATAACTTGATCCGTCAAAATTTGAGAGTAAGATTTCGTGTACTCCGTAGCTTCCAAGATTTTTTCCAGTATAAGCTCATAATCAAGCTGTGGGCAAGATTCCTCCATCTCAGTGGTGAAAGGATCTTTTAATCTTTTAGTGAAGGCTATATTTAGTAAAAGTCAACAAATATTCACCTCCAATTCCTAGTAGACAAAATCACCACCCAGCTGTTTCAAGTTATCTTTACCCTTATCATCCTTTGAAGGTCAAAGCCATCCTCCAGCAAAAAAATATATATACAGTTGCAGTAACACTTTTCATCACAAGATGTCCTCAGTAGGCTATAAAGTCTTTCTTTCTAAGTTAATAGATTTTTTGTTTTTCACATTAAACAAATAAAAAAGAAAGTCCTCTCCAGGATAGTAAATAGCATAGTTATAATAGTAATGATCAAAAGTAGAAATATTTTCAGGGTCCCTCAGTATTCCAAGAGTTGAATAGTCAATAAAAAATTAGCTGTTTTATTTTTTTCAGTTCCCAAAGCTGGTTTTCCCACAGTGTCAAAACGCTGCTCTCTCACAGCAGGGAAGTAATTCAAATTCAAAAGCTTTTTACAGGAGAGTAATTAGGGAAAGAGGGGGAAGGAAAGGTCTCACCCGGATTCTCCACGGGGGTTCTTTGTGCTTAGCTGTTCTTCTGGCTTTCGGCTGGCGCTGCGAAATGATCATCCATTTTACTGGGCAATCTTTTCTCCGATGGCCCTAAGGAGCTGGCTCGGACCGAGGAAGGAGCTGCTGCCCTTCCCCCATCGACGAGGGCCTCCTCAATGGTGGTCGCCCCTCCAGGGTGACTTTTCGACCCGATTAAGGGTCTACCGGCGGAGGGAAAAACAGCCGATGGAGAGACGAGGCTCTCCATGCGACTGCGTCTGCGGCGATCCGGAACCGGAAGCCGTCTTGTCACTTTTTTAAGTGCCATTGTCACTTTAAACAGTCACTAAGTTAACTATTGCAAGGGAGGACTACTGTACTTTATCACTTTTTTCCTTTTTTGGGGGGGTCATCAAGTTTACATCAAGTTTTTGACACCTTGCTAGGCGACTGGAAAAGCCCTGTTACAGTACCCGGATTGCAGCTGCTTTCTTGCAGGTATGTGGAATGGCGTGGGACCCACAGGGTTTGCAAAGTTAGGTGAGGAAGTTGGTTACAGCTTTTTAGGAAAGATAAAATAGACAACCAAGAATGCTTTATTGACCATTCTTTGTCCAGATTTTATATCAGTTGCATCTGCTAATACAGGCATTCTGCTTCAAATTTCTCTGTTATTTTCAGTATCTGGTAAAATGAATGAGTACTTTTCCAACAACCTGTAAAATCCAAGACACTGCTTTCATTGTTTAATTCCCCCCTCCTAGATTGTTGATTCAGGGAATATTCATTTCTTTAGTGTTAACTAATAGTGTTAGTTATTTAGAGATAGATTTGTATTGGTTGCTTCATTTTTTTTAATTTTGTGTTTTTTTAGACTCCAAGTATTGTACACCCACCCAAAAATGACTACAGCCAAAAAATCAAAAACAGATAGTGGAAGATCATTCCAAGAGGCCTGGACACAGTCATTTGGAGTGATTGAATGCAGTGGGAAAGCATTATGTGTTCTATGCAATGAAAGTGTTGTGTGTCGCACATCAAGTGTCAGACGGCACTTTGAAACCAACCACAAAAATGTAGCCCAACTTGGTGATAATGAAAGGAAAGAGTTTCTTGAAGGGAAATTGAGGAGCTATCATTCCCAGCATCTTAGGTTTTCCAACTATCTTTCCAGAATGAATCATCTGACATCTGCCAGTTTTAAAATTTCACTGTGCAGAGCAAAACATGGTAAGCCCCTCTCTGATGGGAATAATATCAAAACGGCCATGTTGTCTGGGAGTGATTCTCTTTTTCATGATTTCCCAAACAAGGATAAAATTATTCAACGCATCTCTGAGATACCACTGAGCAGAAACACTGTTAAAGATAGAGTCCAGCGCATGGCAAGTGATGTTAATCAGCAGTTCACCACTGACTTACAAAAGGCAGCCTGTTACTCCATGTGCTTGGACGAAAGCACAGATATCAATAACCATGCAAGGCTGGCAGTAATTTTGCGTTATGCTGTTGGTGACATCATGAGAGAAGAGCTGCTGAAACTGATGTCTTTGCCTGAAAGAACACAAGGTGTAGATATCTACAATGCTGTGAAGGAAGCTTTTTTATCACAAGACATAAGACCAGAAAAGGTGGTTTCAGTTACAAGTGATGGAGCACCTTCTATGGTGGGGGCAACATCTGGTTTCATACAGTTGTTTCTTCAAGAATCAAAACATAAAGTAATTCAATTTCACTGCATCATTCACCAGGAAGCTCTATGTGCCAAGGAAAGCAACAAAAAAATTGACAATGTCCTCAAAGACGTCACAAAAATAGTGAATTACATCATGGCTCGTGCTCTGAATTGTCAGCAATTTCAAGTGCTTCTTGAGGAGGTTCAGGCACAGTATGATTGTTTATTTATGTATAATAATGTCCGGTGGCTGAGCAGAGGATGAGTCCTGGAGAGATTTGTGGCCTGCTTGGATGAAATTCGGCTGTTTATGCATGAAAAATGGCAAGAATATCCACAGCTCACTGATATGGCTGGGCTTACCAACCTCATGTTTTTTACAGACTTTACACACCACTTCAGTCTGCTCAACAAACAATTACAAGGTGCAGGGAAAACAGCAGAAAGGATGTTTTGTGACATCCAAACATTTGAGAGAAAACTGCAGGTTTTTAAAAGAGACCTTGAAAGTGGGCAGCTGAAATATTTTCCTAGTCTAAAAGTTCATTTAGAAAATTGTACATCATTTGTAGACAATCCTACAAGCCATCAGGAAATCTACAAGGAATTTTCTAGCATTGTAGCAGCTGCAAAGGTAAATTTTAGTAACAGATTTTCACAGTTCCGTAAGATGGAGACAACGTTCTGTTTTCTTACTTCTCCAGATAAAGCCAAATTTGAAGAACTTGATCTTTCCTGCTTAGAATGGTTAGATTTAGGAAATCTAGAAATGGAGCCACTGGAATTTCAGGAAAATACTATCTGGAAAAATAAATTCTGTGACTTGCGTGAAACACTAGAGAAGATGGAAGGGATGACAAAAGACAGCACAGTTAGTGCTGAGAACGAAATACTCAGACTGTAGAATTCTCTGCCAGATAATTTTAAATCCATGAAAGCACTTGGGATTGCTTTCCTTACTTTGTTTGGATCATCTTACGCCTGTGAGCAGCTGTTTTCAGCTTTGAATTATATAAAATCTGACACCAGAAGCAGACTAACAGATGACCTGAGTGCTGCATGTGTTGCTCTCAAACTTACAAACTATGAGCCAGGGGTAGATAAATTATCAGCAGGCATACAACAGCAAAAATCACATTAATTCTTTAAAAGCATTAATTCAATAAAAACTTGTTTGTATCATTGAAAGCTCTGTTATTGTGTTTTTGGGAGGTGGAGTGAGTGGGGGATTTTTACTTTTTGCCTCGTTTTGCTGTTTTAAAAAGAATGCTCCCCCAACGCCCCCCTGCATAGCCAGACGCCTTGTGCCATCGCCGTTCTCCTGCTGTGCTCCCCCAGCCCCTCTTTCCTTTCCTTTGAAACAAACAACCCCCCCCAATCCTCCCATTCCTTCCTTCTGAATTAAAAGGAGAGAAAGCCAAGTTTTTTCTTTTGTGGTCTTTACATATTTAACCTGCAGCTAGAAGGAAGTTGGGAAGAAAACCATCACGAGACACTCTTCTGTTTTAACTTTTTTTCCTTGTCGCTTTTTGGAGTTTTCATCCTGCTTTTGTGAGAGGGCAGCATTTGGGAGGAGGTGTAGCTGCCCTTCTCCTCCAAGCCATCAGCTTAGCAAGACACCTGCCTGCCAGTGCTCTTCCCCCTGTCCGAGGCTTTCATTGAGGATTGGCGGGGGGGGGCTGTTTGGTTTTTATTCCCCTCCCATCTGCTGGGTGGTTGCAGCAGGTTTTGGTCTCTTCTGTCGTGCTTTGAGGTTACCCACGAAGCACGTTTGTTTGGGGGGGGATCCCCATTCTGGTTGCTAAGCTTGCTTAAACCTTCTTCCACCTCCTCCTCCTCACTGGAGCCCCTGCCCCAGCCCCTGCCTCGCCTTTCCTTGCCCCATGGCAATGGCACCCCTGCCCTGCCCCCTCCCTTGCCTCACCTCACCCTGCAGGACGAGCCTCCTACCCACTGCCCCACCTGCCAGAGAACCCCTGGATCTCTCCCAATCCTGCCTGCCCAGCCCCCACAGACATCCCTCCCTAGGAGCGACATTGAGGTGGCCACGCCCACCCAGGCCACGCCCACCCACACTACCATGGCTACCATAGCCATGCCCACTTGGTGGCCACACCCACTTGGTGGCCACGCCCCGGCACCCGGCGATGCATAAGTGAGTTTCGGGTTGCAGTTTGGGCACTCGGTCTCAAAAAGGTTCGCCACCACTGTACTAGTGTAATCAGAGCTTGAAATAAGAAATGATAAGAATTGGCATTAGAGAACAGGAGGGAAAGCCTGCAATTCAAACTAATTGGAGAATGTGATTTATGACTGTTAATTGGAGGAGGGAATTGTGCTTTGATACTATGTGCTCAGGGGAGGGGAATTCAGATTTTGGCTTCGACCATGTACGTGCTGATGCCATGCAACTTGAATAAAGATTCTTTAAGGTAAACAATGCCTCGAAGTTCTTTGAAGAGTTTCATCTGTCGGAACCATGACACTAACTACCTGTCTAGCAGCCTCCTGGAAGACCAATAAGATTCTGTCCAAAAAAGTCCCAGCTGAAGATGGGTCAGGATGAGTACAAGGAGCTCTCTCAAGATGCTATGTGAGTTTACTGCTGTTTACTTTGCAACATTCCTCTACATTACCTATTTGTCAAGCCTCAAAAAAGTTAGATTTGCCCAGAACCTCAATAATCAGATTTAATGGAAGGAAAAAAGATTGGGTTCCAAAATCTTGAAAACTAGGTAAGTATATTCTAAGTCTCATTTATTAGTAAGTAGATTAAAGTGGATTTCTATATCCTCATTTTCACCAACTTCTTAATAGACAGACTAATGTGTTGCTTAAAATATGAGACTGGAATATCCATTTGATCCTCATCTGCCATGTTTTGGAAACATTTCTTTCCCAGACATAGAGAATTCCATTAAGTTACCTGTAAGTTCCTGCCTCAACTACTCCTCCCAAGAAAGCAAAACTCTTGAAACAGGCATTGTCTGAAAAGGAACTTTTATTGAGAGATAGTGATAACAAGAGAGAGATGCAAGATCTAAAGTTTTCCTGCACAAATTGCTACATTAAAATTTTTGTTTCACAAAACCCCACCCCAGAGCCCAACTGTCCAGTTCGTGTCCAGCCAATCCATAGGTGCGAAGTTGTTATGGGAACCGGAGCTGATAAGGGATGGTTCCCAGGCACTTCACCGGATCTTGTAATGGAGTGGAGATGAGGCAGATGGCCCCTGGCACATTCCATTCCCCATTTCATGCCCAAAGAGATATATCAAAGTTAAGGGAGAACAAAGTAGAGGAAATAACATCCACAAGCCCCCCTCCCAGCCGAGAAAAACCTCCCCCCTCCTGCTAGAATGGCAGAGCCCTGAAAAGAAACATTGAAGGGGTTTCTGACATGCTGCCCCCCTTAAAAGGAGAAGTCCACCTATAGAAACAAAAATAATAAAATAGGAAAAGGAGAATAATAGGTTAATTAGGTTTATCTGAGTAATAAGCATGAAAATGTTTGAGTAATCTAGGGGCTTTCTTATGTACCTACTCATTTTGGGAGGCTGGAAGGTCTTTCCAAGCCACCAGCTATTGGACAGCCCTATGGTATCTACAGGAATCTAGGGTTTCTTTGATTTCAATCATAATTGGTTGTGGTGTAGGAGGA
Organism: Azemiops feae; assembly: GCA_023970755.1. NCBI lineage: Eukaryota > Metazoa > Chordata > Lepidosauria > Squamata > Viperidae > Azemiops > Azemiops feae. The sequence continues at coordinate 95,984 of JALGBA010000008.1, read as the reverse complement.
GCATTTGGCCTTAAAGACAAGGTTATTTCTGCTTTTAATAAACTACAATGGAGCACGGGGTGGATTTACCTTAAGGGTTTTGGGAGTTCTAACTCCACAGTGACTGGGTTTATGATACGTTTGATGGGAAAGGGCCCTACAAATTTGGGCCCCAGCTTCTTTAAATGTTGAAGTGACTGCAAGAACCTAGTGGATAGGTAAACCCTGTCCCCAGTGTGGAAAGGTTTGGGTTCTATTCTTTTCTTATCTGCTTGAGCTTTGTAGGCATCCCTGGCTTCATCCAAAGCTTTCCTTACTATCAGTCAGGTGTTTTGTAACTGATTCATCCATTCCTTAGGGAAAGGGATGGTGGGTTCATTAATAGGCAGCTCTGGCATTGGTTTAAATACCTGCCCTGTAGCTACTTGAAAGGGAGTGTATCCAGTACTGGAATGGATAGCATTGTTTGCCACTTCAGCAAATGGCAGGTCAGTCCAATTGTTCTGTGATAGTTGATAAAACATCTAAGGTATTGTTCTAGAACTGAGTTCATTCGTTCTGTCCCCCCATTAGTTTGAGGATGCTGACTAGAACTCAAGCCCTGTTCTGTCCCCAAAAGATCCAAAAAGGCCTTCCAGAACTTTGAAGTAAATTGGACACCCCTGTCTGAAATTATGTGTTGAGGGGCTCCATGTAATCGGTAGATATGTTGGAGAAACATTTTAGCTAAGGTTCTGGCAGTTGGGATCTTCTGGCATGGGATGAAGTGGACCTGTTTTGAGAATAAATCAGTCACGCCCCAAATAACTGTGTTTCCTGCACTGTCTGGCAGTTCCACAATAAAGTTCATAGAGATCTCTCTCCAGGGTGCTGAAGGGCTTGCTACCAGCTGTAAAAGGCCAGGTCTTTTTCCTTGCCTCCGTTTTGCTGCGGCGCAAATAAGGCAGCTGGCTACGTAACTTTCAATGTCCTTTTTCAATGATGGCCACCAGAAATGCCTCTTTACTAGGTGAAAGGTTTTCACAAACCCAAAGTGTCCTGCCACTTTGAATCGTGGAAGGCCTGCATAGTTTTTAGCCTTTGCGTGGCTGGGACATACAGTTTGTCTCCCACCCATGCCAGTCCATCTCGCATTGAGCAGAGATTCTTGTGCTCTAAGAACCATTCATCTAACTCCAGAGCCTGTTTGAACACTGTTGAGGCAGTGCCATCCAGTTGGGTGGGGGGTTCTCTTCTGTGATCTCGTAACGACTGGTGCTACCAATTGCTGGGTTGGTAATAGAGGTTTGACTACCTCTGCTTTGGTACTGTTATATTGCAGCATCCTAGACAGAGCGTCAGCTAGGAATTTTTTTCCCCCCAGCAAGTAGTGGAGAGTAAAATTGAACCAGTGGAAGTGTTGGGCCCACCGTGCTTGTTTTTGTGATCTGCCCATACTTGGAAGGGGATCTTGCTCCCTTCCAGGAAGTGTCTCTTAGAATGGGAGTACTGAAGAAGTACCTTAAGAAGTATGGGCTAAGCAAAGATGCAGTGAAGAATAAGTGGATTGTGAATGAATGTGTACTGAGTATAAATACAAGTGATTCCTATAGAATTATGTACAAAAATTACCATATACTGAAGTATTAAAATAAGTATATGAATAAAAGAGTGTATGCATCAAGAGGAAAGAAGTTAAATAAATCATTGTTGTATAGAATTAATTAGATCCTAAAAATAAAAAATGCACAAAAGGCAATATATGAAAGTGTTTGGAAATGGGAAAAGCAAGAATGGTCTGTATAGATAAAAGAGCATGTAGAAATGCAGTGAATAATGTTGGTGTAAACTGGATTTTGTTAGCTTTCTATTTTTTCTTTATTCTCTGTTTGGTACTATTTCTTATACAGCTTTATGTATTTTATGTAAGATTTCTGGATATCTGAATATCTAAAACATATATACTAGTGCATATTTCTGTTTCTTAGATCAGTTTTAATATTGTGGGTAAAGTTTTTATCATTTAAATAAAAATATTTAATTCTTTTTAGAGATAAAATGCACATTCAAATTTTAATGTAAAATATTTAAATAACAAAAAATAAATACTGTAAATATTTAGAAGCAAATGTACTGATTTTATTTTTTTAAAACTCTACTTTGGAATAAAGCTCCAATGTCCTATTTTCTCATTAATTTTCATACATTACTATAAACATTATGGAAAGCAAACTTTTTTCAACTGGATTAGCCATGGTAACAAATCTTTGCAAAGATCTGCATGCAAAGCAAAATTGAGCCATGGTAAGATATTTTAGTATATATACGTTGGAGAGCTCAGTGGGTTTTTAATGTTATATGTTGGGGATGGAAGAATAATGGCATGTTTGATTTTTTTCTTTCTTTTAAGAATAGAGAGAGATGTAACAGTGAAATGATCTATTTTGCTTTGTTAACCACAAGCATTCCATCATTACTTAGTTTCACTTACCCTTTTCTAGTCTGCATTCTCAGCACAGAGGAGAGAGCATGTGGAAAAGAAGACAAGACAAACAATACCTTATGGGAGCTTAAAATAACATGTTCATAAATTGGAAATGATTTGTGACATTAGCAGGAAATGACTAGGAGTATGTAGCGACCACCCAGTCAGCTTCCATGGCTGAACTGGAGCTTCAGAAATAGTCTGACTGACTATAGTCTGATGAGAATATGTTCTCAAATCTGGAATAAGATTCAAAAAATAGATCTTATAAGAGCCTAGCATGGGTAACCCACACATTGATATATATTGGGGATAAGGAATTAAATTTTATAACACTAGTATAAAATTGTCATACAAAGTTATATGAAAGATGGATCATGCTAATTATAAAAGAATCAATGCTAAGATTTGCAAGATTCACATCTTTAAACACTGCTATTGTTTTTAGTGCCCCCAATTTAACAGACTGAGGACATTTATAATAATTTATATAATACATTTTATATATTATATGTATTTTATATTATACATTTATAATAATTTATAAATGTACTCACAGTCCACAAATTCATTTTGTGGAAATACCATTGGTGAAATTTAGACAGATATACTGTGGGAAAGTATTAAAAAGGGAAGGCTTTTTCATAAAGAATACACTCTTCTCTGAATATGCTGAAGTTGATTCTTAAGAGTTGAAACAGATTTATAAGAGGTTTACTAATCAGTGGTTTCTATAAAATAAGGTAGTTGCTGTAACAAGTCAGCTAAGCAAATATCTAAAAAATGAGAAGCTTGGTAACAATGAAAAAAGCTGAGGAATGATTGGCAGAACTGAATCTCTATCCTCAAACTATATTTCCCAGTCTTATCACCTGGCTTAAGACAGCATTATTAGCATAAACAATTATGGTGTTTTTAGGATTCCTGTGATTTAAAGGCTCACTTGTCAGCTGTTGGATCCAAATTTCAATTCCTTTTTCTCTCGACCAAGGTTTTTTTCTCTTCCACTTGCAGTAGCCACAGAGCAGCTATTTGCAACACCTCTCAAAAATATCTTGATTACAGCACATATTCATGAACTCATCCACTTAACCTTGGAACAATGAAAATCTATTTCAAAATTCGCTATTCTGCTATTGCACTTAGGTTTCAGCTAAATCTCATGCCTAGAATTTATTAGATCAATATCTTTTTGTTGAATTTCTGAAGAAAAAAATTAAGCTTTAAGCTTATGCTGGTGAAAATATTTGCCTTTACTCACCAAGCATTGTACGTTAAGGAAGGGATAGAGGTAGAACTCTTTATTTCTAATGAATAATTACAAATAAATAAATAAATATTTGAGAGTGTTTCTGATTAGAGAAAAAGGACAATATTCAGGTTCAGAAACAATAAAAGTGTAATTCCTTTGCTATTTGTACATTTTAAATCAGAGTGCCTCAGCTGAGTATTACACATTTCAAAGATTAAACTTGAAAGACTACCAATATTTGAATAGGCTGAAACAAGAACTGCAATTGTTTATAAAATTTTATTTTTCTACCATTCAATTGTGTCTGATTCTCAGACCCTGCTGGACAAGTCCCTGCAGTTTTCTTGGCAAGGTTTTTCATTAATGCTTTGCCATTGCCTTCTTCCTAGGGCTCAGAGTGGCTTTATGCCTAAGGTAGAACTAGAAGCCACATTCTCCTAGTTTCTAGCTTGATTCCTTAACCACCTGACCAAACTGACTGTCATTATAAAACTTACTTAAATATTATTAATGTAAACTACTAGACTTGAGAGTTTTGACCACAGCAAAAGTAATTGCAATGTCTTTAAATTTTGATAGGATATTATTGAATTACAAATAGCAGGTCTTGTCTGTTATTAATAGGAATTGGTGTGCATTTGATTATCAGACTCACTTTTGTCCAAAGAAACAAAATTTATTGGAGCTATCAAAGACAGCCAGACCATTTAGATGTAAACTTATGTGGACATATATTTAGCTAAATAGGCTTAAATCCAAACTTATTAATATATCTGATTTGAGGATGTTCACTCTTTTCCCATAATGGTGAAGGGACAAAGAAACTCTCTGCAACTGTAAGATTAAGGTCAGCATGAAGCCTTGTAGAAAAAACAGAGAAACAGTATTATGAGTGAGGGGAGAGTAAGTGAAGGAAGAAAGTATGCTGGTTTCTGCTGAAGACTTTTGGGCAATAGCTGCTCAAGTCCTGCCTCACAGTGTCTCTGGTGAATAACCAAGCTGATGTTTTTCTATTCCACTACTTCTCCAATAGCACAATTTTTTATGCTCCAAAGGAGTGGGGTGAAGTGACTTGGTGGGGCAGCTAGCCAAGATGATGTACCATCATTGAGTCAAAAACTCCACAGTGTGGTGCAACTGTTGTTGGAACAACTGCACTGCACCACTAACATTGTGTTATAGAGGGTTTTTGGACAAGTATGATAAACATCCAAGCAAATTTCCTGATTTCAGATGTTTTTCTTAATAGTATTATGCAGGATTTATAATTACTTAAGATAAGAGGCAAAATGAACAACTCTCTTTTCTCATTCAGACCACCTCAGATTTGTATTAATGTGCTAATTTTGTAACATGCCAGACAGCTTCACTGAGAGGATGCTGTAGGTCAGGATGTAACTGGAATTAAAGAGGCTTAATTGATCAGTACCAGTTTTGTATTTTGTTATCCCACCTTTATTATTTATATAAATAACTGAAGGAGGCAAACATTCTAATACTCCTTCCTCCTATTTTTTCCCTCAACACAGTGGTGGGATTCAGCTGGTTCGCATCACTTCGGCAGAACCGGTAGCTAATTTTTTGTTGCCCAGGCCCAGAATGGACTTCCGGAAGTGGCATCCACACAGAGAGCCAGTTGTTCACATATTTGAATCCCACCACTGCCTCAACAACAACCCTTTGAGATAAGTTGGGCTGAATGAGAGTGACTGGACCAAAGTATCCAGCCTAAGACAGGACTTTAAATAAAAATTTAAATGAAGATATGTCCTAAGGAAAAGAAAAAGTATAACACAAAACTGGTTAAGTGTACGACTTTACTTGAGGAAGCAATTTGTAACTAACCAGTCATTTGTATTTAAAATGACCCATCTTCTTCTCCTTGATAGTTTTGCATTAAGATCAAGTTGTATGTTTTCTCATGGCATGTATGTTTGGAAAGTTTTGTTTCAGCTTTTTGATGTAAACTCTATCCATCCTCTGCCAATAATCTATACAGAGAACAAATGCCACTTTAGAATAATATTGTCATTGCAACATAGCTACCACTAAAGAAAAATTTGGCTTGAAGTTTTTTACATATTGGCCTACGATAACATGGGTGTCACCATTTCACACTATCTACTGTTATCAGTTATCATGCTGCTTTCTGCCAAATGCCTCCTAGTCATCCTCAGTTAAGAAGCCTCTTCTTCTGGAACATCCATCTGCTCAGAACCTCCTTAAGGATTGACTGGACCATACCAAAAATAGTACCTCTCACTGTTAAACTGCCTAACTTTCTACCAGTTTTTCCCTCCCACAGGACCTCTTAAGAAGCTGGATATTTCATTTACTGAACTACTACTGTCATAACATAGATCTTTGTCCAGCAGCTTCCAGCCATAGTGAAAATGCTTTTCACCATAAGATGGGATATGTTTTGGACTCTAAACACAGGAGTCACAGAACAAAACATTTGATTCCTTGGAAAAGGACACAAATGTTAAACATACTTGGGGATTAAAAAAAACAGAAGAAGGGAATCTAAGGTCAGAAGTTGGTGATGGCAATCAGCAGTTCCCAATCTACAGAAAACCATGATGAAAATATATTCCAGCTGCTTCCCAAGACCCTCAAGAGACCAGCCAATCATCTGTAATAGAAAAATCAAACTCTGCAACACTGAACAATATAAAGACCCTAATTTCTATATACAACATCTCTCTTCAGTAAAGAGTTCAGTGTAGCAGGATTACATATGGGAGTCTTCTCCAGAGTAATATTTACTGAATACATAATGTATGTTTGGAGAACCAAAATTTACTATTGTTTCTCAGTGGACAGTGAGATGTCTCAAGAACAGGAGACACAACTCTCATGTACTATGTTCCCTGTCATAGGTATGCTTTGAAGGTATGCTTTCTTCACCCACAAAAAAAACCAGTGATTCTTTAATTAATAGTCTTTGAGTGAGTTGATTTTTAGGACCCTCTTTAAAAGTCATCAAAGTAAATCAGCTTGTGTTATTATGCTAATGAATTCTACAACTTAACATGTGTGTTCTCCTTTTGGATCAATTTTGTATTTCCTTTGTGTGACATTGTGTCTTTTTTTGGTTGACATTTAGGGTTTGTAGCCAATGTTTTGTGATCCTTTTCTATGTTCCCTTTGATATTTTAAACTGCTGGTAATACATTTATTTATACTTGAATAATTTACTCTAACCCATGTCCTCCATTCCTTCTTTCTCTCAGACTTCATGGCCAATACATCTCAAGGTTCTTTCTATGATCTGAACCTTATTCAATACTAGTTGCAGAATAACAGACTTGAAAGGGACCTTGGAGGTCTCCTAGTCCAATTCCTTGCTCAGGCAGGAAACCCTATACTATATCAGATAAATGATATACTTATTCACCTCCTTCTCAACTATGTTGAGAAACAAAAGGGGAAAACTTAAGATATGCTCTATAAAAGCTTTTGAGTGGAAATATTTCTGAGTTTTTATAGAAATGTGAATGGATGTTCCCCAACTGTAAGATTCACCAGGTTTTATTTTTTAATATTGTATTAGTATGATAACTATGATGAAAGAACTAAGCAGGAGTTTCCCATCTCATTCTATTTTTTTTGTATAGATTTTATTAGTTTTTATAGGGTTAGGAATAAGGTGGGGTCGGGGTTAGGGTTGGGATTTGGGTTGGGGTTAGGGTTGGCGTTGGCATTTTTCCAAATAACATTCTCAATATTTAGCAAACAGCATAATGTTTGGGTTCATGTGTTTAACAAACAATAATAGATGATAGTTAATTATCATAAACAATATGTTAATTAATCGCTCAATAGCCTTCTTCTTGCTAATATATATTCAAAATTACATATCACATTCCTTTCTCTCTAACTCGTTTTTCTAGCCATTGATAGAAATTATCCCATGTTCTAAAATACACTGAGTCTTCTTTCTCTTTTATCTTTAAAGTCAATCTATCCATTTCTGCACACTCTAAAATTTTCTTAATTGGTACTTTTTCAGCTGGTAAATTTTCATTTTTCCAATGTTGGGTAAATACAATTCTTGCTGCCTAGTTTGAGTTGACTCGATAAATCTGGTCTAATTCTCCTTCCATTTTCTGTTTCCCAGTTCCTAATGCGTCTGCCAATAATTCCGTTATCAAGCCTAGGAGATCCTCTTCCTTATCTTTCATTATATTTGGAAATCTTAAAAAGTATGAGGCTCTTTCCATCTCCATCCCAGCTATCGAGTCTTCTAGTTCTTCATTTATTTGGATCAACTTCTGATTTTCATCTTTTAAAATTTCTAGTTTCTGGTCAACCTCAGTTGATTTATCTTCTATTTTTTGAATTCTTTGTTGATTATCTGTGATCATCTGTTTAAAATTTTCAAATTGAGAATCCATATTGTAAATTTTTTTATTCATTTTATCAAAATCATGTTTCAACTCCTCATGGTTTCTCATTGTGACCACCATGTGAGTAGCGATTGCCTCTTGAATTGCTTGTAGGATCGCTTGAGTGTCCTTTTGGAAGGTATTAGCCTTTTCTTGTTCAAGCATTGTATCAACTGATCTCTGATAGACTGGACTTGCAGAAGCCGAAGAGGGAGCAGAAGATCCTTTTTTTCCAATTTTAGATAAGTTAGGAGCGCTCATCTTTATCTTTAAACCTACGTTGTAATCCACCAAGTAAGTCAAAATTTATAATCCAATAGGCTCCTAACAAATAGAAGAGGTAAACAATAAAAATGGTAAATGGTAAAAAAGAGCAAAAGGGAAAAAAGAAAAAAGAGGAAAAAAGAAAAAAAGAAAAAAAACACCAACATTTGTAATCCAAAGTATTCTGTTTGAAGGAATTCTTGTTATTCACTCTTTCAAAACAGCTTGTAAAAATTCCAGGTCAAGCTGTATTTGTAATCCAGGGAAGTCCGATGACTTCAAACACAGTTTTTATTTATAATTGTAATCCATCCTGTAGGACAGGGCAATCCAAAAAGAGTCTTTCTTTTTCAGCCACAATCTTCAGGACTTTAAATTCCAAGGACACCAAAACGTTTAAACTATAAGCTATGTCTGGGCATACAGCCAAGTTTTGCTCCAATCAGACCAACTCAGTAAAATAAAGTCAAGGAAAAAGAAAAGCAAGGTTGCATGTAGTTCTCAGTTTTGCCACTAGATGTCATTAGATGTCAATTCCCACCATACTTTAAAAAAAGTTTAAGAAGTTAAAACCCGATGGTTTCCAAACAAGGAATAAACAAACAAACAAAAAGATTTATAAATCCAAAGGTTTTCCAAGTTATCCTTCTTTTATGCTTCAGTCATCTTCACAATACTGTTATAAGTCAGTTTTAATTTCCCCAAAGCTTAAACTGCCGCTTATAGTTCAGGAGGGAGGGGTAAGGAAAAAATCCCCCTCCTCCCTGGAGCTTGGGGATTTTGCTTTTGAATGCTGTTTCCCAGAACCGGTATTTTCACTTGTAGAGAGATAAGGAAAGTAGTCTCACCCAAATCAGCTGTTTTGCCTTCCGCTTTAAAATTCGTTGTCTCTGACAATCAGCTGCTTCTGGCAGACCGCATGGGTGTGGTTATCCTTTCTTCCTGCCGGTCCCAAGGGCTCCTTTGGATCAAGCAGGCCAGCTACCGCTGGCCCACAATCTGCAAAGTTTCACCCTTTGGCCAGTCGCCTCTACGGGGCAACTTTCGGTCCTATTGGACTCCCCAGCTGGTAGAAATCGGGCTTGGGGAAGGGAGATTCATTCCCCAGTGTCCCATCTCATTCTAGAGAAGTCCCATATTTATGTCCTTTATCACTGGAGTTATCTTATTCCATCTGAAAAATTATTTCAGTAGCAGTTCTTATATTTTAAAACCCTTTTCTCGTACCATTAACAAAGAGTTTCCAGTTTGTGAAAACTGGTGAAAAGGAACTTATAAAAGAACTAAATGCACAGGTATAGCATAGATGGTACCTAGCTCAATAGTAGTAACTGTGAGAGGGATCTTGGAGTCCGAGTGGACAATCATTTAAATATGAGCCAGCAGTGTATTGCAGCTGCCAAAAAAGCCAACACAGTTCTAGGCTGCATTAACGGATAGAATCAAGATGATGTGAAGTGTTAATACCACTTTATAATGCCTTGGTAAGGCCACACTTGGAATACTGCATCCAGTTTTGGGCGCCACAATGTAAAAAGATGTTGAGACTCTAGAAAGAGTGCAGAGAATAGCAACAAAGATGATTAGGGGACTGGAGGCTAAAACATTAAAAGAACGGTTGCTGGAATTGGGTATATCTAGTTTAATGAAAAGAAGGGCTAGGGGTAACATGATAGCAGTGTTCCAATATCTCAGGGGTTGCCACAAAGAAGAGGGAGTCAAGCTATTCTCCAAAGCACCTGAAGGCAGGACAAGAAGCAATGGATGGAACTAATCAAGGAGAGAAGCAACCTTGAACTAAAGAGAAATTTCCTGACAGTTAGAACAACTTGCCTTCAGAAGTTGTGAATGGAAGTTTTTAAGAAGAGATTGGACAACCATTTGTCTGAAATGGTATAGGCTTTCCTGCCTGAGCAGGGGGTTGGACTAGAAGACCTCCAAGGTCCCTTCCAATTTTATTCTATAATTATCTGAGTTGTTTTTTTAAAAAAATTGCCAAGATCTGCCTGCCTAAAAACCACATTGGGCTATGAATAGCTTCCATTTTATTGGTAATAGTAGAATTCACTTCTCTAAATCCAGATAAATTTTACTGCTGGGTTAAAGAAACCCTGCCAGCACTAAATATTTGTGGAAATTCAGTTCATAAGGCCAGAATAGCTTCCTTTCTAGAGCAGAACTGGAAAAGGTGTACATACTTTCAGGAAGTTGCATCAGAAACATTAAACCTTTCAGCAATTTATGCAAAGCTCCAATTGTAACTACATTGAAGATCCAAAATGATAATTCAAGTGACTTTATGCATTTTTATTAGTTGGAGAGAACAGAACATACAGGGTATAACAGAAGCTGGAAAGGTAAAAATAACTTGACTGAAATGAAACATCACTGTGAAGGAATGTAGAAAACATTAACTTCAAACATGTGGGATTAATAAAAATGAGAATAAGATAGATGTTCTCTGTGTTAGGTCAGGTCCATATGGATTTAATTTAAGGGATTGTGCACACTTTCTTGGTGTTTCAGATCCATGCTGTCCAGAAGTACTGGTTTTGGTTTTGGTTTTCATTCTTAGTTGATCATTCAAGGAAGGGAGCTAAGAAGAAGCATATAATGGGCAATTCTCATTGCTGAGTCTCCCAGAATAAACATGGATGTGTGTTAATAATCCATTTTCTTGTTCCTTAACAACACCTAGAGTACTATCCAACTAAGTCTTAAGGGTACAATAGAGGGAAATTCTGACAGCAAGCCTTCACATCTCAGATCATATTTTCATTCTGATCACTGCATTTGCAGAGATGACCCTTGTGAGGGAAATCTTCAAAGGTTGCATGGAGATCTGTTTTAAAACAAAATCTATATACCTTGTCTGATTAGAAATAGGCATAATTTAATACCTGATCTACTAAATAATAACTGGTCCAATAAATTGCCACCATCTGTCTCTAAAATTATTGTGGCTGCCTTGCGATTGTCACTACCTTTCTCTGTGAACATTGATAATAGGCCAATCTAGCAGCAGATTGTCCAATATAAGTTTAATTGGTTAACATTTTCAATATATAGATTATATAGGTAACAACTATGTTTTTCTTAGATTGGACTTAAATTGATACATGATAAATATAATTTTAAATAGCAATATAAGAAATATTTAGGCCTTAGCCACTGTTTATGCTCCATAACTTCTTTTCTCCAATATTATGCACTAATAATGTTGTAAAGGTCCAGACACTACATGCATAGTGCCCTCTCCTGGCTCTCGCCTTTAGTATCTACATCTTATTATTAATTTTTCAAACAAAATTGTTTTCAAAATATTAAGTTAAGTGTCCCTGCTTGAAAAACACTTCAAAGTCATATTTTATGCTTTTTTGAAAAAGAGAGAGAGAAGAAAAAGAAAAAGACAGGAACATGATTTAAGACACAGTTGTAGGTACTTTTTCTTAGCTAATTGTCTAATTAAATATTTTAAAATACACAATGGTACTTTAGTTTCTGATATAATTCTCATAATTTGTCTGACATAATTTATGGCTCAAAATGTTTTGAGCATTTTTAATCTCTTAAAATATTGTTTAAATGTCTGAAGGTTCCCAGAAATTTGGAATGCTGTCTTTTAGTATCCACATGGGATGCATACATTATTCTGGGTACACAATTTCAAATCATAATTGGTGGTTTGAAAACACTAACGATTTCTTAATTTGGAAGTGTACATGTTATAAAATGCTGCTCAATGATTTTAATTCTGCAATATTTCAATGTTTGTTTTCAAGCATAATAATAGTATAGACTCCTGCAGCTAATGTTCTGGCTGATACATGATGTCTTTTCTTTCCATGCAGCTACCTCATCCAAATTTCCTATTTCTTTTGTGGCAAGAGATGCTTATGCCATCTTTACAAAGTCTCTTGGATGCAAATTTCATTGTGTTCAATTACTAGAATTTAATGATATAGGAAAATGACTTTTGCTTTGTATGTGGTACTTGGAAATGAACTCTATTAATTTAAACATAGCTACTAAGAGGATTGTGTCTTTGCTCACTTTGCAAGTTCTTAAAATATAAATATTGCAATAAGCTGCTGTATGCCTGTTCTGGTTTGTTCTTATCCAATTCTGAATAGTTGCCACTATCTCTACAATGAAATCATCTTGGAAGTTGTTGCAGAACAATTGAGCAATTGGCTTCCTTACAAAAATAACTGCAACTTCTGAAAACCTGACAGAGTGACTAAGAAGGGTGGTAAACAGTATAATCCAATGCACAGTAATATGGAAAAGGGGGTCACTGAACTTGCAGAAGTTTTGACTATAACCAAGAATCTCTTAAATACAAGCTGTTTGGCTCCCTCTTCTCAGGCACCGTTTGTGGTTAGCAAATGCAGCATGAGTAACTGCACAGAAACAGGCTGAACTGAACATTAAAACTAGTCTATATGTTTGTAGTTTTCTATACTGTATAAATTTTATTAAAAGTATTTTCTTTCTGTTACTTTTTTCATCAACAAAAGAGAGGCAAACAAGATACCCATATTTTTTTAAAATTGGGAGTAAATAGGGTCCTTATGGGAAGTAAATATGTTGATAATTATACACATATTTGAGATACTGAATAATTGTATTTTATGATTTTATGATGAATGTATTTTATGTTGTTTATGATCATGATTTTTTATAGAATAAAATAGAGCTGGAAGGGACATTGGAGGTCTTCTAATCCAGCCTCCGCTCTAGCAGGAGAACCTATACCACCTCAGACAAGTGACTGTCTATCCCAGTGATGGTGAACCTTTTAGAGACCGAGTGCCCAAAAACCACCACCCCACCCCTGTCCCCGCTCCGCCGTACCCACTGGACCACCCACCACTTCCACGGCCCACCACAGATCACCCAGCAGCGCTATGGTGGCCATGCCCTCCACCCATGCCCTGCAGCATTATCTTGTCCCCGCTGCCTGGCTACCATGTCCTTGGCTGCGCAGCATTGCACAGGCTGTGCCCAGGGGCAACTCTCCTCCAGAGGGCTGCTGGTGAAGAGGGGGCCATGGGAGGAGGCGGGGCTGAGGTGACGGTGCGTGTGCCCACAGAGAGGGCTCCGAGTGCCGCCTCTGGCATGCGTACCATAGGTTCGCCACCACTGGTCTATCCTCTTCTTTAAAATCTCCAGTGATGGAGTGCCCACAATTTCTGGAGGCAAGCTGTTCCACTAGTTAATTGTCCTCACTGTCAGGAAGTTTCTCTTTAATTCTAGGTTGCTTCTCTCTTTGTTCAGTTTCCAACCATTGTTTCTTCTCCTGCCCTCTGGTGCTTTGGTGAATAATGTGACCCCCTCTTCTTTGTGGAAGCCCCTCAAGTATTGGAATACTGCTATCATGTCTCCCCTATTTCTTCTTTTCTTTAGACTAGCCAGACCCAAGGTCTGCAGCCATTCTTCGTATGTTTTAATCTCCTGGCCTTTGATCATCTTAGATGCTCTTCTCTGTATTTTTTCCAAACTCTCAACATCTTTTTTGTCATATGGTGACCAAAATTGGTTGCAGTATTCTAGGTGTGGTCTTACTAGGGTTTTATAAAGCGGTACTAATACTTAGCGTGATCTTGATTCTATGCCTCTATCAGGGCCCACTTCAAAACCTCATCCCAAGAAAGCAGGACTCTTGGAACTGTTTCATTCCAAAAGCAACTTTTATTAGGAGAAGCTGATAGCAGGCATAGAAGGAAGGATCTGAGGATTTCCCATTCAGATCAGTTGGTTAAAAGAGTCCCAAGCAAACCCCACCCCAATAGTTCATCTGGTCAGTTTAAATGAGCCAATCCCTAGGTGTTAAGTCCGCTATGGGAATGGAGCTGATAATGGAGTCCGTTCCCATGCCTGTAAAGATGTTGTTGGGTCTTTGCACCTTCCCTTCTGCAGCGAGAGATAAGCCAGATGTCCGGAGGCACATTCCTTTCTCACTCCAGGTTGACAACAAGGGAGAGACAGTTCAAAGAGTAAGTGTGTAAAAACAGCAGAAAGGATACATTGTAGCAAAGCAGAAAACATACCACAGAGCCTTCCCCACTCCCCCTCAGGAGAATGGCAGAACCCACAGAAAGAAATGGAAAGAATTGAAAGAGAACCCCCCCGGGAAAGAATGGGTTCTAACATCCTGCCCCCCTTAGAAAAAAGAGAGATCCACCTATAGAAATTAAAACAGAAAAGATAGACAAAGATAAATCCGGTTTATCTGGATATGCAGCATGAAATTTACTAAGTAATCTGGGGCTCTGACGTGATGTTTTTGAACCCACTCATTTTGGGAAGGAGGTAGGTATTTCCACGCTATAAATATTGGGTGGAACTATGGTGTTTCCTGGAATCTAGAATTTCCTTTATTTCAAAATGTTGTTCACCTTCTACCATGATAGGAGGAGGGGAAAGAGCTGCAGCTGGCCTTAAGGGCGTTTGCAGTTCACATTTCAGAAGGCTGCAGTGAAAAATTGGGTGAACCTGTCTGAGTGTTTTAGGGAGCTCCAATTCTACCATGACCGGATTGATTATTCTTTTAATAGGAAATGGTCCCACAAATTTTGGTCCTACCTTTTTTCAGGGCTGCAGGGATTTTAGGTATTTTGTTGATAGGTAAACTTTCTCCCCTATTTGAAACAGCTTGGGTTCAGTTCGCTTCTTATCTGCCTGGAATTTATATGCTTCCCTAGCCTCGTCTAGAGCTTTTCTTACAACCGGCCAGGTATTTTGTAATTGTGCAATCCATTCCTTCAGGGTAGGGATGGTTAGCTCACTCGATGGAAGTTCAGGCATTGGTTGAAACTTTGTCCTGTTGCCACCTGGAAAGGAGTGTAGCCTGTGCTGGAATGTATTGCATTATTATAAGTGACTTCTGCAAATGGGAGTAGTTCGGTCCAATTGTCCTGCTGGTAGTTAATGAAACATCTTAGGTACTGTTCCAGTACTAGGTTTGACCATTCAGTCCCACCATTCGTTTGTGGATGATGACTAGATGACAACCCCTGAGTGGTCCCCCAAAGTCCCAGGAATGCTTTCCAAAACTCTGATGTGAATTGTACTCCTCTATTCGATATGATTCATTGTGGGGTCCCATGAAGCCGATAAACATGTTGCACAAACAGCTTTGCAAGTGTCTTTGCATTGGGGATTTTTTTGGCATGGGATAAAATGTAACTTCTTTAGAGAACAAATCCGTCATGACCGAAATGACTGTGTTCCCACCACTTTCCGGTAACTCGTTGATATAATCCATAGAAATTTCCTTCCAAGGTGCTGATGGGATCGCTACTGGTTGCAACAACCCTGGGGTCTTTCCTTGCCTTCTCTTAGCTGCAGATGTCAACGCTGCTAACATTGGATGTTCTTGCTTTGACAAAATATGCAGAGCTGTGTGGTATTTTTAGAGTTAACTTAAATGATGCTGGGAGGGGAGGAGAAAGAATGTGTGTGGGGATTACTTTAGATAAGAAGCCCGCACACAGAAACGGAAGGGAACCTTCAAACTGATTGGAGAACGTGATTTATGACAGCAAATTAAGGGAGGGAAATATGCTAGCAAAATATGTGCTATGGGGAGGGAATTCAGATCTTGGCATTCCTCCATGCCGTGCCGACATTTTGTTACATGAATAAAGTCTTTTTAGGATAAACAATGCCTGGAAGTTCTTTGAAGTGTTCCATTATTTGGAACCATGACATCATGCCAAGATCTACTTTCTTTTCAAACTATCTGGGATCCTGAACCCCAGCCACTGTCTCTAGACTTGAGAGAAGCTGGCAAAGTTTCAAGAGGAAATTTCATTATGGGAAAAGGGAATCTGCTTGAAGGCGATGACCCAGCAGCTGCTGATACTCCAGAGGGGGAAGCAACAGACAGCATGCTGTGGGAAGATGAGTTTTGGCAAATAAAAGCAGAACCCATGCAGCTAGGAGAGCTGATCTGGCCATCAGCCCGGGCCCAGCCCAGTGGAGACTCCAGATGCCTCGAGACTGCCTGGCCACCCTCAATGGCAAAAGCAGACCGGTGGAGAGCTACCAGATCATCTGCCACTGAAGGTTCGGGTGAGTCACTGGAAAGATTTGAAAAGCTAGAGGTGAGAAGCAGAAATCAACTCCTGCAGAGAAGAGCCTACAGCCCCTCCATTGCAGATCAGACAGCCTTCCAGACCCTGTCTTCCCCTGCCAGGGACTCCAGCCCTGAAGAGAGAAGGAATCCCAGTCTGAGGCCTCTGCAGCAATGGGGAGTTTGGCATCCACTGCAGGTGGATGGTCAGCAGCCTCTGAGCTTGCCACAGCTAATAGAGGCCTTGCAACAGCTTGGGGTGGTACAGAAGCCAGGAGATCAGCAGCTGGTGGGAGGACGACCACAGCAAGGAGATTGGTCACCACCCCCGAATGTACAGCAACCACTGAGGGGCCTACAGCAGCAGGGGGCATGGCCACAGCTCCTGAACATGCAACCCCTAGGTATGCAGCAGCAGTCAGGATGGGACCAGCACCAACTGGGGGTGCAACAGCCACAGTGGGGGGCTCCACCTTTCAGAGCAACCTTCGATGGGGACCCAGAAAAGCTGATTTTCTTCTTCAATCAAGTGCGCTCTCATTTGAACCGCTGGGCCTATCTCTACCCGGACCCAGGTGCCATGGTCGAAGTGTTTGCGTCCAGCCTAGAGGGAGAAGCATCCGAATGGCTGAACAATTTATATAATGAGCAAACCCCTGAATTGGAGGACCTCCACCTCTTCCTCCTAGGGCTGAGAGAAAGATTTGAGGACCCATCCATAGGCCTCAAAGCAGGAGAACAAATCCACAAAATAAAACAAGCCGGCAGGCCTGCCCTGGAGTACGTGCGAGAGTTTCGCAAGATAGCAGGTCGAATAGAGGGGTGGCCTGAGCAATCCCTAATCCATCACTTCATTGAGGGATTAGATGACCACCTCTCTCAGGCCTGCATCTATCGAGCAGTACCTGATCAGCTGCAAGAATGGTACCAGGCAGCGGTGAAGCTAGACGTTCAGCTCGCCCGCTGAGAAGCCTCCCCCACCTGAATCTGAGCCGAAGCCAGAGCAACCCGAACAGCAATCACCCCCATGAAAACCTCCAACTACTGCGATGGCTGAAAGACCCAGGCCACCTGCAGGCCCATCAATTAAGTGTTTCTGGTGCGGACAGGAGGGACATCGAGCAGCAAACTGTCCAGTCCCCTAGCCCCGACTACAGAGCAGACCAGAACCAGCGGCGAGAAGGAAACCTGCCCAGTGGCTAACGAGAGAGAAATCCAACCGGGTCACGCAGGAACCTGTTGCCCAGGTTACACCCCACATACAGGAGGACACCGGTACTCTGGGTAGACCCACCCCTACTCTACCCTCCTTTGATAGCGACGGCGGAGAGAACGACCCGATGGTGAGTCGACACGTCCCACCTTTTTCACTGCCCGCCAAACTTATAATCCCTAAGTCAGGCATAAATAGACTTAAACGTGCTAATCGATTCTGGATGCTCCCGATGCATCATTAGCTTGCCATTTGCCATGAAATTGGGTATATGAGCAAAACTGCTCTCCATGCCCGTGAGGTTTGAGCAAGCTGATGGCTCCCTGATGGGAGGGACTCTTGTCACGCAATTAACTGAGCCCCTACGCCTAGAAATAGGTGAGCACTGGGAGTTTATTCACTTCCTGGTGGCTCCAAAAATGACTGAGGCTGTGATCCTAGGGCTAGCCTGGTTGGACAAATGGAAACCATTTATCTGGTGGGAGAAAGGAATGAGAACTGTGAGACTACCTACAGGGCCTAAACCCCCCACTGATTCAACCAACGCTGTGGGACACTTTAGGCCACCTAATGAGTGAGTGCACATGGCTGCCTCACCGTCACCAGGCAAACCACTCATCCCCAGTGAATACCAGGACCTAGCGGAGGCATTTAGTGAAAATTAATGCGATGCCATGCCCCCTCACAGATCCAATGACTGCTCTATCGAACTGGTGCCAGGAGCCAAACTCCCATGACCGAGAATGTACGCTATGTCCCCCCTCGAAATGGAGGAGATGCAGCGATACGTGAACAAGACTCACAATCTGATGAAGAGCCTGGCCCCTCCAATCGTGTTCCAGATGAAACTCAGCTGTGTGGGGAGGATGAGTCAGACTCCGAGGATTCACAGCTGGTAGACATTATTGATGCTCGTAAACGAAGGCAGTTAACTAGAGCAGGTCAGCAGCAGTCAATACAACTCCAGGGGAGGAGGAGAAGGCATTGAGAAGCCACGCCTTGGGACTGCTTTATAAAAAGGGAAGGTGTGGGCAGTGCTGGTTGCTGAAGGCAACCGCTTGCAAAGAACTTCCAGGGATCATGGTCTCTTTGTTTTACCAGTGAATTTCTTGTTTAACTCCTGCTCTGTTTGCTTTTTTAACCAATTATCTGTTGGAAAAGTATTCTGTTGTTTTTGTTTTGGAGAAAACTTATCAGGACTGTTTTTGAAATAAAAAGAGGTTGGTTTTTCCAGCCTACTGTTAAAGAGGGGTTTGTTCTTGTGACACAACAAGGACGGACGTAGGCTGGGACAGAACACATCTCTCCATGTGGATGTAGTACCATTGAGGACTACTCATTGAGTATGGTTTGCCAGCCAGCTACAGATCCATCTGGTGGTGATGTTGAATGAAATAAGATTGGTTTGGCATGATCTGTTTTTGACAAACCCATGCTGGCTACTAGTTATATCTTTGTTTGCTTCTGGTTGTTTGTAGATCTGTTTTTTTATTATCTTTTCCAGGATCTTCCCAAGTATTGATGTTAGACTGATTGGTCTGTAGTTTCCTGGGTCTGTTTTTTTCCCTTTCTTGAAGATGGGGACATTAGCCCTTTTCCAATCCTCAGGTATTTCCCCAGTGCTCCAGGATTTTTGAATGATATGGTGCAATGGTTCTGACATAACATCTGCCAGCTCCTTCAGAACTCTGGGATGTAATCTGTCGGGTCCCGGTGATTTATATTTGTCAAGGTCGGATAGGTGTTCTCTTACCATTTTCTTGCTTATTTTAATTTTTGTTTCTAGTTTGTCTTTTGCAATGTTTTTTTTGGTATGTTGGGCTATAGTTTCTTTTTATATGAAGACTGATGCAAAGTATGAGTTAGGCAGCTCTGCTTTCTCCCTGTTGCCTGTTATTTCCTTGCCATTTTCTCTCTTTAGTGTACCTACAGTTTTCTTGACTTTTTTCTTGTTGTTAATATGTTGGAAGAAACTTTTTTTATTATGCTTGATTTTTGTTGCAAGTCTTTGTTCGTTCTGAGCCTTTGCTTTCCCGACTTCATCTTTGCATGTTCTGGCTGTCTGCTGATAATCGGCCTTAGTTATGTGCCCCTCTTTCCATTTTTTGTATTTGTCCTTTTTGTCTTTCAGATTGTCTGAGAGATCTTTGTGCAACCATGATGGTTTCTTCTTGAATTTCTTGTTTTTCTTTTTCAGTGGTATTGTGCTGGTCTGGGCTTTTATGATAGCATTTTTCAGAGTTTTCCATGCTTCTTAGGTTATTTTCCCCTTTAGGATTTTCATCCATGGGATCTTTCCTAGTTTCTCTCTGAGTTTGTTAAAGTCAGTTCTTTTGAAGTTTAAGACCCTGGTTGGATTGTTTTCTGTTTCTAGTGTTTGCATTATATTAAATTCCAGTATGATGCGGTCAATTTCACCCAAGGTTGCAGTAGCTTCAACTCCCTCTATCACTTCTTCTCTATTAGTAAGAATTAAGTCCAGTATAGCTTTATGTCTAGTTCCGTCCTCCACCTTTTGGATGACAAAGTTGCTGGCTGGATGTGTAGACTGAGACCTTATGCATGGGGAGACAAATTCCTTGAGTGTCCAACCACACTTGGCCAATAAAGAATTCTATTCTGTTCTATTCTGTTCTAGTCTAGTGTGTTCTAGTCTAGTCTAATCTAGTCTAGTCTAGTCCTTTGTCTGTGAACCGGTCCTGTGCTTCATTTTTTTTCCAGCTTCCTATTTTCAGTGCCAGACGTTTAAGCCTCTTTCATATCCTACACACTATTTTCTTTCTGCCCAAGCATTAATCTCTCTTTCCCCAGTTTGATGTGAATGAGAAATGAGAAACCTTGGATGTCACAGGAGGTCCATGCAATGTTGAAAGTGAGAAACACTGCTTTCAAATCAGGTGATGTGGATTAGCAAGAGCTGATTTAAGGCATGCTATAAAATCAGCAAAGTGGGCCTATAGTCAGAAAGTGCAGAATTTCTTTCAAAATCCTATGGACCCGAGAAGTATGTGGCAAGGTATTCAGGTAATTACTGTGTTATGGTTCTGGTATATGAGACCAATTAAAAGAACTTCAAGGCAAGGAATTCTTCCTCAAAGAACATGTTTATTTGGCTACAAAATAACAACACATACAAAGGTAAACCCCAGACTGAATTCCCCTCCCCCTGGTTACAAAGTTGCAAGTTGCAATTCCCACCCCAATTAGATGTCATAAATCACATTCACCAATAGTTAATAAACGCAGGCTCTCCTCCCAGATCCCTAGCCCGCCAAAATGTTATATCAGTAATGACCTTGGTTCCCATACATGAGAATTGTTATGGCTACTGAAAACTACACTTCCCCCCCTCCTTCCTTTCTAAATATGTGGCAACCAAAAATGAAGTGAAAATGGCTTCAGTTCAGTTTGTTGCAGTGTTGACATTCAGCTCTCTTTAAAGAAAGGAGAAATCCTGCAATTCAAACAAGAATAAAAGTTAAGAATGACCTTGGTTTATTTGGATGCTCGTCATAGAAACTGCATATCAATCTATCAGCTTTCACATCAGTGCTTTTTGGGTATCCCTTCCATTGCACCAAATATTGCAATTTACCTTTGTATAATCTAGCATCAAGAATACATTTTACTTCTTAATGAGTCTCTCTGGCCACCACAAGTGGGCCAGGTGCTTTCTTGGGAGGGGGCCTCAAAGTTGACTCCCTGAAAGGCTTTAACAGACTGCTATGGAACACTGGGTAGATCTTTCCTAAGAGATGGGGGAGTTTTAACTCTACAGTGACTGGATTTATGATCCAGACTATAGGGAATGGTCCTAGGTATTTTGGTCCCAATTTTTTGCTAGGTAACTTAAGTCTGAGATACTTTGTAAAAAGATAAACCTTTTCTCCCACACGGAATGATTTCTGAGGTGCTCTTTTCTTATCAGCTTGTCTTTTGTAAATCTCTGAGGCTTTTGTCAAAGCTTTCTTTGTATTGTCCCAAGCACTCCTCCAAGCAGACACCCACTGATCTAATGTTTGAGGGGTAGGGGGGTCCAAGGGGTATTCTGGCATCTGAATAAAATCCCTTCCAGTGGCTATCTTAAACGGCATGAGTCCAGTGCTGCTATGTACTGTGTTGTTATAAGCAAAAGGGGGATCAGTCCAATTCATCTGCTGGTAATCTACATAGCATCTAAGATACTGCTCCACCATGGCGTTCGCTTTTTTGGCCACTCCATTTGTAGAAGGATGAAAAGCCAAAGACAGTCCTTGTGTAGAACCAATCAGCTTGAGAAAATCTCTCCAAAATCTGGCCGTAAATTGAACTCCCCTGTCCGAAATTATTCATTTTGGTGCACCGTGCAGCCGGTAAATATGCTTAAGGAATAACCTGGCTAATTTCTGGGCAGAGGGGAGACCAGAGCATGCTATAAAGTGAGCTTGCTTTGAAAAGAGGTCAATTACAGTCCATATTACCGTATTTCCTCTACTCTCTGGCAATTCAGCAATAAAGTCCATAGCGATCTCTTCCCATGGCTGAGAAGGATCTGCAACAGGCTATAATAGTCCAGGGAGTTTTCCTGGGATTCTTTTCATGGTAGCACAGACTGCACAGCTTTTTACATAGTTCTCCACATCTTTCTTTAAGCCTGGCCACCAGAATTGCCTCCGAATTAAATGTAATGTCTTTAAATATCCAAAGTGACCAGCTTGTTTAACATCATGACTATGTTGGAGCGCTTGGAGTCTGAGTGATTCAGGAAAATACAATTTCCCCCATTTCCAAGCTAGTCCATCCCTATGGGTCAGGATGGTTTGATTTTCCTTGAGCCATCAGTCATTTTCCAGTTCTTGCTTTAATTTCTTTGTCAATGGGTCGTCTGGGTTAGGGGACTTCATATGTTGTTGTTTTCCAGGGGTTATTTGAGAAATGACTTGAGGCGGTGGCATAATAGAGTCCATGATCTGTTCTCATTGGCTTTTATACTGAGGCAGTCTAGAGAGGGCATCAGCTAAAAAATTCCTTCCACCCGGTATATATTTCAAGGTAAAGTTAAAGCGATTAAAATATTGCGCCCAGCATATTTGTTTGGGAGACAATTTACGGGGAGTTTTCAGTGCCTCTAAGTTTTTGTGATCAGTCCATATTTCAAAAGGCACCTTGCTTCCCTCTAGGAAATGACGCCAAGTCAATAAGGCCCATCTGATTGCAAAGGCTTCCTTCTCCCAAACATCCACCTCCGCTCCATGTCAGTGAGTTTTTTCAAAGTGTAAGCACAAGGTTGTAATTCTCCTTTATGGTTCTTTTGTAATAGAACTGCCCCCACAGCCACATCGCAGGCATCATCTTGAATAACAAATTGCTCCTCAGGATGAGGGTGTTTGAGAATTGGTTCTGCAGCAAACAGTCTTTTTAAATTCTCAAAAGTGGCTTGGCACTCTAACAACCAGTGTGGAGGTTTACCTGGTCATGGCTTACCCCCATCTTTGCCAGTTTTTAATAGTTCTGTAAGGGGTAAAGCAATCTCAGCAAATGAGGGGATAAATTGGTGGTAGAAATGAGCAAATCCCAAAAAACTTTGGAGCTGTTTCCGAGTTCGTGGGGGCTACCATTCAATCACGGCTTTTACTTTAGCTGGATCCATTTCAATGCCCTCACTGGAAATTCTGTAACCCAAATAATCCAAACGTGCCTGATGGAATTTGCACTTTGAGAGTTTTGCGTAGAGTTTAGCGTTCAGTAGCTTTTTGAGTAGTTCTCGTACTAAATTTGTATGTTTTGCCATAGTTTCTGTATAGATTAAGATGTCATCAAGATAAACCAAAACTCCTTCATATAAATGATCATGCAGCACTTGATTGATCAGCTGCATGAACACAGCAGGAGCTCCTTGTAATCCAAAAGGCATGACTTTAAACTGAAAATACCCAGGGGGCTGTTGAAGGCAGTCTTCCATTCATCACCTTTTCTTATCCTCACACTTAGGTCTAACTTGGTAAAGTTAGGTCTCTTAGGTCTAACTTGGTAAAAATTCATCCTTTCGTCAGATGGGCTAACCTGTCTTTTATTAAGGGGAGAGGGTACATATTCTCCACGCTAACAGCGTTTAACCCTTTAAAATCAATGCAGAGCCTCAGCAATCCATCTTTTTCTCCTTAAAAACTACAGGGGCGGCCACTTTGGATTTTGCGGGTTCAATAAAACCTCTCACCAAATTCTTAGCAATGTACTCCCTCAATTCCTTCACTTCGAGGGGGGTCATTGCATACATCTTTGGCTTTGGCAATTTAGCTCCTGGTAGAATCTCAAGGGCACAGTCAGTGGTTCAATGGGGGGTAGGATGTCACATTCTGTCTTGCTGAACACTGGATCTGGTCTCGGTCTAGGTCCAGGGGTCAGTGGCTTCCTGTAATGGTTTAAACTTGATGTCTAAACTCACTTGATGTCTAAACTCACTTGATGTCTAAATTCACTTGATGTCCAAATTCACTTGATGTCTAAATTCACGGCCAAGTGATACCACTCATGGAGTTGATCAGGGATCCCCCTGTAGACACATGCCTGGAATAGATCTGGGTCCAATCTGGACTTGAAATGATGGACCAGCGATCGCTCAGGCCATTGCACAATTCTGCTAGCCATTCTCCGGAATTCACACACATATTCCTTCGCTGGCCGACCCTTCTGTTTCACCTCATGAATATCTTTTTCAGCTTGCAGGGCTAGGGAACCATCCTCCAACCTGGTCCATAAACCTTGGATAAAGAGGTTGTAGTTCCATAGCTCAGGTGATTACTCATTGTACAAGCTGTTCAACCATTCTGCTGCCTCCCCCTCCAAGTTTGCTGCTACCACATCAACCATATTGGCAGGGTCTGGATAGGCATTGGCATTCCTGTTCATGTGGGAGTGCACTTGATTCAAGAAGAAAGTTAAATTTTCGGAGTTGCCATCAAACGTGGGCTTGAAAGGAGGGGCTACCATGGGTCGCCTGCAGCAACCCATACTGTTGCAATTGATCTCATGGGAACTTCGCTGCTTGATGAGCTCTTGGTAGGGGCCCTGGACTGATGTGGCATCGGCAATGTTCAGGGCTAAGTCGCCGGGGATGCCGATCAGGACTAAGTCTGTAACGATAACAATCTGGACTAGCATGGTGCTGATATCGGTCTGGGATGGCCCAATGTGGATATCGATCAGGGCTATTTGGGTATCAAGAGCAATCGGGGCTTGCTCTATGCCGATAGATCAGGGCTGATCTGGCGTGGGTACAGCTCAGGGCTCGCATAGTGATGGTACCGATTGGGGCTAACATACCGTTGCCGATGGTCAGGGCTGGCATAACATCAATGGCAACCAGGGCTGACAGGCTGCCGACAGCGGTTGGGGCTATTGCGATGCTGACGCTGGTCCAGGCTTCGCCTCCGCACTGGGCTCAAAGTTAAAGCTGGTGGCTTTGGTTGCGGGGAGGCGGCTTGGGCTCCAGCTATGGGAGGTGGACTTTGCCTGGATTGGGGATGGTTTTGGGGGCGTCTGTCATCCCGTTCCCTGGAAAGTAACTGACGGGTGACCTGCTCCTTTCCTCCCACCTCCAGTCCTTCAAACCTGTCTCTTAACCACTCAACGGACTGGTTCCGAATTGCAGTCAGATATTTCCACTCACCCAACTCATCCCAAGGTGCTAGTCGTTTGGCACCTCTTCGGTCAGGAGAGCGTGATTTGTGAGAAGCAGTTAGTGGGAATTCAGCTTCAGTGGCCTTTACTGAACTCTTTTTCGGTTGGATTGTTTCCAAACACCAAGTGTCTCCGATAGATAGGACTCCCTCTGACAGCAATAAGGGCTCCAACTGGATCTCCCATTCCTTTGGTCTCACGCCCGCTGCCTGAACCACCGAAGTCGCACTCTCGATCGGGGCGATGGCCTGCACCACATCCACTGATGTGGTTGCTGTAGCTTCAAAGTCCCAAGACTTTGGGTAGGCAACTGGAGCTCAGGAATCCATGGTATTAAAATAGTTTTGAGTCTTGGGTTAATGTCATAGTTCGGGTAGATGAGACCAATTAAAAGAACTTCAAGGCAAGGAATTCTTCCTCAAAGAACATGTTTATTTGGCTACAAAATAACAACACATACAAAGGTAAACCCAAGACTGAATTCCCCTCCCCCTGGTTACAAAGTTGCAAGTTGCAATTCTCATCCCAATTAGATGTCATAAATCACATTCACCATAGTTAATAAACGCGGGCTCTCCTCCCAGATCTCCAGCCGCCAAAATGTTATCAGTAATGACCTTGGTTCCCACACATGAGAATTGTTATGGCTACTCAAAACTACACTTCCCCCCCTCCTTCCTTTCTAAATATGTGGCAACCGAAAACGAAGTGAAAATGGCTTCAGTTCAGTTCATTGCAGTGTTGACATACTGATTATAAGGCAGCTTCCTTGACATGTAAGGGTGACATGGACTCTCTAAACCAGGGCTTTTCAACCTTTTCACCCATTGTACCACTTTTAGGATAAGGCAACATCCGAGTACCACCAGTCACCCAGCAAGGTGTCAAAAACTTGACCCCCCCCCAAAAGGAAAAAAATGATAAAAGTACAGGTAGTCCTCAATTTGCTTAGTGATTGTTCGAAGTTACAATGGCACTGGAAAAAGTGACTTATGACCATTTTTCACACTTATGACTGTTGCAGCATCCCCAGGGTCATGTGATTTACATTTGGATGCTTGGCAACTGATTCATACTTATGACGTTCACAGTGTCCCAGGGTCATGTGATCACCTTTTGCAACTTTGTGACAAGCGAAGTCAATGGCTGGGGGGGCGTGGCCAGCTCATCACTCAGGTTGCGGGGTGCCTGTGGGGGGGAATCCGTGGGTCTCTGGTGGAGGGGGGTGGGACTGGGGTGGGTGCCTTCCTTCCTCTCTCCCATTGTCCCTTCCTTCCTTCCTTCCTTCCTTCTTTCCTTCCTTCCCTCCCTTTTTGTCCCTTCCTCCTTCCCTCCCTCCCTTCCATTGTCCCTCTCTCCCTCTCATTGTCCTTCCCTCCCTCCATCACTCAGTTTTAATTTCTTCGATGGTGGTTCCTTTGCTGAATCACTTTCCTTTTGCACTGTAATAATTAAGGTGAGCAGTGTTAAGTCCAATATAAAGGAATGACTAAATCTCTTGATACAGGAACAGTTGCAAAAACTGCATGCCAAGCTTCTGGTGCAAGAAATCTCAGCCTTTGTGTAAGAACTACAACCTCCCATAAAAGACATATAAAGGTAAAATCTGTTACCATTGTGAGTGGGCAGGAGGGAAACCAAACTTTTCAATAGGCATGTTACTGTTTATACTCTGAAGGACAAATATGCTGCTTGCTAAGTGAAGCCCCAGGATCAGCGGGCTACGTGTGTGTGTGTGTGTGTGTGTGTGTCTGTCTGTCTGGGAGAAAGGAAGAGGGAGGATGTATATGAATATGCATATGTATTTGTGCATATATTCATATTTTTATAGTGCTATTCCAAGTTCATATTATCCAGATTGCATATTTAAATTTCATCTTGTTGTATATCTGTAGTATGAATAAGCCTTTTAACATATTCTGATTTGATACTGTTTTTTAGCCAAAATGTTTGTCTGAAAGTACTTTTTTAACTATCCTGAATTTGTCACTTTAGTTTTGGATATTCTGATTATTTGAATGCCAATTCTTTTGTTCTGGTTAATGACTGCAATAAAGTTAAGATGATGACAATGCAACCCAGAAGGGTGCAGTAAAGTTGAGAAATATTGAAAAGAATAACACTTTGATTCAACTGATAAAGGAGAGTATTTATAGCTCAGGATTGACATGAGGGATCCTTGGTGCTCTCTGAGCTTGGTTGTTTTCTTGCAGATGTTTCATTACCCAAATTAGGTAACATCAGCAGTGCTAGTAGGGAATGGGGTTTGCTGTTAAGGTTGCCCTGTCAGTATAGGGAGGAGTGATCTTAGAGGTTTTTTGTTTCTTTGCAACAAAGCTCAGAGAGTGCTAAGGACCCCTCCCTTTGATTCAAATTGGCAGAAATTTGCTATGAAAAGTAAGGTAATTAAAATTTGGGGGCCAAGGATCTTGATGTTTAACATATTACAACTGACAGGAAGAAATAAACTCTGGAGAAATCAAATAGATCGAGGTTAAGAGAGATTATAACTGCTTGAAAACTGTAGCTAATCAAGGAAATTACAATTAAGCAGATTCAAACAAGGGAGTAGATTGTCCCAAGCAGCAGAGAAACAAACTTCAGAAGATACGGAAAGGCGTCAAAAGCTGTTGATAGAAAGCAAGCAGAAAGCAAGCAAGTGAGCTGGGCAGGGGCGTGGAATCGCCATTCCTGAGCACACGCCGATTCGCGCCCCTGCCAATCTGGCTCGTTTGCAGGGGTCCTGACCGACCTTCACCGGACGGGAGCGGGGAGGGCATAAAAGAGCCCGGAGGAGGCAATTGGAGTTTGGCCATGGCTGCCGCCACCACCACTGTTGCTGAGCCAGATGGCTGCGCGAGGGCGGATGCTGCGGTTCCTGCGCGCCACTTCTCCT
Source organism: Azemiops feae (assembly GCA_023970755.1). Classification (NCBI taxonomy): domain Eukaryota; kingdom Metazoa; phylum Chordata; class Lepidosauria; order Squamata; family Viperidae; genus Azemiops; species Azemiops feae. The sequence goes on along the minus strand of JALGBA010000008.1, from coordinate 67,786 downwards.
TGGCTGCTTCCTCTGAAAAGGAGCGGCGGTCAGGCTTGGTACAGCCGGGAGCCCAGCACAGCAATTTCCAGATGTGTGAACTTCTACTCCCAGAATTCTCTGCTGCCTGCGCTCTCCTCCCCCCGTGGAAGAACAGCGGCTGTGCTGGGCTCCCGGCTGCACCGAGCGTGACCGCCACTCCTTTTCAGAGGAAGCAGCCAAGGAGAAGCGGCACGAGGGTGGCTGCTGCGGTTCCTGCCTACTGCTTCTCCTTGGCTGCTTCCTCTGAAAAGGAGCGGCGGTCACGCTCAGAGTAGACTGAAGAAATCCTCTGAAAGGACAGAAGAAAGGCTGCCGGATGAGCCGAGGCAGCCCAAGTCGTCCCCAGCTGGAGGGAAAGCGAGGAGCCGCAGCACTCCACTAAACAGCTGACTGTCAACAGCATGCTGAGACTGGGTGAGCCAGTGCCTTTTTACTTTTTCTTGTGGGTTATAAAATGTTGAGCCCCTGATGGGGAAGAGCTAAAAAGCAAAGACCCCCAGAAGGATTAATTTAAAAGCGGCAAGGAACTACGAAAGGGAAAAACTCTTAAAGAATATCAGACCTTGATAAATGAGTGTATGAGGACATCTAGTGGTGAAAGAAGAAATGACAGTACAAATAAACATGGGAAAAACTCTTTTGGAAATATTTGACCTTGAACAATAACACCTGCAGAAAACAAAGTGCCTTGGCGTGAGATTACAAGGGAAAAGACTTCTCATAGTTACATTTGTTGACTTTGGCTATAACTAAACAGGCACTATCTGGAGAAAGTGAATGCTTTATAACTAAGACCTGACTGGGGGAGGTGGATTTGGCCTAAAACAGCTGATTCCCTTTTGAGTTTTGGACTTTGGTTTAAGACTGGGAACTGTATAATGAGTACATCCAACATTACTAGACTTATGAAGAAGACCTCTTCTGCACCCTCTGTTGGACAATCCAGCCCAACAACTCAGGGATCTATTGAAACAATGTTGCAGCGTGAGAAAATAAGCACTGCCCAAAATGAAATGCAGGCTTCACTAAAATTGATTCAAGAGATGATGCAAAAACACCATGAAGAGACACAAAGTAATTTTGAGAAATTAAGTGAAGAAATCTTGGATATAAAGGCATAATTTGAAGCTCAACATCAAATGATCATTAAAAATGAAAAAGAATTCAGAAAATGGAAAATAAATCAGAGGATATTGATAAAAAATGGAAAGGTTATTACAAGAAAATGAAAAATTAGAACAAGCTAATCAAAATCTAGAGGGAGCAGTTATAATTTTGGAAATGGACAAGGCGGAACACTATTTGAGATTTCAAAATATCCCTGAAGACAGAGAAGAAAACATAGCAGTTGTGATCATTGAGCTTTTGGCAGAAGCTTTGAAAGCAGATAGAGCAGAGATGCAAATGGAGATAGACGAAATATTTCGAATGAACTCAAGCTACACAAGGAAAAATAAACTACCAAGAGAAGTACATGTAAGATTCATAAAGAAAACAACAAGAGATGAAGTACTGAGAAAAGTGAGAGATGAACCATTACAATATAAAAATAAAGAAATTGTGGTTTTAAAACAGATACCTAAGAGAGTAAGAGATACTTGAAGACACTACCATTTTTTAACTACAAAGCTGATTGCAAAAGGCATAAACTTTAGATGGTTAATGCCAGAAGGCATCTTAATAAACTGGAATAACACAAGATATCGACTGGATTCAATCTGGAAAGCAGAGGACTTCGAAGCAAGAAATCGAGCAATTCTAAATGAAGGAGTGCAACAACGACAAGAGGAGAGCAAGGAACAGGAACAAACGGAAGAGACAGCCCAAGGAGCAACTATACAAATAGGAGAACAGAAAGAGAAAGATGAAGAAGAGGGTGAAGGTGAAGGAACTGCCAGAGAACAGAGGATTACGAGAGCGAATAGACCTAAATATAAATAATGGGAATGGGAATGGAGAAAGAAAATGGAATTTTTTGAGTGAATGTAAATGGACTAAACTCCCCATCAAAAAGAAACAAAAATTTTAGGAAACTACAGAAATTGAATATAGATATAATCTGTTTGCAAGAAACACATATAAAAAAACAACACCATAAATTATTGGAATATTCAAAAATTGGGAAACTTTATTATGCATCAGCACATCAGAAAAAAGAGGTGTTGCTGTATATATCAAAGAGACAATAGATTCTAAAATGGTGTACTCAGATGAAGAAGGAAGAATTGTAATGGTAGAAATATATCTACACCAAAAACAAACATTATTAGTAGCAATTTATGCACCAAACAATAATCAAGAAGAATTCTATCAAAGCCTACATAGAAAAATAATAGAAATGGAGTACCAAAATATTTGTCTAGTAGGAGACTTTAATGCGATAGTAGATGGAACAATTGATTATAAAAGCAGTAAAACAGGGAAAACCGGAAGAAGAAGATTACCTAGGACATTTTTTGATATGACAGATGAAATTGGAATACAAGACGTCTGGAGGGAAATTAATCCAGAAAAATTACAATACACCTTTTATTCAAACAGCCAAAAATCCTGGTCAAGAATTGACATGATTTGGATGACGTCTGAATTGAGGTTTATTAGCATTTTCAAAAAAAAATTGTTTGGATCGTTTAATCTGTTGTGCCATCATCTCCATCTTGGATAAATTTAATTTATGTTTTATCAATTCCATTTGTGCTTTTAGTTCTTTCTTTTGTGGGTCAATTCGTAATTCCAATTCCAATTTTTTAATTTCTTCTTTCAGCCTCAACTGTACTTGCTTCTTTTCTTTGTTCTTTTTGGCAGTATACGTTATAGCCAAACCTCTAAAATATGCTTTCGACGTATCCAATACATTTTGAAGAGAGGTTTCTTCTTTCTTCTTTATTTTTTAAAAAAATTCCATTTCTTTTGTTGCTAATTGTAAAAATTCTCTCTCTTTCAATATAGATTTATTTAATGACCATCTTAATTGTTTCTTGGTTCCTTTCCAAATCATTTTAAGTGGGTTATGATCTGCCCAAATATTAGGTTCTATTTCGACCTCTTGTATTATAGTCTTCAAATTTTGAGACATCCATATCATATCAATTCTTGACCATGATTTATGGCGATTCGAATAAAATGTATATTGTAACATTTCCGGATTCATCTCTGTCCAAACATCTTGTAGAAGCAATTCCTCTTTCATTTTTAAAAAGGTCTTCGGTAGAACGTTTCCTCCTTTTTTCCCTTGTTTGGAACTTTTATAATCTTGTATTGCATCAGCTACTACATTAAAATCTCCTAATAAACAAAGATTTTGGTAATTTAAATCCACTAGTTTATCATGTAATTGTTGGTAAAACTGATCTTGCTTCTCATTGGGTGCATATATTGCCACCATCAATATTTGTTTTTGATTCCATGTAATTTCTACTATTAATACTCTCCCCTCTTCATCAGCATAGATTTTTTTGGGGTTCAACTTTTCTTTTATATACAAAGCTATACCTCTTTTCTTTTGAATTGCCGAAGAAGCATAAAGTTTACCCAATTTAGATTGTTCTAAAATTCTAAGATGTTGTCTCTTAATATGTGTCTCTTGAATGCAAATTATATCCTTTTTTAGTTTTTGTAGTCTAGTAAATATTTTTCTCCTTTTTGAAGGAGAGTTCAGACCATTTATGTTTATTGAAAAAACTCCAATCTCCTCCATAACTTCAATTATTTCTAGCCCTCAATCCTCTAGGTGAGGTTATCTGTCTCTGATCTTTCGGTCTTACATCTTCCTCTGTTTGGGTCTTTTTGGGTTCATCCTCTTCCATCTGTTTAGATGTTCCAGCCACATTCCTTTCCTCTTGTTTCTTAGGCTCTGCTTCACCTCTTTCCAAAAAATCTCTATGATTATTGAAAAATTCCTCTGCTTGAAGTGGGGTGTTTAATCTGTATCTTTTCGTGTTCCAAAAAATTAACACTCCTTTTGGAATCAGCCATCTGAAATTGACTCCTTTATTAAACAATTTCTTTGTTAAAATTGATATTCTCTTCGGGCTCCTCTTATCCTTCTAGGAATTTGCTTAAGAACTACAAGTTCTTTTTCTTTATATTTCAGTGGTTGATCTCTTATTGCTCTCAGGATGTCATCTCTTATGGATCTTTTAACAAATCTTACATGAATTTCCCTAGGAACTCTATTTTTTCTAGCATAGCTTGAGTTAACTCTAAAGACCTGATCTATCTCTTTTTCCATTTGATCCTTTTCTGTTCTGAGCAGCTCCGCCAATAGCTCATTCATCAGCTCCAACAGATTCTCATCTTTCTCTTCTATGACATTTTGAAATCTTAAAAAATATGATGACCTTTCCATCTCCGCCACGGCCATGCTGTCTTCCAATTCTGCATTTACTTGCGCCAATCTCTGATTCTCTCCTTGGAGGTATTCCAATTTCTGATTCACTTCCACCGACTTATCTTCTATTTTTTGCATCCTTTGTTGGTTATCTATAATCGCCTGTTGAAAGGTTTCCATTTTTTGATCCATTTTTTGATCCATTTAACAAGATCATTTTTCAAATCCTCAAAATTTTTGACTGACTCCTTTTTATTTTTATCTGACTCCATTTTCATATCCATTTTCATCTCTGCGATTGCTTGTAATATCGCTTGAATATCTTTGGACTGGGGTTCCACCTTTTCTTGTTGTAAAAATGTAGTAATTGATTTTTGGGGGACAGGACTCGCCGCTGATGAGGCAGGAGCAGAAGTTGCCTTTTTAGTCCCCTTCCCCAAATTTGAAGTTGCCATCTTTGGGTTATTTTACTATTTTATAATCCACCAGATGGCCCAATGGCTAATTGTAATTGTAATCCACCAAAGGGCCCGATGGCCAATTGTAATCCCTTATCCTCCTATTGTTAGGAGAGGAAGCCAAACATACTTCAAAAAAAGAAAAAGAAGAAAAAAAAATAGTTCCAAAAAAAAAAGATGCAGGATAACAGAAAGCCCCCCTAATCTTAAAAAAGAAATAAAAAATTTACCCAGAGGCAAAACCCAAAAAACCAAAACAAAATAAAAATAAAAAGTGAAAAAGCAATCCCAAATTGATAAAAATAATGAAGAAGAAAACAAAATCCAACACACAAAAAAACAAGAATGAAAAATAACACAACAAAATCCTAACCCAGAGAAAAGAAAAAAAAGGTGTGATAAAATTTGTCCAATTTATAATCCAACTAGTCCAATTTTTGATATTCAATTCTTCTTAAAATAAGCGTTATACAGCCACAGACCAAAAGAGAAAGGGAAAGAAAAAAAAAGTGTCTCTTTAGATAACTTATAGCAAGAGATAGGAATGTCTGGGCATTCAGCCAAAACTTTCACTCTAAACAAACCGCAGCTGCTGAGAACAAAGGGGAAAAAAACCTAACAACAAGTAACTTTCCCAGGCTTTAGACAGGGAAAAAAAACAAAAAACAAAATAGAAGGTTATTCAGAGTAGATAAAAAAAATGCTAAAAAAAAGCCAAATTAAACCAAGAATGGCTTTCCCGATTAAAATATTTCTTTTCTTTTAAAAGGCAAATATATTTCCTCGACTTTAGACTTTTAAAGAGTTTAAGGTAAATCAAATTGTTCTTCTTTTTGTTGTAAAAGCTTAAACCGCCGCTTGTACGGGAGGGGGGAAAGGAAAAAAAACCCCTCCTTCCTCCCTTCAGGCTTCCCGGTTTAATTGAAGACAGACTTTTGAAAAGGTGTTTAACGTCAAAATCCACATTGCCAAAATCAAGAAAGCAAAGTCTCACCCGGACTGGCTGCTTGCTGTCAAACTCCGCTATTTCTCCGTCTCTGCAAAACAGCTGTTAATGGCGGAACGCATAAATGCGGTCCGCCTTTCTTCTGTTGGTTCCAGGGGCTGCTTTGAGTTCTGCGAGCCGGCTACCGCCGGCCTGCGTTCCTCAAAGATTCACCCTTCAGTGGCCACCTCTCCGGGGTGGCATTCGGCCCAAACGGACCCACCAACAGGCGAATATCGGACCTAAGGGGCGGACAATCGCCTCCCTAGGTCTAGCTTCAGCGAGGTCCCGGAAATCACTCCAGAGAATATGCGACATATTTTAAATGAGAAGGTAACAATGATGGAGATCACAGAGGCAATAAAAAGACAAAAGAAGGATAAAACCTGATGGGCTCCCTGCAGAAGTTTATGTAGCTTTACAAGATATAATAAGCCCGATTTTGAAAGAATTGTACAATGAAATTTTTTTAGAGACAAAAATACCAAACTCGTGGACTGAAGCTAATATTACCTTGATACCTAAAGAAGATACTGATCTTACACAAATCAAAAATTATAGACCAATATCGCTATTAAATGTGGATTACAAAATTTTTACTTCAATAATGGCAGAAAGATTGAAGAAATTCCTGACTGAATTTATTCATACAGATCAAAATGGTTTTTTGCCTAAAAGACAGATAAAGAACAATTTAAGGATTATTTTAAATGTTTTAGAATATTATAAACATCAGCCAGGGAAACAGATGGCACTTATATTTCTTGATGCACAAAAAGCTTTTGATAATTTAAACTGGCAATTTATGTTTCAACAGTTGATGGAAATGGACTTTGGTAAAAACTTTATAAATGCGATCCAAGCAATATATAATAAACAAACAGCAAAGATATTTTTAAATGGAGAATATACAGATGGCTTTGACATCAAAAAAGGCACAAGACAGGGATGTCCATTATTCCCCCTGTTATTTATTCTTACACTGGAGGTGTTGGCTAGAGACATTAGACAAGATACGGAAATTAAAGGATTGGAAATAAAAGAACAAAAATACAAACTACAGGCTTTTGCGGATGATTTAGTTTTTATTATAGAGGAACCATTGGAAACAGTTACTATACTTCTGCAGAAAATAGAGGAATTTGGAGATGTAGCAGGCTTGAAGATAAATAAAGAAAAGACTAAAGTATTAACAAAAAAACCTAACAGACAAACAGAGATCTCAACTTGCAGAAAGATCAAATCTTCAAATGGCTAAAAAAGTTAAATATTTAGAAATTTATTTAACATCAAAACATACAACAATAAAAGAAGATAACTATGAAAAACTAATGAAACAAATAAAAGTAGATTTGGAAAAGTGAAAAAATCTTCAATTGACATTGTTAGGCAGAATAGCGACTGTGAAGATGAACATTTTACCAAAAATACTTTTCCTATTTCAAACGGTCCCTTTTAAATTGGTAAGAAATTTTTTGATGACTTAAATTCAACAATATTGAGATTTATATGGCAAGGGAAGAAAGCACGAATCAAAACTAAACTATTACAAGAAACAAAAGATAGAGGGGGCTTTGGACTTCCGGATTGGAGACTTTATTATCAAGCATCTATGTTACTTTGGCTCAAAGAATGGATTACGCTGAGAAATAAACTACTTCTTTACTTAGAGGGACATGACTTACAATTGGGCTGCCATGCGTTCTTATGGTATGAGAAAAACAAAGTACATAAATACTTTCAAAGACATGCCATAAGGAATGTTTTGTTCTCAGAGTGGGAGAAAATTAAACATAAAATTTATATGAAAATACCAGAGTGGCTTTCAACAATGGAAGCATTTGCCTATCCAAATTTAATTAACTATGATAAACTTGTTACTTATAAAGACATTTTAGATAAGGATGGAAAACTTAAAGACAGACTAACTCTTTATCAACAAGGCATTGACTTAACATGGTGGTCCTATCTGCAAATTCAAACAAGATATGAAAAAGATGTAAAAGTAATGGACTTTTATAAAGAACAGACATTATTTGACAAAATACTTTTGAAAACAGATGAAAATTTGATTAAGAAACTTTATAAATTTCTACTAAGTTGGAAGATGGAAGAAGAACAAGTAAAAGAAACAATGATAGTGTGGGCAAAAAACTTTGGATATTCCATAGATTTAGAAGACTGGGAAAAGCTTTGGGAGAGAAATATTAAACTTACTAAAGCAGCTTCATATAAAGAGAATTTATATAAAATGTTTTATAGATGGCATATGACACCAGTTAGATTAGCAAAAATGTTTAAAAATGTATCGAATATTTGTTGGAAATGTAAAGAAAAACCAGGTACTTATTATCATATTTGGTGGATGTGTCCTAAAGCCAAGAAATTTTGGTTTAAAATTCATAAATGGTTAGAAAAGATGATTAAAATACAAATAGAATATAAACCAGAATTATTTTTGCTAGGAATATTAAGATCTAATTATGGTAAAGAGAATATTACCTGTATTGACAGCAGCGAGAATTGTATTTGCTCAATTTTGGAAAAATGAAAATTTACCACACGATCAGATTATAATTATGAAAATTTTAGAATGTGCAGAAATGGACAGATTGACGTTGGAGATTAAAGAGAAAGAGGATTCAGTGTATTTTAGGACATGGGAAATTTTTTATCCGTGGTTAGCATTACGCCAGAGCTAAATTATATTTAATTAGTAAGCTTTTATTTTATGACTATTTTTAGTATTAATGATAATTGTTTAGTATTGTATTAATTATTGTTATTCAATACGTGTACCCGGACGAGAGTCTGCTTGTTTAAGCGTTGGATTTTTTGTGTGGGGGTAACCCCACTACTGTTCTTATCCCTACCCCTATTCCCATCCCAATCCCAACTCCATTCCCTAACCCCATCCTTTACCCATATTATTCCTATCCTTCCCATACCCATATAAAATTTAATAAAATATATTTTAAAAAAAGAGAGAGAAAACTGTTCAATATTTAGAAGGAAATAATCTTCCAAAAATCCCAGAGACATTTAAAACCATGTTAGAGGAAAGAATTACAATGATGGATATATCAGAGGCCATAAAAAGACAAAAAAATGGAAAAACACCGGGTCCAGATGGGCTACCGGCAGAGCTATATAAAAATTTACAAGATATACTAAGTGAACCATTGAAAGATGTTTGTAATGGACTTTTGTTAGAGGCTAAACTTCCAGCCACATGGATGGAAGCAAATATTACTCTAATACCAAAAGAAGATTCAGATTTGACACAGATTAAAAACTACAGACCGATTTCGCTGCTTAATGTGGATTATAAAATTTTCACTTCAATAATGGCAGAGAGACTGAAAAAGTACTTAGTTGAATTCATACATCCAGACCAAAATGGCTTTTTACCAAAGAGACAAATCAAAAATAACTTAAGAGTGATAATGGACGTATTAGAATATTATGAACTACATCCAGGGAAACAATTGGCACTAATATTTCTAGATGCCCAAAAGGCATTTGATAACGTTTCCTGGCAATTTATGATTCAGCAATTACAAATAACGCACTTTGGACAGGACTTTATAAATATGATAAAAACAATATATAACAAACAGACAGCCAAAGTGATCGTGAATGGAGATTGTACTGAGAGCTTTGAGATAAGAAAAGGCACAAGGTAAGGATGTCCGTTATCCCCATTGTTATTCATTTTCACTCTGGAAGTTTTAAACAGAAATATCAGACAAGATACAGAAATTAAAGGACTGAAGATAAAAGGCAAAAAATATAAATTACAAGCATTTGCTGATGATTTAGTATTTATCTTAGAAGAACCTTTGGAGATGATTCCTAAACTACTGGGAAAGATAGAACAGTATGGAGAAATGGCAGGATTAAAAATAAATAAAGAAAAAACTAAAGTAATAGTCAAGAACCTCACAGATAAACAAAAAAAAACAAATGTCAGAAAAAGCAGAGTTACAGATAGTGAAAAAGGTTAAATATTTGGGCATACATTTATCAGCAAGATGTTCAACAATAAAAGAAGATAACTACATAAAATTATTGAATCAAATAAAACTGGACTTGGAAAGATGGAAAAATTTGCAACTGTCAATACTAGGAAGAATTGCTACAGTGAAAATGAATGTATTGCCGAAAATTCTATTTTTATTTCAAACAATTCCAATAAAACTTGAGAAAAAATTCTTTCAAGATTTAAATTCATTAATTTTGAATTTTGTTTGGCAAGGAAAGAAAGCTAGAATTAAGATGAAAACGTTACAAGATGCTAAGGAAAATGGAGGTTTTGGGCTACCGGAGTGGGCTCTGTATTATCAAGCATCTGTTTTAACAAGGGTGAAAGAATGGATAACTCTTAGAAACAAAAGGTTGTTATATTTGGAGGGACATGATTTACAATTGGGGTAGCATGCTTTTTTATGGTATGGGAAGAACAGAGTTCATAAGTATTTCCAAAATCACTTTATAAGGAATGTATTGTTAATAGTATGGGAAAAAAATAAAAGTAAAATATACCTGAAAATTCCAGGGTGGTTGTCAACTATGGAAGCATTTGTACATGCAAACTTGGTAGACTTTGAAAAAATTTGGACATATAGAGATATTCTAAATCCTGAAGGGAATTTAAAATCTAAACAAGAATTGATAAATCAAGGTATCAACTTGTCATGGTGGGCATATTTACAAATGCAAAATAGATATGAAAAAGACATTAAACTATATGGTTTTTATAAAGAACTAACTATTTGATAAGATTTTGTTAACTTCAGACGAGAAATTAATCAAGCAAATGTATAATTTTTTGTTAATTCTGGAAATGGAAAGTGAACAAGTTAAAGAAATAATGATAAGATGGCCGAAAATTTTTGGGTATAATATAGAACTAGAAAAATGGCAAAAGTTATGGGAGAGAAATTACAAATTGACAATGTAAACTTCGTACAAAGAAAATTTATATAAAATGTTTATAGATGGCACTTGCCACCAGCAAGATTAGCAAAAATGTTTAAAAATATGTCAGATAGATGTTGGAAATTTAAACATAATTCAGGCACGTATTATCATGTTTGATGGGCATGTGACAAAGCAAAGAACTATTGGAAAAAGATACATACTTGGTTAGAAAAGATATTGGGAGAACATGTAGACTTTAAACCTGAATTTTTCTTACTAAGTATAATGCCAGAAAAGATTAAGAATAATAGTTGTGCAATATTGGACAAATGAAGGAACACCACCAGAGGAAGAAATAATTAAAAAAAATACTGGAATGCGCAGAGATGGACAGATTAACTATGAGATTGAAAGAAAAAGAAGAAACAGAATATTACCAAACTTGGGACTTATTCTATCAATGGCTAGAGGAAAGAATGAAGGATTAGGAATTAAATATGTATTAGCGTTTTCAAACCCAGACAGCACGTTGGTTGAAAAAGTATTATATGTATGTAAGAAAAGATCAATAAAATCTTATATATATATATAAAAAAAACAACTTTTGTTGTTGTTTAGTCTCTAAGTTACATCCAATTCTTCATGACCCTATGGACCACAGCATGCCAGCCCCACCTCCCCCATCCTCCACTCTTTCCTGGATTCCACCCAAATTCATGCCCACTGCATCAATGACAGTATCTAAACATGTGATCCTCTACTGTCCTCTTCTCCTTTTGCCTTCAGTCAAACATAACAAGACATGAGTAGTATTAACAGGAGACTTTAAATAAGGACCAAATCTATATAGGTGCTTTGGTGGTGGCCATGGTTAGGAGTATTTTTGTGCATCTTCATTTGATGGATCAAGTACTTTCTCTTCTGGATAAAGCAGATCTAGCTACTAGCATAAATGCCCCGATCACATCCACATTAGATTAACACAGCTTGTTAACCAGTGTATACTGCCTATTAAAAGTGTTTGGAAGTTTTAATTAGCACAAAATGTCAAGTTTACTTTCCATGTACTTGCAATCACTCCTGGAGAATGGGTGAAGGATTTATTGAGCTCTATGTCATCTTACTCCCTATTTGACATCTACACTACACTCAGTTATAATCATTAAAACAATGAATTCCTGTGCCTCACATTGAGTTGGGCAGTAGTCCAGCTTCTAGCATGGTGAAGGCTAAACACAGATGTATGCTTGAAGCTAAATTAATAAAGATGTGCTAATTTATACTTAAAAATTTATTCAAGTATATGTTACTACCTAATACAATAATTTCTTCTCATTTGCAGATGGGGATTTATGGGATTATTTATACCAAGGCTGATAGCCAAAGCTACTATTAATTAGACAACATTCAACAACATCAATAGAATACAATTCATAAGTAAGGGCATATAACACTTTTTTAAAAGGAAGTTTTATTGTTTTTCAAACAATTTTTCTGTCTTAGTTTACTGACATATTTTAGGACACCTTTGCTCAATCTGATGAAGTTCATTACTTTTGCATACTTTTCATCTGTAAAATTAAAATGAAGTCTGCTACTTACATTGTGATTCAGGACCCCCCAATAAGATGCTATTCCTTTTCAATCTGTGTGTAAAATTTTTCTCAGGGTACTCCCATGTAGCTTAGCAACAGGTAGAGTCATTCCTTTCTAAAGTAATGTTACAGGCCAAAATAATGATTGGTAAACAATGAAACCAAACTGTTGGCATGCCTTTCATGTTAACAAAGGAAAGCAATGCAATTTGCTTGACATAGTTTTTTTTTTATCCTGTCTAAATGAATTGATGATAAGCACATATACTGTTTGAGCAAGAATTATGTTTGCTCCTGGTATTCTAATCATTATTGACTTCAAAGTAGCCAAGAGGTATACTGAGCTGCAAAGGCATGTCAAGAAGTGTAGAATTCTGTGAAAAGCAAAATATATTACCTCAACATTTTTATGCTTGAATGCTCAAGTTTATTCAGCTAAGATTATGTACACATGGTCACATATATGAACATTGTTCCATGAGGCTCTCAATTTAGACTTCATGTTTTCCCATATGTCACTTTTTCCTTTCTGATGTCATTCTCTTATGCCTAATTCCAACACAAATATAAAATGTGGTAGTTATTGACCAGCATCTGGTACTGCCACACGAAGAACCTTGTTTCCCCTCAAGTATTGTATTCTCAGCAAGGATATCAATAAAGTATATAATTTATTCTATAGCTTCTAATTCCTACTAAAAAAAATTATATGAAAGCCTAGTTTGACGAACTCTTCATATATGAAAAGCAGTGTGTGAAAACCTTCATTGCATAGTGGAACTCAACGTCTAGGCCACCATGTGGTAAGGATTCTGGCATATGAAAGACTGCATTTGGAACATAAGGAGCATGAATTATATTAGATATTGAAAACAGATAAAAATAAATTAAAAGAAACGATCAACTAGTGTGATCCAGTTTGTTACAGGTTCCTATGAAAGTTTGATTCCATAGATTAGTGACAATTGCATGACACAGTCCAATAATGGAAATAATAGACGACCCAGGAATTAAATTTAAAGAAAAATGTGCAACTTTCTGAATGAATGTGATCCAAGAAAAATAATTGTTTTCGTTGCCTTAAATATGAGAGTATAGAAAAAGTAATTAAGACATTCAGAGTTCCAAGAATGAATCAGAATGGTGGCTATTTTGTGGCCTTAATAAAAGACCTCCTCATTTGAAATATGTGGTTTAAGCATTTATAGGCACACTTCAAAAAGGAATTAATATAAATCTAAAAATGGAGTAATTGAATTTATGATGAAAATTGTAAGAAATGAATGATAATGGGAAGAGAAATTCCAAATATGGTACAATCTATTATTTGTTATGGAAAAATAGTTTTATGGAAGAAAATGAACATGAAGTAAAATGAAAAAATAGAGCAAAATCAGAATAACTGCAGAATAGGAAGTATAACTATTGTATGAAAAGTATTAAATTCATTTTCCATCTGAATAAATGGCAAGCAGACATAAAGAAAGAGGATATGGAAATTGCTTGGAACAGACTAGAAGCAGTTTTGTAATCGAGTACCATGAAACTGTGTGGAGCTACACTCATGGCATAATTAGATATTTGGTAGAATGTTAAAATGAAAAAGACTGGATGAGTTAAAATGCATATAAATTATTGCTGTAAAAGATGAAGTAAAATGCCTGTTTCCAGTGTTAGAGATAAAAAAAGATAATTGCAAATAATGTAAGGAACCATAAAAATGATAAAAGGTGAAGAAAATGCAAAGTGATTTTGATTGAAAAAATGTTTAGGAAGTCAGTGAAAGAACTAAACAAAGAGCCTTCAGCAGTAGGCTAATGTATAAATGTGAATTATCATTATGAAATATGTACTTTGAGTAGGTTGGTGATGGAATGAACTAGGATTGATTTATAGAACAAATACATGAAAGAAGATTGAATAGGGAAGAAAAGGGGGGAAATTAATGAGTGTAGCTAGGTAGAGTTGATTGAAAGAAAAAAAGGGGTGATGAAAGCAAGGAGGGCTTGCAAGCCAGAAAGATGAAGTAAAGGGTTAAAAGGTGTAAATTACATTTATCTGTATTTCTTCTTACTTTCCTTATCTTCTGCCTTAATTTCTAATTTCTTGGTTAATTATTTCTTACTACTGTTCTGCACTTGGCATATTGTTCCTCACCCTGAGAGGAGACAGGCATGTATATATGTAGGGACTAGAACATTAAAATAATTCAACATTAAGAAATAAAAGAAAGCAGAGAAAGTTTACTCCATGAGCACCCAGAGTCATGAGACAATGTGATACTGGCATATATCTTTAATAAATAATAAATAAATATAATTTCTCAATCACTACAGTTTATTGTTGTGGTGATTGAATCATTGATACAAATAAAGAGGAGGAATGGTTTAATACTTCAGGAGATTCCCACTTTCAAAGGTTTTCCCGTAAAAGATAATTGTGACAAACTGCTACCGGTCAAGCTGAACTTCCTGAAAACTGTACTTGACAAGTTCTTAGCCCTTCAGTTCAGCTGCAGGAAAAGGAAGAAAGAACTTCCTGCCCAACCTCTAGAAATGCAGAACTTAAGAAACTTGGTGTGAATCTTGAAATACAAAGGATAGCCTAATAACCAAACAGACAGTCTTGGGATGGGTTTAATGAGAAGTATCCTTATAAAACCAATCAACCTAAATCTGTAGATATAAAAAAGAGTTTATGAGGAAAGGAAAAAACGAAAAGAAAAACATCAATTCTGAATAAATACTCTGTTTATTTGAAATAGAATTCCAAATAAAATCAGTAGAGGGAGCCTAGCAAAATTGCTTACTTAGACTTTATGAACAAGGTTAGTCTTCAGTATAGTTTCATGACAGACAAGATGATTACAGAGATCTTTTGAACCTCATAATTGAATATTTATCCTCCTTGTCTTCTTTTCTTCTCACCATTTTTTTCCTGAAAAATTATTCCCATTCCTATAGAATATGGGAATGAGAAAACCAGTCTCTGAGGAAAGACTGTTGCTTTGTCCAATCAAGGACAATGCACTATCTTTGAGGTTTTGGCAAATCAGAATTTATCTTCTGGCTAAATCCTTCTTCCTAATACCACTTGATGGAATTATAAAAGTACTATATGAATTTCACCAATTCTGCCTTTGTATAACTTAAAATTTATTAATTTAAAATGGAAAGGCACTTAACAAAAGCCAATTCCATCTACAGTATCTCAGAATGAAGCAATTTGTAAGATGCTATAAGAGACATTTGATGCCATCTTTAAATGTGGAGTGCATAACAATAACCATGTAAGCCTACAGAAGATCTCATTTGACTTAATTAACTAACTTAATTTTGTAAGGCTTGACTAAGTATGATAAAATAACAATGAATAAAAATTACTTAATTGTTGTGCAAATGTTAAAATTTTGGATCTGAAATAGGAATGCAATTTATATTTAAGGATCTATTTGGTAAAAGTTATTAAAGCTTCCAATTTCTCAACAGAAATGACAAATTCTTCATTACATAATTATTCTTTTGTGCTCACTCATGCTCTCTGGGTGATTTTTATCTAAAAGGTTGATTGAATTTCATACAGCTGACTAATTTTGGTTATAAGTTGTGAATCACAGCATTATTTCATTCAGACAAAGTGTCCCATGGAGGCTAATTGGGAAAAATCCATGTCCAATATGCAAGACACAGCAGAAGAAAAGTGTTCTTCCCACCCAATTTTCATTCTGCTTCCTCCAAGCATCATGCAGATCTAATGCCTTCCTGGTAGACATTTATCTCATATATAGTATGACTGTAGGTGGCTTACAATAAAATGCATAAAATACAGAATATTAAAAAAATTGAGGGGGAAGGGTGACCAATCAATAGAATCTCTAGAACACAAAACCAATCATAAATCCCAAGAAAACAAATCAAACAAAGAGGTAGGGAGTGATGAGAAAAAAGAAAAAACGACAATCAGGAGATCCAGGAAACATATCCACAGAGAGACATAAAAGTCTTAAATGTTTATATACTAATGCTCAAAGCTAGGGGAACAAACAGGATGAACTAGAAGCAATAGCACATGAGGACGGGTATGACATAGTTGGCATTAAAGAAACCTGGTGGGACGAAACCCATGACTGGAATGGACTGATGGATGCATACAAATTGTTCAAAAGAAATAGAACTACAAAAAGAGGAGGGGGAGTTGCACTATATGTAAGAGAATACTACATATCTACAGAAATGCACATGATCAAAGATAAAAGCCCTCCAGAATCTATATGGGTCAATATAAAAGAGAAAAAAAGTGACATTGCCATAGGTGTATATTACAGGCCACCCAACCAATCAGAAGAAATAGATTAACTCTTTGCCAACCAGTTAACAAATGTATGTAGGAAGCATACCACAGTAGTAATGGGAGACTTCAACTACCCAGATATCAAACTCTGCAGCGAGCGGGAGATCAAACAGATTCCTAACCAACCTAGCCGACAACTTTGTCATCCAAAAGGTAGAGGAGGGAACTAGAAGCAAAGCTATACTGGACCTAATTCTTACTAATAGAGAAGAAGTGATAGAGGGAGTTGAAGTTGGGCGAAAGTGGACCACGTCATACTGTAATTCAATATAATGCAAACACAAACAATAGAAAATAATCCAACCAATGTCTTAAACTTCAAAAGAGCTGATTTTAACAAACTCGGAGAGAACCTAGGAAAGATTCCATTGATGAAAATCCTAAAAGGGAAAAGAACTCAAGAAGCATGGGGAACTCTGAAAACTGCTATCATAAAAGCCCAGACCAGCACAATATCACAGAAAAAGAAAAACAAGAAAGTCAAGAAGAAACCAGCATGGCTGCACAAAGATCTGTCAGACAAACTGAAAGACAAAAAGGACAAATACAAAAAATGGAAAGAGGACACATAACTCAGACTGATTATCAGCAGACAGCCAGAACATGCAAGGACGAAGTCAGGAAAGCAAAGGCTCAGAATGAACAAAGATGTGGAACAGAAATCAAGGATAATAAAAAAAAATTCTTTCAACATATTAATAACAAGAAAAAAGTCAAGGAAACTGTAGCTCCACTAAAGAGAGAAGATGGCAAGGAAGTAACAAGCAATAGGGAGAAAGCAGAGCTGCCTAACTCATTCTTTGCATCAGTCTTCACACAAAAAGAAATTATAGCACAACATACCCAAAAAATACTGCAAAAGACAAACTAGGAACAAAAATATTAAAATAAGCAAGAAAATGGTAAAAGAATACCTATCCGACCTTGACGAGTATAAATCACCAGGATCCAACAAATTACATCCCAGAGTTCTTTTTTTTTTTTAAACAAGTTTTATTAGTTTTTCAATTTTTACATCAAGGTGCTTAGGAAACAACGTGGTGATGGGATAATCAATTATCCAAAAACAAAGTCATACATGTATAGCTCAGGTTAACTCCTTAAAAATTTCCTCTCTATTTCCCTCAATTAATATAACATATTCAAATTAATATATTTCTAAATAAAATTCAATCAATCAATAGGATTTATCAATAACATTTTACCTATACAAGTCCAAATCCTGTTTTTAAGCTTTACTAAACTCCAATTACCATATTCCAATTTAGCCTTAAATAAGCATATTGTTTATACTTCGGATATCCTAATTTCCCTCATTTCATAACATAATAATTATAATGTCTAAAATAAGCATCTTATTCCAACAATTACATTCTTACATTTCCCAAATGTATTCTATTTCTTATTCAAATAAGTCCTCATTTACTAATACCATATCTTCCATTGTCACAATCCATTTCCTTGTTCTCATTCCATTACAAGCTGATTATCATACCTAAAATAAACATATTATTCCAAAAAATACATTCTTACTCTATTTCACGTATATATTCTATTTCTTATCCTAATAGCTCCTCATTTAAAACCTTTTTTATATTACAATTCCAAACTATAATCTAACCAATAATTTTCATCTCAGTTATAGATCTAAATCCTAAACATTAAATCAGTCCATATCTCTAAAAAGCCTTTAGTTTTCATCTCAGTTAGTATTAAATCAGTCAATATCCCTAAAAAACCTTTTTTACCCATTAAGTAAAGTTTTAAATCCCATTTTTAAATCTGACTCTGGCTTTCTTTTTGTGCCAGGCAGGTTTCCATAAGAGAGCCTCTATATCATCGAATCTCAATGTTTGGTTAGACATATTTATCATCAATTCAGTCTGGTCGTACTTCTCTTCTTCTTCCACTGTCATCTGAGTAGCGTAATCAATTTTGTCCAGTGTTATGATTGCTGGTTGGTTATCCAAATTATCACAGTTCTCAATAGCTCGGATTTGCAGATCAATTCCTGCTGCTTTTGACATTACAGGTGTTTTAATTAAAATCACTCTTTGGTCATCAAGATTCTCAGTGGATTGTACGTAGGATTGTGTAGTGACCTCTTTGGTGTTGATTTGTTCCTCTTCTGTTTTTTTTTTTACTTATGGAATAGTCAATTGGAGTCTGGAAATCAGTTTGAAGTTTTGGGACAAGGGCTTTCATTCTAGAGTTCACTTGCTCAGTAGCTTCAAAAGGTTTTTCCAGTATAAGTTTATAGTTAAGTTGTGGATAAGGTTCCTCCATCTCATTATGTTGTATGTGATGTTGAACACAGGCCTCTTTGATGTTGATCTGTTCCTCCTCTGCTATTCCTTGTCCTATAAGTTGATCGGTTAAAGTTTGGGGTTCAGTTTGTAGTTCTGGAATATCATCTTTAGTTTTCATCCTAAAGCTCATTTGCTCAGTAACTTCCAAGATTTTTTCCAATATGAGATTATAGTTAAGCTGTGAGTAGGGTTCCTCCATTTCAGTGGTGGAATAATCTTTTAGTCTTTTAGTGGAGGCTATGTTTAATAACAGTCAGCCAATATCCACCTCCACAATTTCTAGCAGTTAATTTCACCACCCAGCTGTTTCAAATTCTTTATCTTTTCCCTTTTATGATAATTTGAAGGTCAAACCCAGCCTCAAAATCAAAGAGAAAATGCAATTGCAATGTCAGCTTTTGCCACAAGATGTCCCCAGTAGGCTGTAAAATCTTTTCCTAGATACCAATAAAGTTTTATCCAGTTAAAAAAAGTAGAAAAAAAAAAGTAGAAAAAAACAATATAATCCAGTTTAATAAGTAGATAGAATAGTAAAATTCTATAGTAGGGATTTTTTCAGGACCCCAGAGTATCCAAGAATAGAAATAGTCATTAAAAAAAATTTCTTTCTTTCTTTTGTTTCCAAAGCTTGTTTTCCCAAGTGAGCAAACGCTGCTCTATCCAAGCAGGGAAATAATTCCAGGGGCTTTTCACAGGGAGATAGTTAGGGTAGAAAGAGGAAAGGAAGGGTCTCACCCGGATCTTCCACAGTGGTTCTTTACGCTTAGATGTTCTTCTGACTTTCGGCTGGAACGGCTAAGTGATCGGCCATGTTAATGGCCGATCTTTTCTCCGTCGGCCCTAAGGAGCTGCCTCGGACCATGGAAGGAGCTGCTGCCCTTCTGCGGTCAGACGAGGGTTCTCCTCAATGGTGGTCGCCCCTCCAGGGCGACTTCCGACCCTATTTAGGGTCTACCGGCGGAGGGAAACCGGCCGGCGAAGAGACGATTGTCTCTGCTCGACCGCCAGTGCCATGATCCGGAACCGGAAGTCTACATCCCAGAGTTCTGAAGGAGCTGGCAGATGTTATCTCAGAACCATTGCACCATATATTTCAAAAATCCTGGAGCACCAGGAAAGTACCTGAGGATTGGAAAAGGGCTGATATGGTTCCCATCTTCAAGAAAGGGAAAAAAAAACAGGTCCAGAAAACTACAAACCAATCAGTCTAACATCAATACTTGGGAAGATCCTGGAAAAGATAATCAGAAAAAAGATCTGTGAACAACTGAAAGCAAACAAAGTTATAACTGGTAGCCAGCACGGGTTTGTTAAAAACAGATCATGCCAAACCAATCTTATTTCATTCTTTGATAAAGTGACTAAATTAGTAGACCAGCAAAACGCTGTGGACATAGTATACTTAGATTTCAGTAAGGCGTTTGACAAAGTAGACCACAATCTACTGCTTGGTAAGCTAGAAAAAAGTGGAATAGACAACATCACCACCAGATGGATTTGTAGTTGGCTGACAAACTATACTCAACGAGTAGTCCTCAATGGTACTACATCCACATGGAGAGAAGTAAGCAGTGGGGTACCACAAGGCTCTGTCTTAGGCCCAGTACTCTTCAATATCTTCATCTATGACTTAGATGAGGGGATAGAAGGGGAACTCATCAAATTTGCAAATCACACTAAACTGGCAGGAAAAAGTTCAGAGAAGAGCAACTAAGATGATCCAAGGCCTGGAGACTAAAATATATGAAGAAGGGCTGCTGTCAACGCTGCTAACATCGAATGTTCTTGCTTTGACAACAGATGGAAATGTAGCCACCTTTTCTCTTTTGCTTTTAGAGTTAGTTGATGCTGGGAGGGGGGATTTGGATGAGAGTCCAGTTAGTCATAACAATAATAACTCAGCCGTGGGAATCAAGATTATTGCGCCCAGAGTTGATAAAGATTTGGCGGGCTGGAGAGCTGGGGAGAAAGCCTGCGCTTCAAGCTAATTGGGGAATGTGATTTATGACTGTTAATTGGAGGAGGGAATTGTGCTTTGGTACTTTGTGCCCAGGGGAGGGGAATTCAGTTTTTGGCTTTAACTAGGTAGTGCCGATACTTTGTTTCTCAAATAAAAGATTCTTTAAGGTAAACAATGCCTCGAAGTTCTTTTGAAGAGTTTCATCTGTCAGAACCATGATATTAAGCCAAAAACTCCAATTTGTACCTAACTATCTTGGGGTCCCGAGCCCCAGTCACTGTCCCTAGAATTGAGGGATAGACCAACAAAGATTCAGGGAAGATCTCAACATGGAGAAAGAAAGAGCGCCTGAAACCAGCACCCCGATGGCGGCTGCTACCCCAGAG
Source organism: Azemiops feae (assembly GCA_023970755.1). NCBI lineage: Eukaryota > Metazoa > Chordata > Lepidosauria > Squamata > Viperidae > Azemiops > Azemiops feae. The sequence goes on along the minus strand of JALGBA010000008.1, from coordinate 46,469 downwards.
GGGGGAGTGCAAGCCAGCGTGCCGGTGGAGAAGGAACTTTTTCAGGCCTCCCAGTTGGGGGCAAAGCCCAAGCCATGAGGACAGCTGGCAGCCTCCCTGTCCTCAAAGCCACCAACCATGGCCTCCAGCCCCCGCGGGAAGAGACAGCTCCAGTTGTCGGCCCTCCAAAAGCCCAGATTGCCACCAACGGGATAAAACCCGAGCCGTCACCGGGACAGCCAAACCCTGGATCGACATGCTTACTGGCCACCCAACCCGGGGCCCGCACAACAATGGGGAATGTCACAGCCTCCCCAGGTGGGAAGCCAGCAGTCATTGGTGGTGCAGCAGCCAAGCTGGGGGTGGCCACAGCTCCCGAATGTGCAGCAGCAGATGGGGACCTTGCAACAACTGGGGATGATGCAGCCTCCAGGGGGTCAGCAACCGCTGGGAGTATTGCAGCAGCAGTGGGGCTGGTCACTACCTCTGAATGTGCAGCAACTGCTGAGGGGCCTGCAACTGGTGGGGATCCAGCAACAACTGCCTCTGGGGCTGCAGGGGGGCACCACAACCCCCCGCAGGCCAGCAGCAATAGGGATGGCAGCAGCCCCTGCCCATGCAGCAACCACCGGGAGGCCTGCAGCAGCTGGGGGTGCCATTACAGCAGCTGCTGAGACCAGTGGGGGTCATACAGCAATTGGGGGTACCACAGCCGCTGGCAATGCAGCAACAGCCATGGGGGTGGCAACACCCCCTGGCTGTGAACAACCACTGGGAGGCTTGCAGCAACTGGGGATGTGGCAGCTGCCATGGGGGGGGGCTAGCAACAGTTGGGAATGCAACATCCACAATGGGGAGGCCAGCAACCACTGATGGCGCCACCTCTTAGAACCACCTTTGATGGGGACCCGGAGAAGCTGATCTTTTTCCTCAATCAGTGAGCTCTCACTTGAACCACTGTGCCTATTTCTATCTGATCCAGCTGCTATGGTCGACGTGATTGCATCCAGCTTGGAAGGGGAAGCATCCGAGTGGCTGAACAATTTATATAACGAGCAAGCACCCAAGTTAGAGGACCCTCATCTCTTCCTCCTAGGACTGAGAGCAAGGTTCGAGGACCCATCCATTGCCCTCAAAGTGGAGGAGCAAGTCCACAAAATAAAACAAGCCGGCAAGCCTGCACTGGAATACGTATGAGAGTTTCACAAGATAGCTGGCCGAATAGAGAGGTGGCCCAAGCAATCCCTAGTCCATCACTTCAAGGAGGGACTAGATGACCACCTCTCCCAGGCTTGTATCTATCAAGCAGTCCCTGATCAGCTGCAAGAGTGGTACCAGGCAGCAGTAAGGCTAGACATTCAGCTCGCCCACTATAAGAAGCCATCCTCACAAGAAGCCGAGTCGAGGCCAAATCAACCCAAATGACAGCCCCCCCCCGAAAGCCTCCAACCACTGCGGCTACTGAAAATCCCAGACCACCTGCTGGCCCACCGATCAAGTGTTTCAGATGTGGACAACAGGGACATCGAGCAGCGAATTGCCCAGTCCCTTACCCTCAGCAGCAGAATAGACCGGGACCACCAGCGATAAAAAAACCAGCCCAGCAGCCAACGAAAGAGAAATCCAACTGGATCGTGCAGGAACCCATTGCCCAAGTCATGTCCCCCACGCAGGAGAGTGCTGAGACCCAAGCCAGACCTGCCACTGCTCTACCCTCCTACGACAGCGATGACAAAGGAGATAACGACCCGATGGTGAGTCGACACATCCCACCTTTCTCACTACCTGCCAAACTCATAATCCCTAAGACGGGGGCACAGGTAGATTTAAAATTGCTAGTCGACTCCGGATGCTCCCAGTGCATTATTAGCTTGTCACTTGCCCTGAAAATGGGCATACGAGCAAGGCTGCTGTCCAAACCCATGAGGTTTGAGCAAGCTGATGGCTCCCTAATGGGAGGAACTTTAGTCACGCAATTGACTGAACCCCTACGCTTAGAAATAGGTGAGCACTGGGAGTTTATTCGTTTCATGGTGGCTCCGAAAATGACTGAGGCTGTGATCCTAGGGCTAGCCTGGTTGGACAAATGGAAGCCGTTTATCTGGTGGGAGAAGGGAATCAGGACTGTGAGGTTACCTATAGGACCAAGCCCCCCCCTTAACTCGACGGACATTACAGGAGACTTTAGCCCACCCAACGAGCTAGCGCACATGGCCGCCTTGTCTCAACCAGGCGAGCCACTCATCCCCACTGAATACTGGGACATAGCGGAGGCATTTAGTGAGAAGGAATGCAACACCCTGCCTCCCCACCGACCCAATGACTGCTCTATCGAACTGTTACCGGGAGCCAAATTCCCATGACCGAGAATGTACGCTATGTCCCCCTTTGAAATGGAGGTATGTGGACAAAATGCCGCGGTATGTGGACAAAAACTTAGCAAGGGGATTTATCGAACGGGCCAAGTCTGCCATGGGAACCCCAGTGTTATTTAAAGAAAAAAAAGACCGGTCGCTTCATCTCTGCGTGGATTATAAAGGTCTGAATGCGGTGAGCGTGGAAAACAAATATCCTCTCCCCCTCCTGAAGGAATTACTGACCCACCTGGCAAAGGGGAGGATCTTCACTAAGTTGGACTTGAGAGAGGCTTATTACCGGGTGAGGATAAAGGAGGGAGATGAGTGGAAGACTGCTTTTAACTATCCCATGGGGAGCTACCAATTTAAAGTCATGCCTTTTGGACTGCAAGGGGCTCCAGCTGTCTTCATGCAGCTGATTAATCAGGTACTACATGACCATTTATACAAAGGGGTTTTGGTGTACCTTGATGACATCCTGATATACAGCATAAATATGGCTGACCACATAAAACTAGTGAGAGAAGTGCTAAAGAAACTGTTGAATGCCAAACTTTACGTGTGAGTTTCACCAGACCCGACTGGATTATCTTGGCTTCAGAATTTCCAGCGAAGGCATTGAAATGGACCCGACCAAAGTGAAAGCCATAATTGAATGGCAGCCCCCAAAGACTCACAAACAGCTCCAGAGCTTTCTGGGATTCGCCAACTTCTACCGTCAATTCATCCCTCCTTTGCTGAAATTGCCCTGCCCCTTACGGAATTACTAAAAACAGGCAAAGGGGGAGGAAAGCTGCATCCAGGCCAACCACTAGCATGGACTATGAACTGTGAAACCGCTTTTGAAAATTTAAAAAGACTATTTGCGCTCGAACTGGTCTTAAAACATCCTTGCCCAGGGAAGCCCTTTGTGATTCAAGCTGATGTCAGCGACATGGCCGTCAGAACTGTGCTACTGCAAAAGAACCAGAGTGGGATCCTACAACCCTGCGCCTACACCTCGAAAAAATTCACTGACTGCGAAAGGAGGTGGGCTGTGTGGGAAAAGGAAGCTTTTGCAATCTGCTGGGCTCTATTAAAATGGTGACACTATCTAGAGGGGAGTAAGGTGCCTTTCGAGGTATGGACTGACCACAAAAACCTAGAAGCACTAAAGACTCCCCGCAAATTATCCCCGAAACAAGTACGATGGGCGCAATACTTTAACCATTTTAACTTCACCCTAAAGTACATACCGGGAGGAAAAAACTTCTTAGCTGATGCTCTATCCAGACTGCCCCAGTACAAAAGCCAGCGTGAAGAGGTTAATGAGGCAATTATCTCCAATCCACAAACTGCTTCTCAACTTACACCGCACGGAGTCCCACCTCCAAGAACTCCTAATCCTGATGACCCTGGGGCAAAGAAAATAAAACAAGAGCTCCTCACTGACCAATGTTCAAGGACAATCAAACCTCCCTAACATGCAGGGATGGTTTGGCTTACGAAGGTGGAAAACTATATTTGCCAGAGGCCCTCCGCCTTAACACGCTCCAACATGGCCATGACGTAAAACAGGCTGGGCACTTTGGATATTTAAAAACACTTCATCCGCCGTCAATTCTGGTGGCCAGGATTGAAATGGGACATGGAAAACTATGTCCAGAGTTGTGCTGTATGTGCCATCATGAAAAGAATTCTGGGGAAACTCCCTGGGTTATTGTAACCGGTGGCAGACTCTTCCCAACCATGGGAAGAAATTGCTATGGATTTTATAGTAGATCGACCTGAAAGTAGGGAAAATACGGTCATCTGGACTGTGATAGATCTGTTCTCAAAGCAGGCTCACTTCATTGCCTGCAAAGGGCTCCCGTCCGCCCAACAACTAACCAAAATGTTCCTGAACGACATCTACAGACTGCATGGCACACCTAAATGAATAATCTCTGATGGGGGTGCAGTTCACAGCGAGGTTTTGGGGGAGTTTTCTTAAACTAATTGGCTCGTCTCAAGGACTATCATCTGCTTTTCACCTGTCTACTAATGGGGCGGCTGAATCCGGGAACTCAATGGTGGAGCAGTATCTCCGATGCTATGTGGATTATCAACAAACAAACTGGACTGACCTCCTCCCTTTCGCAGAGGTGGCTTACAATAGCTGTTCACAGCAGCACCAGTTTCACGCCTTTTAAAGTGGCCACAGGAAAAGAGTTCAGCCCAATACCCAAATACCCCCAAGCACCCTCTGCTTCCCAGACTCTTGTTCAATGGGTGAGGGGGTGGGAAGAAGTTTGGAAAACCATGAAAACTGCTTTGAAAAAGGCTTCCGAGACATACAAAAAACAGGCAAATAAAAAAGGGCTCCTCAAAGAACATTCCAAGTTGGGGAAAAGGTTTATCTGTCAACTAAATATTTACGGCTTAAGTTACCTAGTAAGAAGTTAGGACCAAAGTACTTAGGACCCTTCCCCATTGTAAAGATCATTAACCCGGTCACAGTGGAATTAAAGCTTCCTAGGCTGTTAGGAAAAGTTCACCCTGAGGATTTCCGGTGATGTCGCTGAAGATAGACCAGGGGAAAGATTCTCTGCTCCCCGGATCTGATTTTCATCTGCTGGTGGGTCTGTTTGGGCCGAAAGCTGCCCCGGAGAGGTGGCCACCAAAGGGCGAAACTTTGGGGACCATGGGTCGGTGGTAGCCAGCTTGTTGGAGCCAAAGCAGCCCCTGGAATCGGCGGAAGAAAGGCGGACTGCATTTATGCGATCTGCCATTAACAGCTGATCGTCGGAGACGGTGAAAACAGTGTAGAATGACAGCAAACAGCTGAGCCGGGTGAGAACACTCTCTTCTTTCCTGGTGAAGGTGGATTTTTTGTTAAATAGCTTGTTTACAGCCTGAGAGTGAAGCCTTTACTTTTAGGGAGGGGGTGGAGTTTCCTTCCCCCCTGTATACAAGCGGCGGTTTAAGCTACTTTGCAATTTAAAAATAAACTTTCAATACAGTAAAGCTGTCTGAGGCTTAATAGAAACTTGGGAAGCTTGCTCTTTTTATGGACACCTTTTTTCTTTGTTTCATGTTGAAAAGCCACTCCAATTTTATCTGTTATTCTTAAAATTCTACAAACTTTTTTTCCCTCAACTTTTTTCTTTTTTTTTCTACTCAAGTGCTGGGAACGGATACATTGTATCGCCTGGTGGTTACACTGAAAACTTTTTTTTCCCTTTGTCTGGAGCTTATTCAGATTAGAAGCTTGGCTGTATGCCCAGACATGCTTATCTAAGACCTTGAAGCTTGTTGAAAAAAGCAAAAAGAGGTTTTTCTCTGGTTTTGTTTGGCTGTACAACACAGACTATTTTTTTAGATATATGATACTTTGAGCCATCTTCCTCCTTGGATTATAAATATTCTGTTAAGAAGAACTGGATATTAAGGAATTTTTTTTCCTTCTTCTGAATAGAACTTGGTGGATTATAAATTTGATATTTTTGTCCTTTGCTTTTTTCTTTTTTCCTATCTCCTTTTTTTCTCCTTTTTTGAACCTTTTTTTGATTATTCCTTTTTAGTGGGAGAGTTTTTCTCCTCTCCTTTTTTACTATTATTGTTTTTGTTCCTTCTTTTTCTTTTTCCTTATTGTCATTTTTTAGCTTTCCTTTTTTGTACTATTTTTTCCTTTTCAACTGCTTTTGTGGCTTTCCCTCCTAGCAATAGGAGCTTACTAGATTACAATTGGCCACTGGGCCACCTGGTGGATTACAATATAAGATATCAACTCAAAGATGAGCGCTTCAAACTTGTCTAAACTTGGGGGAAAAGGATCCTCTGCTCCTGCCTTGACCTCTGTGAGTCCAGTCTATCAAAAATCAATCATGACAGTGCTACAGCAAGAAAAAATGGATGCCCAACAAAAGGATACCCAGGCAATATTACAGGCAATTGCAGCCCAGGCGGCGTCTTCGACTAAAAACTACGAAGATTTGAAAAATGATCTTGATAAAATGAACCAAAAAATTGAAAGCTTTCAACAGGCAATTACAGACAATCAACAAAGGATCCAAAAAATAGAAGACAAATCAGTAGAAGTCGACCAGAAATTAAAATTCTTAAAAGACGAGAATCAAAAATTGGCCCAAACAAATGCGGAACTGGAAGACATACTGGCGGTGATAGAGATGGAAAGAGCATCATATTTTTTAAGATTTCAAAACATAATAGAAGATAAGGATGAGAACCTCTTAGACCTGATAATTGAGCTACTCGCAGACTTTTTAGGAATGGGAAAGGCTCAAATGGAAGGAGAACTAGACCAGGTCTTTAGAGTTAACTCAAGCTATGCCAGAAGAAACAGAGTCCCCAGGGAAGTTCATGTTAGATTTCTTAAAAGATCCACACGAGATGAGATTTTGAGAAAAATAAGAGATCAACCGCTAAAATACAAAGAAAAAGAAGTAGCAGTGCTTAAACAAATTCCCAGAAGGATAACAGAGGCTCGAAGAGATTACCAGTTCCTAACCAGGAAATTGCTTGACAAAGGAGTGAACTTTAGATGGTTGGTCCCAGAAGGGATCTTAATCTACTGGGATTCGAAAAGATACAGACTGGACACTCCACTTAAAGCAGCAGAATTTTTTGACAACCACAGGGCTTTTTTGGAAAAAGGGGATCCTGACCCTAAGAAGCAAGAGGAAACAGGTGCTGCAGGAGCGCCTAAACAAGTAGAGGAGGAAGAAGTTAAAAAGACTTACCCAGAGGAAGGAGCAAGACCAAGAGACCAGAGACAGATAAGATCGCCTAGAACAGGGGTAGGCAACCTTGGCTCTTTTATGACTCGTGGACTTCAACTCTCAGAATTCCTGAGCCAGCAATGCTTTCATCAATGCTGGCTCAGGAATTCTGGGAGTTGAAGTCCACGAGTCATAAAAGAGCCAAGGTTGCCTACCCCTGGCCTAGAAGATTGAGACCTAGATATAACTGAAGACATGGAGGAGATTGGAATCTTATCAATAAACATAAATGGACTGAATTCTCCCTCAAAAAGAAAAACTTTTACCAGACTACAAAAGTTAAAAATGGACATAATTTGCCTTCAAGAGACACATATTAAGAGACAACACTTCAGAATTTTAGAACAACCGAAAATGGGCAAACTTTACTTTACACTTACACCCCAAAAGAAAAGAGGTATAGCCCTTTACATAAAAGAAAACATGAATCCCAAACAAGTCTATACAGATGAAGAGAGGAGAATACTAATGGTGGAAATTATGGTGGACCAAAAATAGATATTGATGGTAGCAATATACGCACCCAACAATAAGCAAGAGCAATTCTATCATCAATTACACAATAAAATAGTGGATTTAAATTACCAAAACCTTTGCATACTGGGAGATTTCAACGCAATAATAGATCCAACTCGGGACTATAAAAGCCATAAATAAGGGAGAAAAGGAGGAAACATTTTACCCAAAGCCTTTTTAAAAATGAAAGAAGAATTGTCTATTCAAGATATATGGAGAGAGAGAAATCCAGAAAACTCACAATACATATTTTACTCAAATAGACATAAATCATGGTCTAGAATTGACATGATATGGACATCTTATGACTTGAAAATGATAATACAAGAGGTTGAGATAGAAACTAATGTTTGGACAGACCACAACCCAATACAAATGATTTGGAAAGGAACCAAGAAAAAACTAAGATGGTCTCTGAATAAATCTATACTGAAAGAAAAAGAATTCTTACAACCAGCAACAAGGGAAATTGAATTTTTCTTCAAAATAAATAAGAAAGAAGAAACATCCCTCCAAAATGTATGGGACACGGCTAAAGCATATTTTAGAGGACTGGCCATAACTTATACTGCCAAAAAGAATAAAGAAAAGAAACAATTACAGTTAAAGTTGAGAGAAGAACTCAAAAAACTGGAACTTGAGCTACAAATTGACCCACAAAAGAAAGTTCTTAAGAAACAAATGGAGATAATAAAACATAAATTAAATCTGGCCGAGATGGATATAATGGCACAGCAGATTAAACGGACTAAACAGAATTTTTTTGAAAATGCTAATAAGCTGGGAAGATGGTTAGCATACAGATTGAAGAAAGAAAAAGAAAAAAGAATGATAAAAAAGCTACAAGATTCAAAAGGAGAGTTACACTTCCACAATGATGCAATGAAAAAAATTATTAAGGACTACTATGAGACACTTTACAAGGCAGAGGTAGTTTCTAAAGAGGGAATACAGGCGTATCTGGAAGAAACTGATTTGCCAAAAGTCCCGGAGAATATCCGAAATATACTAAATGGGAAAATATCAACGATGGAGATTATAGAAGCTATAAAAAGGCAAAAAAAAGATAAGACCCCGGGCCCAGATGGCCTTCCTGCAGAATTCTACGTAGCATTACAAGATATACTAAGCCTGATGTTGAAGGAACTGTGTAATGAAATCTTTTCGGAGACTAAAATACCAAACTCGTGGACTGAAGCTAACATTAATTTGATACCTAAAGAAGATACTGACCCCACACAAATAAAGAATTACAGACCAATATCATTATTAAATGTGGATTACAAAACTTTTGCCTCGATAATGGCAGAAAGAATTAAGAAATTTCTGACTGAATTTATCACACAGACCAAAACCATTTTCTACCTAACAGACAGATAAAAAACAATTTAAGGATCATCTTAGATGTTCTGGAATATTATGAAAATCATCCAGGAAAACAGATGGCATTAATATTTCTTGATGCGCAAAAAGCCTTTGACAACTTAAACTGGCAATTTATGTTCCAGCAGCTGATGGAAATGGACTTTGGCAAAAATTTTATAAATGCAATTCAAGCAATCTACTACAAACAAATGGCCAGAATAATCTTAAATGGAGATTATACAGAAAGCTTTGACATCAAAAAAGGTACAAGACAGGGATGTCCACTATCCCCACTGCTATTCATACTAACACTGGAAGTACTGGCTAGAAATATTAGGCAGGACACGGAAATTAAAGGACTGGAGATAAAAGACCAAAAATATAAATTACAAGCTTTTGCAGATGATTTGGTTTTCATCTTGGAGCTACTAGAAACAACCACTAAACTGTTGGAGAAAATAGAAAAGTTTGGGGAAGTGGCTGGTTTGAAAATAAATAGAGAAAAGACTAAGGTATTAACAAAAAACCTAACAGATAAACAGAAAACCCAATTCACAAAAAAGACAAACTTGCAAATAGTTAAAAAACTTAAATATTTAGGAATTTACTTAACAGCAAGATGTACAACATTAAAAGAAGATAACTACGAAAGATTGTTGAAACAAATAAAACTAGACTTGGAAAAGTGGAAAAACTTCCAACTGTCATTGCTAGGAAGAATAGCCACAGTGAAAATGAGTGTCCTGCCGAAACTACTCTTTTTATTCCAAACAATTCCTGTAAAATTGGGAAAGGCATTTTTTGATGACCTAAATGCAACAATTTTGAGATTAAATGGCAAGGGAAGAAAGCACGAATCAAAGTGAAAATGTTACAAGAAGCTAAAGACAGTGGAGGATTTGGACTCCCAGACTGGAGACTATATTATCAAGCAGCCATTTTACCATGGCTCAAAGAATGGATAACGCTGAGAAATAAAAGGTTACTCTACCTAGAGGGGCATGACCTACAATTGGGTTGGCATGCCTTCCTGTGGTATGGGAAAAATAAAATACACAGATATTTCCAAAACCATGCTATAAGGAATGTACTGTTTGTAGAATGGGAGAGAATAAAACAAAAAATTTATATCAAAATACCAGAGTGGCTCTCAACAATGGAAGCCTTTGCTTACCCAAATTTAATTAACTACGATAAAGTTGTTACTTACAAAGACATTTTGGACAAGGATGAAAAACTCAAAGATAGGCAAGAGTTATAACAAGATATTGACTTAGCGTGGTGGCCTTATTTGCAAATTCAAACAAGATATGAGAAAGATATAGACAATGGGATTTTATAAAGAACAGATAGAATTTGACCAAATACTTTTAAAAACAGATGAAAACTTGATTAAGAAACTTTATAGATTTCTTCTAAACTTGAAGATGGAAGAAGAACAAGTAAAAGAAACAATGATAGTATGGGCAAAAAATGTTGGATATTCCATAGACTTAGAAGATTGGCAAAAGTTATGGGATAGAAACATTAAACTGACTAAAGCAGCTTCATATAAAGAAAACCTGTATAAAATGTTTTATAGATAGCACATGACACCAGTAAGACTAGCGAAAATGTTTAAAAATGTTTCGAATAATTGTTGGAAATGTAAACAAAAGCCAGGTACCTACTATCATATCTGGTGGGTATGTCCTAGTGTGAAAATTTTTTGGCTTAAGTTTCATACATGGTTGGAAAAAATGACTAAAATACAGATAGAATTTAAACCAGAATTGTTTTTGTTAGGAATATTAGGAGCCAAATATGGGAAAGAGAATGAGTATTTAATATTACACATATTGACGGCAGCGAGAATAGCACTTGCCCAATATTGGAAAAATGAAAATATACCATCTGAAGAGATCATAATTAGGAAAATTTTAGAATGTGCAGAAATGGACAGATTAACCTTAGAGATCAAAGAGAAAGAAGACTCAGTTTATTTTAAAACACGGGAAATTTTTTACCAATGGTTAGCAAAACGTACTAGTGAGAAATGACTGTGATATTTAATAAGATGAATGATATGTATTGATTAATTGATACTTTTTATGATTATTGTTTTTCTTATTTACTATAGTTATTTACTATTACATTAATTACTGTTATTGAATATATGTACCCGGACAATAGTCTGTTTGCCAAAGCTTGGAAATGTTAATGGGGGTAACCCCATTGTTTTACCTATCCCTATCCCAACCCCAACCCTGATTCTTGCCCTGAACCCCAACACCCACATTGACCCTATGCCTTCCCTAACCTTATAAAACTTAATAAAAAATATTCCTTCGGGAAAAATTCACCCTGTTTTCCATTATAGCCTGTTGAAACCTTTTCGGGGTTCCACCTTAAGACCTCCCCCTAAGAAGGCACCCGGGCCCCTCATGGTGGTAGGACAGACTCACTATGAAGTAAAGCATATTCTTGATTCTAGAATTTTTAGGGGGAAATTGCAGTACTTAGAGCAATGGAAGGGATATTCATTGTCTGAGGCCACCTGGATGAAGTCTAGTTATGTAAAAGCTGACATTCATTAATAGGTTCTATAGGAAACACCCTAATAAACCAAGAGGCAACCCCTAACCTATGTTTTTGTTTACAGGATTTGTCCTTTTTATAAGGGGGGCTGGATGTCAATGCTGCTAACATCGGATGTTCTTGCTTTGACAACAGATGGAAATGTAGCCATCTTTTCTCTTTCGCTTTTAGAGTTAGTTGATGCTGGGAGGGGGGATTTGGATGAGAGTCCAGTTAGTCATAACAATAATAACTCAACCGTGGGAATCAAAGTTATTGCACCCAGAGTTGATAAAGATTTGGTGGGGCTGGAGAGCTGGGGAGAAAGTCCGCGCTTCAAGCTAATTGGGGAATGTGATTTATGACTGTTAATTGGAGGAGGGAATTGTGCTTTGCTACTTTGTGCCCAGGGGAGGGGAATTCAGTTTTTGGCTTTAACTAGGTTGTGCCGATACTTTGTTTCTTGAATAAAAGATTCTTTAAGGTAAACAATGCCTTGAAGTTCTTTTAAAGAGTTTCATCTGTCGGAACCATGACAGCTGCAGAACCTGGATTTGGCTAGTCTAAAGAAAAGAAGAAATAGGGGTGACATGATAGCAGTATTCCAGTATTTGAGAGGCTGCCACAAAGAAGAGGGTGTCAAATTATTCTCCAAAGCACCAAAGGGCAGGACAAGAAACAATGTTTGGAAACTGATCAAAGAGAGAAGCAACCTGGAATTAAGGAGAAAGTTCCTAACAGTGAGGACAAATAACCAGTGGAATGGCTTGCCTTCAGAAATCGTGGGAACTCCATCACTGGAGATTTTTAAGAAGAGACTGGAGAGCCACTTGTCTGAGATGGTATAGGTTCTCCTGCTTGAGCGGTGGGCTAGAATAGAAGACCTCCAAGGTCCCTTCCAGCTCTATCCTATTGTCAGAATCCAGTTATATTTCTTTTCTATCTATCTCCTGTAATATAAAACCAATTATTATTCTTTCCTGGATCCTGCCATACTTCCAAGGGGGAGGGGGGATATGCAGAGGGGTTTTATTACTTTCACTTCCTCCATTCACTACAAAATAACATTTTGTTTATTCACCTCTACTAACCATTACAATGGAACCATTTGACTCTTATCCTATGTCCCTCTGAACTTCTCTTCCTTACCGGGAAACTAGAAAAGGGGTGGGGGTGAAAAAACACAGACCTCCGGAATCTGGCTTATTTCTCCGTCGTCAAAATAAACTCTGAAGAGCTGGTGAATGATCGTGGAGCCGGAGTGATGTTATCTGTCCTAGGTTTAACACCTAGAGAATTGCCGGCCTGAATCGGCTGGAGGGAATGTGGGGAGGAGTTTGCTTAGGGACACTTTAAAACATCGATGTATAAGGGAATCCCCCCAGATCCTGTCTATCATGCCTGCTATCAATTTCTTGTAATAAAAGTTCCTGTTGGAAGAGACCGTTTCCAAGAGTTCTGCTTTCTTACGATGTGGATTGAAGTGGGTCCTTACATTAGACAGGATCTGCAGTAACAGTCAACCTGGAAGGGAGAACCTTGCCGGGGGACTTTGCAAAAAATACAATGTCAGACGACGAGGCAGGGAAGGGAGAAAACCCCACGAAGAGGGAGCCTTCCCCCCGACCGAAAACCTGCCAGCTGTCGGGTTCTGAAATGTCATACTCCTCAGGAGAATAGGTAGTGGAGACACGTAACCACAAACCTCGGTGGTCAATGGGCATTGGAAAGAAAGGCAAGTGGGAAGAGAGATCGAGAAAGGTGAACCTGAGACGGGGTGGACACCCACCAGAATGGAAGCAGGAGATGGAGAAATCCCTGCACGTTAGCAAAGAAGGAGGAGGTTGGGCACAACACTCAAACTGGATCCTAGAGAAAGCTATTGACCTGATGAAAAGAACCCTCGGCTCTCTAGGGGAGGAGAATCCTGAGCCCCGTGGCTGCACCAGCACCTGGAGCTGCAACTGGAGAGACACTGAGGGGGAATTGGAACCTGTAGCCCCGGGGATGTCCGCTGATCCAGTAGCGACCATTTCAGCAAACCCCACTCCCCGCCGACCTGCATATGGAGATCTGGATGGAAGACAATACCACCGATGGCAAAGGCACCGATCCATTGGACGCAAAATTCAAGGGGGAACCGACACGCTTGGGGTTTTTCCTAACCCAATCCTCAGCTACATGGAGGAATATGGGCGGCACATCCCTAGTGACAAAGCCCGCATCTGTATCGTGCAATCCGCTCTGGATGGACCGGCCGCAGATTGGGTGGTGAATTTGCACGATTCCGATGCCCCAGAGCTCAATGATTTCAACCGTTTCATGTCCTCGCTGAGAAGGCGGTTTGAGGACCACCTAGCTGATTGCAAAGCCTGTGAAAGAATCAAAACGGTGAGGCAGGGCAGACGCCCAGTAGCCGAATATACACAAGAATTCCGGGCCATTGCCAGCAAGCTGAACTGGCCTGAAGACATCCTCCTTAGCCATTTCAAATATGGCCTAAATTATGACCTGTATGACACTTGCCTGCCTCGGGGGGACCCCCACCAACTCGATGAATGGTACGTCCTGGCAAAGGAAGCAGAGATCGACCTACTGAAGAGGCACCGCCGAGGAAAACCATGGGGCCGCTCACTGCCAGAGCCGACGCGCAAGCCAGCAAAGCCACCAGCTATGGCCAAGAAGCCAATGGGCTGCTCCATGCCCGAAGCTGTCAAAGTGAAAGCCTTAATAGACTCTGGCTGCACCCGCTGCCTCATTAGCCTGACGCTAGTGGGAAATTTGGGCATTCCGGTGAGGAGGCTGGAACAACCAATCTCATTTGGCCAGTTAGATGGGTCCATAGCAGGGGGGGGTGCCAGCTACCCTAGCCACGTTACCAATCCATCTATCCCTGGGAAATCATGAGGAAGACATAATGTTTGTAGTGACCCCAGGCATGGAATGCCTGATGATCCTAGGGCTGGAATGATTAAAAAAATGGAACCCCTGGGTAAATTGGAGGACGGCAGAAATCAATTTCCCGATGGGGGACCCTACGGACTTAAAACCCCAAGGGGATCTACCAAAATTAAGAACAGAAAAAGCATCCATGGGAGAAGAAAAGGGGCTGCCCGAAATAACCAAGGAATACAGAGATCTTGCTGAAGTTTTCAGTGAGGAGAGGGCGGATGAGCTCCCCCGCCCACTGACCCATGGACTGTGCCATAGAATTCAAGCCTGGGGTAAAACTCCCAAAGCCCAGACTATACTCCATGAGCCCGAAGGAGAAGGAGGAATTGGAAAGATTCATAAAGAAAAATCTAGAAAGGGGGTTCATCGAACCTGCCAAGCCTAAAGTGGCTGCCCCGGTCCTCTTTAGAGAGAAGGACGGCTCTTTACACTTATGCGTGGACTACCGCCTATTGAATTCAATCAGTGAAAGCAATCTATACCCCCTACCCCTCATGAAGGACATGTTATCACACCTATCAAAAGGAAGAATTTTTACTAAACTAGATCTAAGGGAAGCATATTACCGTGTTAAAATTAAGGAAGGGGATGAATGGAAAACCGCATTTAATTGCCCAATGGGGTGCTACCAATTCAAAGTTTTGCCATTTGGATTACAAGCCCCACCCCCCGCAGTATTTATGCAATTAATCAATGAGGTACTAAGGGAGCACCTATTTAAGGGGGTCCTGGTTTATTTAGATGACATCCTTATCTTCACCGAATCCAAAGAGGAAAATGTCAACCTAGTCAGAGCAGTTTTAAAGAAACTGCAAGCTGCCCACCTATATGCCAAATTATCGAAATGCGAATTCCACCAGGAAAGAATAGACTCCCTGGGTTATCGCATATCCCCACAGGGCATTGAAATGGACCCAGGGAAGGTCAGAGCAGTATTAGAATGGGCACCACCTCACACAAGAAAGCAGCTGCAAAGTTTCCTGGGCTTTGCAAACTTTTATCGCCAATTCATTCCCTTATTTGCCCAGATAGCCCTGCCCCTCACGAACTTACTAAAAATGAAGGGAGAATCCTCAGTGAAACCTAGCCAGCCACTAAAATGGACAATGGAATGCCAAGCAGCATTTGAGAGGTTAAAGAGACTCTTTTCTGCCGAACCAGTACTGAGGCATCCAGACATGGATAAATCCTTCATAATACAGGTGGATGCAAGTGATGTGGCAGTGGGGGCTGTACTAGTACAAGAAAACAATGAAGGGGTATTGCAACCCTGCGCATATACATCCAAGAAACTCACCGAAATGGAACAGCGCTGGCCCGTGTGGGAGAAAGAGGCATACGGGATATGTCAGTCATTACTTACATGGCGCCAATTCCTTGAAGGGAATAAGATCCCTTTTCAGGTGTGGACAGACCACAAAAACCTGGAAGCCTTGAAAACACCCAGGAAGCTCAACCCCAAGCAAGCCCGCTGGTCCCAACATTTTCACCAATTCAACTTTACGCTCAAGCACTTGCTGGGGAGAAAGACCTACTCCCTTTCGCAGAAGTTGCCTACAATAACGCAATCCACTCCAGCACAGGTTACACTCATTTTCAAATAGCCAATGGTCAAAGTTTCAATCCCATGCCAGAATTAATCCCAAATGAACCAGCAGACCCATCACTGAAAGAGGGGATAGAACAATTACAAAACACCTGGCCAATAGTTAGAAAAGCCTTAGACGAAGCTAGGCAAGTATACAAAATACAAGCAGATAAAAAAAGGGTTGAACCCACACTATTCATTGTAGGAGAAATGGTATATTTGTCTACAAAATACTTAAAATCCCTACAACCTTGTAAAAAGCTTGGACCAAAATATATAGGACCTTTTCCAATTAAAAGAATCATAAACCCAGTAACAGTAGAATTAGAATTACCCAAAAATCTCAGGCAAATACACCCAATCTTTCACTGCAGTCTTCTGAAAAGAGAACAACAGTCACCCTTACGGCCAAAAATCCCCCACCACCACCTCCAATCATGGTGGAAGGAGAACTTCGAAATAAAGGAAATCCTGGACTCTAGAAAATATCATGGGACAACTCAATACCTAGTAGCATGGAAACACCTCCCCTCCTCACAAAACGAGTGGGTTCATAAATGTCATGTCAGAGCCCCAAACTGTTGAAAAAGTTTCATACAGAGTATCCTAACAAGCCAGACTAACTTTTATACCTGTTTTGTTTTCTCTACAGGTGGATCTCTCTTATTTTTAAGGAGGGCAGGATGTCAGAATCCAGTTATATTTCTTTTCTATCTATCTCCTCTAATCTAAAACCAATTATTATTCTTTCCTGGATCCTGCCATACTTCCAAGGAGGAGGGGGGATATGCAGAGGGGTTTTATTACTTTCACTTCCTCCATTCACTACAAAGTAACCTTTTGTTTATTCACCTCTACTAACCATTACAATGGAACCATTTGACTCTTATCCTATGTCCCTCTGAACTTCTCTTCCTTATCGGGAAACTAGAAAAGGGGTGGGGGTGAAAAAACACAGACCTCCGGAATCTGGCTTATTTCTCCGTCGTCAAAATAAACTCTGAAGAGCTGGTGAATGATCGTGGAGCCGGAGTGATGTTATCTCTCCTAGGTTTAACACCTAGAGAATTGCCGGCCTGAATTGGCTGGAAGGAATGTGGGGAGGAGTTTGCTTAGGGACACTTTAAAACATCGATGTATAAGGGAATCCCCCCAGATCCTGTCTATCATGCCTGCTATCAATTTCTTGTAATAAAAGTTCCTGTTGGAAGAGACCATGTCCAAGAGTTCTGCTTTCTTACGATGTGGATTGAAGTGGGTCCTTACACCTATTCTAAAATAAAACACGTAGCATTAGAATATCAACCCAACAATTATCAACACAGCAAGGACATGGGCTTTGACACACACCTCAAGTTCCAGCCTTGAGCCCAAAGCCAAGTTTTCAAGGCCTTTCAGAAGGCATGCAAAGATCAAGGCCTAGCTAATCTCAGAAGATATGATGTTCCAAAGTGCAGGAGCCCCACAGAAAATGCTCTCCTTTTGGCCCCACCTACTAACATTCCTTTGCCAACAATACCTGGAAATCAGATAGGGTGGGACAGCTGGTGAGATATGGTCCCATAAGTAACCCAGCTCCAAGACATGAAGGGCTTTAAAGGTGATAACCCACACCTTAAACTGCATCCAGGAGCACACTGGAAGCCAGTGCAGTCGATGGAGCTGTAGTGTAACATGCACCAAGTAACCGGTGCCATTAACTGCTACACTGCTGCATTCTGTGCCAGCTGAGTTGTAGAGCATATAGTCCAATCTGGAGGTCATAAGGCATGAGTAAGTAGGAGCAGGGCTTCCCATTCCAGAAATAGCTGCAACTAATGCATGAGATGAACTTGTGGAATTATGATCTCATAAAGTACTCAGGAAGATTAAATACAAGGATTTCTATTGATATGCTTCCAAATATGACAAACGAAAAATACTACTGAATACTGTATATATTTTGAATTACTATTCAGTAACTGGTAAAACAGATTTGAAATTTTTATTGACTGAACATTTCCAATTTGGTTTTTCTTGCCTGAGATTTTAGAGGTTTTTCATTGCTTTCTAATGTTGGTGAGAAGTCTGTTTTACCACACTACCAGATTTACTTAAATATAGATGAGAGGGAAAGAGAGAGAGATAAAATCTTTCAAGTATATATAGTGCAAGTAAACCTTCACCAAAGAAGAGAATATTTCAAGTGCAATAGGAAAAAAATTATTGGAAAACCAAATGGTTTCCAATAGATCCTTTGAGAAAAGCACTGTGAATATTCAAATTTTATGCTTTTATACAAGTAATCCTTGACTTGCAACAGTTCATTTAGTGACGTTCAAAGTTACAACACTAAAAAAATGACTTATGAGTTTTTTACACTTACGACCGTTGCAGCATCTCCATGGTCACATGATTAAAATTCAGATGCTTGGCAACTAGTTGATATTTATGACAGCTGCAGTGTCCTAGGGTCATGAGATCAGTTTTTGCAACCTTCTGAGAAGCAAAATCAATGAGAAATCTGGATTCACTTAACAACCATGCTATTAACTTAACAAATGCAATAGTTCACTTAACAACTGTGGCAAGAAAAGTTGGAAAAAGGGGGAAACTCACTTAGCAAATGTTTCACTCAACAACACTTAGCAATTGTGGTCGTAACTTGAGGATTACCTGTACATTATTATTGAGGCAGATGGCCATTATTTATATTAAGCTATAATGTTACTACACACAAAGGGCACTAGCCAAGAAATCCAAGGATCCTATGATTTAAAAACAATCATGTTTACTTTGGGCAGCTGTTGTAAAACAGGTTGTAGACTATGTTGCTTGTATATAAATCAAGGACTTAAGGAGAAAGCTCAAAAACATCAGTAGTCTAATAAGAGAGTAGACATACTTTGTGGTCAGTAAGTGGAAACGTTCAGCTTCCACTCCATAGGCCTTTTTTTCTTACCAGCATGCATAGCTCTGTAATTTCTTTATGAGTCAGTGAGGGTTGTATGGTTTTTCTTCTGAAAGTAGAATGTGCCCAAAATAATACATTTCATGTGGCAGATGTCATCATGAGAAATCATATGCTTCTGAACCAGAATATGTTCTCTTTCTGTAGAAACCAGATAAATGTGATATGAAATTGAAATATGTTCTCATTCCACAATATTTTACATCCCATTTATGATTATACTACTCAACTTGAAATTCATTAAGAATCTTTAGGAACAAATGTGTGACATTCAGGAATTAAAGATCTTTTTATCTGTGTGAACTGAGATCCTTATGCCAGGACAAAGAACAGAAGAAAATGAATTGTTCTTTCCTCTTATTTTCTTAATTATTGCCATTGTGTCCTATGTAATGCTAGGAATAGAAGAGATCAGAAGCCCAGATGTTTATTGTTAACAATGTATTAATAGAAAAGCCAAAATCTGGATCACTTTAGGTGAAAATAATCTTTAAAAGCTAGTTTTGGCTGCTAAAAATTCACATTTCAGGGAGGCATACCAAAAGAACTAAATAAGTACAAAACATATTGGCAAAAAAATCAATTTTCTTTGGAAGGAGGTCACTGGAGGTCAATATATATATTTTATAATATTTTAGTTTTTACACGCATAGACATATGTTTATGTATCTATGTATCTATTTATCTATGGGTGTGTATGTAAAAACTGAACACATACAAACAGACATATATCAAGGTCAAACTGATAAAACCCATCGGCCATCCCACCTTAGGGGAAACATACACTGCAGATTGTTCCACAAGCTAAGGCAATGGTTGAAAAATTATTTTGTAAGTCAGCACAAAATATATGGCATTTCTGATTTTTCATCATGAGTTCCTTACTACCAATTCTTTTTGTAAGAGATCACACAACAGCCCAAGTCCATTTTTGAAACAAGTTAACTCAATCTTTGTTTTTTTCTTCCCAAAGATAAGTTTGTTAAATTTCCCTTCCTTGACACTGCTAAAGGGCATGTTTTTAAGGAGATATACTAGAGCAATTTAAAAATATGTTGATGTAATCCAGGTATCTCCATTGTTCCACTACTTTGTTAGTAGACTTCAAAAAAACCCCTCTACATTTCAACATTTCACTTATAAACTTGTAAAAAAATATGATTGTGAAAATAAAAAAAGTATTTCTGTCATAATGCATAATAGTTTGCTTACAATAAAATTAAGTGCAGCACACAAACTGGACAGCACCCTTTGCACTGGCACAAGTCAGGAATTGCTGATGTAAAGCACAAAATGGTGTTCGCAGGTTGCCTTCTTGGAAGGCTGAAGTAGTTAGAGTATGATGCTTTATTTTCCTGCCTGAGTACCCCTTAGTCATGCTGAAACAAACTAATTGTGTGGATCAGCCCTGAATGCATTTGTTAACTATAGGTGCAATTGGGTGTTGGGTATCGTGAAGATTCAAAATAATTTTAAAAATGGCTCATATTCATTTTGAAAAGACAAACGATTAGATATTACTTTGGCTCTTGCCAGTGGATTTCAGATTCCCCCCCCCCCCGATGGATAGATCATGTAGCTATGATTTGTATCGTACATCAGTCTAGCCACTCTGTGTATCTGCATGAGCTATAACTCATGGAAGCATATACTGTTTAGCAAAATTTGTTAGTCAGAAACTGCTGCACCCTGTTTTTTTGTCACCATAAATTAATATGACTTTCCTCCTATATTTTCAGCTATGATGAGTCCATTAACAGGACAAGACTAGAATCCAGGTGCTAAAGTTACTCCATTCTTCTGTAATTCCCTGTACATCTGAGGAAAGAAGCAAGTCAGCCCTGAAATATGCTGCTATGATTTTGATAATAATCCCCAAATTGAAAACAAATAAATACCATATCATTCTAGTTCATTCCATTGAAAGGAAAATCCTGTTTGAGTATCTAAGAATGAAATATAATTATTATACAGGATTAATTTTGGTTCAAATGTGTTTCTACTACAATTTGGGTTACGATGTACATCACTTGCATTAAAAGTCTTAAGTCACTGGCTAAGCAGCTTATTGTTGAATTATTCCTTTACCGGATCTTTACAAATATGGATCCAAACATTTTCAATACAACGAAGAAACTTTGATCCAAAACACAATACAGAAACATTAATCCAAGAAAGTAATAAATTAATT
Organism: Azemiops feae; assembly: GCA_023970755.1. NCBI lineage: Eukaryota > Metazoa > Chordata > Lepidosauria > Squamata > Viperidae > Azemiops > Azemiops feae. The sequence continues at coordinate 25,255 of JALGBA010000008.1, read as the reverse complement.
GTATTTTTACATGGAATCCACTTGGAACTGCTGACCAGCTCACATCTGACTGTATAACATACTGCAAACCATGCTTTGGTGCTTTTATGGTGCAAAAATGTGAATTCAAAGTACAGATTCTCATTATTTTTACATGAATCCACCTGAAACTATCATCTAATTATAGATAACATCTGTTATCAAGGTCTAATAATTATGAATCATCATGGTACAAAAATAGAAATACAAGGCATGGATCCTCATATTTTGGATGAAATTATTTGAAGGTACAGAATTGGTTAATTGACTTATGCTCTATAAAGGTAGAAGTAATGTTTTATTTTAATGGCACTTTCAACCAAAAACATAACAATTTGTAAGAGTTTGTACTTTGGGTCCCTTTTTATACACTTTTTTTTTGCCTCAAGTTAAAATTGTCAGATCTGTGCTTCTTATGGTCTCTTTTGTGCAAATTGATGTAATCTGTGTTGTGATACTGATTTCAGGCAGATGCATAGTTAAAAAAGTCCAGGGAATTCATGAAGATTGGATGCTCTTTGGATCCACATTTCATTTATTTATAGATTTATTTCCCATCTTTTGTACAGACATTCATGGTGGTTTACAAACTGAGCCATCTATTTTATTTCTTACAATGAACCTGTGAGTCAATCTGACATTAGAGAGTGATTGGACTAACATCACTCACTTTCTGTGGCTGAGGTTGGACAAGATCCTGGGTATTTCTGTTCCTGCTTACGTATCTTAATCTATACCATACTGGCTATCTTTTTTTTAACTGAGTGGTGATATCAGAAAAACATCAGATCCATGACTATGAAGATGGGTATGATTCTATGGAGATTGATCCCATGTAAAAACAATTAAGAAGAATGAGGCTCTACATGGATCCAGCATCTTTCTTCCAATCAAATTCAAGAAATCTTATTACAAATTAATGCACTGAATGAACTCAGTCTAAACCCATCTTTCAATCAGAACAGAGAAAGAATCCCAGTAGGCAAATAGGCCCAGTACTGATTCCAATCCAAATACAGGTTGATTTAGAAAAGTTCATTTAGTGACCATACAAAGTTACATCACCACTGAAAAAAGTGACTTCTGGCTGTTTTTCACACTTACAACTGTTGCTGCAGCTTCCTCATGGTCACATGATCAAAATTCAGACACTTGGCAACTGACTCATATTTATGACGGTTGCAGTGTCCCAGGGTCATGATCACCCTTTGTGACCTTCAGACAAAGTGAATGGTGAAACAAGATTCACTTAACAATTGTGTCACTAATTTAACTGCAGTGATTCACTTTACCACTGTGGCAAGAAAGGTTGTAAAATGAGGCAAAAGTTCACTTCATGTCTCACCTAGCAACAGAAATTTGGGGCTCAATTGTGGTCATTAGTCGAGGACTACTTGTATCTCCCTTGCCACCTTATCATGCAGTAAATGGCTACAAACGTCTTAATTTTCTTGGAACACTTTATGTTAGCAAAAAATCCTTGGTGACAGCCAGTTAACAATTGTAGGAGTAAGAGTCCTCCTGGTAGAAGTTTTGTGCTAATACAATATTACAGGTTTTTTATGGATTCAGGATAAAAACCCCAACAACCGAAAAAGGCCAGGTGCTCGCAGAAGGGAAGGGAACGAAACCTCGCAAACCCGTCGAGGCAAACAGCTTAAAGGTAAAAAAGTGACGGGCGCAGAAACGAGCAAGGGGAGACGCCACATCGCCACCGCACATGCGCAACAGGCTCGCACATGCTCCCTCATAGCCTCTCAAGGAGTGTGCACATGCTCAGTAGCAAAATGGACGCTTTTTTGATGCGGGGCTCGTTTTCATAATTCAGCGGCGGATCTCCGGTGTTGCTTCGTTTCTCTTCCCAAACGTGCTGGTGAATTTCGCTTTGGTCATGTCACCTTTGGCCAATCACCTCTGGCTATAATCCCGGAAAGGCAGGGGAGGCTGGGCCATCCCGGCGTCTCTTTTCCTGCTAGCGGTAAGTCCTTGTCCCGTGGCTCGAATGGCCGTAGAGCTCAGCCAGGAGTTTGTGCCTGCGCGTCCGTTTAGGAAGGGAAGGGAAGGCTTCGGGCACACATGCAGACAGGACTTGGAAAGTGCCCCAGATGGTGAGCCCTCCCCGTGAGGTCCCGGGCTGGTGCAGCATCCCGCTCTGCAGAGGTGGGCGAGCGGCATCTCTCTGCTCCATCAGTACCTCAGTTCAGTACCTCGGCCAGCTTCTGGCGGGATGCCGCCCTTCCTTGCTGACAAGCTGCGGAGCCAGCTCTTAGCGAGGTTGGGAAGGAATTTGGGGACAGCGGGATCCCCGGGCGCTGCTGCTGTTGCCGAGACGCGAAGGGGGGAAAGGGAGGAAACTGCGGGGTGGGAGATATTTTCATCCGGGGTGGGGAAGGCAGGCGGCTATCAAAATGTAGGAAAAGCTGTAGGGCGCAAGAGCGAGGAGTCTGAAAAGTCAGGCTCCACTGCTCGGTTCCGACCGAGGATTTGGAGGGAGACAAATGGTGTTCAGAGGCCTTGTTGGTTCGACAAGGTGCTGGAAGGGGCAAGCGATAAACCTTAGATTGTTGCTAAGGAAAAAAAAAGTGACATCTGTTGCTAAAGTGACACAGGGAATCACTAAAGTGTGTGTGTGTTTTCTTAGAAATGTATCCTCCAATGAAAGGTGCTGTTTCTGCACGTTGAAATGTGTTCTGCAGATCTTCTTTGTGAAGATCCTATAAAATGTGTGTGTGTGTTTATCTCACTAATATTTGATAACTTCAGAAAAGGCCACAAAGATCTCACACTAGTGAATGCAGGAGAAGATGTTAGGGAGACCTTGTCATTGGACACGTGAGAGGGCACCATCACCATTTCTACCCTACCAGTACTGCAGCACTGGAGCATGTCCTTGGTCAAAGCCTGGATGTGTTTATGGGGAGTACAGAGAACCCATGCCTCGTAATCTGACTGCAGTCCAGCACCGTGGGCAGAAGAAGATGCTTCTTCTGTTGGAAGGAAGACAACAATTCTGTTGCTGTAGATATAAATTCTGTTGAATTCTGTTGAAGGGATATAAATATCCAACCTCTGCATTCAGAGTAAGAAGGCGAAAGAAGGATGGAGAAAGAAATATACGCAGCTCATATAATGCTCAGTCACTTGCTCTAGAGCTAAAGCTGGTTGAAGATCATAAATGCAGAGGTTTTTTTTTCAGTCAGTGCAGCTGGGAACCAGCAAGCAGTGTTTGCATTAAGTGTAAACAATTATGCTGCTCTTTGTTTAGCTATGTTGATACAGAATATTCAGTAAGTGTCATGCAAAGAGCATGTAATAATAAAACAGCTTCAACGAATACCTGTCATTATTTCTATTTGAAATTAGAATGTTAAACAGATTATTGATAATTCATGTAAGTATATTCATTGTAATAAAAAGCTGAACATTCCAGTGGGAATGAATATACTGTAATTAATAAAATGTTTTGTTAATATTAATTGAACTACTAAGAGAATAAAATTCTAAACAGGGCCCAAAACTAATTTGTTTTATCTTATAGGTAACATAATATGAAATACATATCAAAAACTCAATGACTGATTACAGTATTTGTATTTAGGAATTTATGCAGGTGGATTTTCATGCCTATAGCTTCTTTTGGAAGATTTGTTTGTAACATTCTTTTAGAAGATTGGTTTGTAAAATAACTCAAGGTTTTATTAATAAAGAATTACCATATGTTGCAAAGTTTATAGTGACAGTTAAAATATAGTCACCCTAATCTAAAACAACTTAAATGAGCTTTAAAATATATGTCTATTTTTAATTTATTTATTAGGTGCCTTTGAGTCAGTTTTCGACTCCTGGCAATTGCCTGGCCTGATCGTGGTAAGATATTTTCGTGGTAAGGCATTTTGGAAGTGGTTTGCAATTGCCTGCTTGCAAGACTGAGGGGGAGTGACTGATCCAAAGTCACCTAAATGACTTTGTGCTCAGGCAGGACTAGAACTCTCAGTCTGCCAGTTCCTAGTCAGATGCTTTAACAACAATACCAAACCAGCTCTCATATATGTGTGTGTGTGTATTCCTCGTATAAGAGCCAAATTAATAAGCTCTAGTAGCTGATCATTAGAGAATAATTATTTCTATCTACAATGTTTAAAAGTGTTTGCTTCCTGTGTGAAGTATATCCTAGTTTTTCATTGAACCTCATCAAATTGCATTTTTGTTCTTTCTTATCTATCATAGGTCAACTTTCATCCTGGGCTTCAAGTCCCCACAATGAAGTTTTTCTTGGCAATTGTTGTGGTTGCTTTTTTCTTATATGTTGAGGAAGTCTGTTCCAAAGAGAAATCTTCAAAGAAAGGAAAAGGGAAAAAGAAGCAATATCTCTGTCCTTCGTATGTTCATTACATTTTTATACAATGTCTGAAATACTGCATAGTTGCACATTAAGAAATGCCTATAATTAAATGTAGGCTTTTCATAAAACAAGATAATTCATATAAGCAGTACTGTGACTTTTTAGGGATTTAGACAAGAGACTTTCTCAATGTAGAATTTGAACCTGGAACTTTGTAAATAACCATGTGTACTGCCATGAAGCTGTGATTAAATAAGACTTCATATGGTTGATACAGACACAAAATAATGATCAGAATTTTAAGTCAATTTTTAAAATGTGTGAGTGTTGAAAAGCATATTAATCATTATACTATAATATGCCTCTTAAGTCCTTGTGCAGGCAGCTTGATTTTGCATGTACAGAGAAATTATTCTCTTACGTTGACCAGGAATAGATAAAGCCAGAGTGTGACTTTTTAGGCAAATTGACATGAGAGAAATTAATTCTTACTCATTTTTTTATATACTTGAAGGTACGGAAGGCGTAACCAACCTTAGCATGGCATGGTCACAGATAAATTGTTAGTTCTGTTGACATTAGCAGCCAGCTTCTGTGCAATTATCTCGCCAGTAATTTTGAGCTTGTACAGTACAAAATTATTTCCTGTTTTTTGCTTCTTAATGCATAAAGATATAGTACAGGTAGTCCTTGACTTACAACAGTTCATTTAGTGACTGTTCAAAGTTACAATGGCATTAAAAATGACTTATGACCATTTTTCACACTTACAACGGTTGCTGCAGTATCCCTATGGTCACGTGATCTAAATTCAGATGCTTGGCAACTGACTCATATTTATGAAGGTTGCAACGTCCCAGAGTCATATGATCACCTTTTGTGACCTTCTGACAAGCAAAGTCAATGGGGAAGCCAGATTCGCTTAACAACCATGGTACTAACTTAACAACTGCAGTGATTCACTTAATAACTGTGGTAAGAAAAGTCATAAAAGGGGTAAAAATTCACTTAACAGTCTCATTTAGTAACATAAATTTTGGGCTCAATTGTGGTCACAAGTCGAGGACTACCTATATTTTGCAATGACTTTTTATTTTTTTGTAATGTATTTTATTGATTTTTTTAAAAAACATAAATCACTTAATAATTGGTGAACAGTATGTTGTCTGGGTTACATTTGTAAAACAATCATTAACAATTGATTTCTATAATCCATAATCCACATAATGGTTTTAGTTGATTTCCTCTTTTCCCAAAATATCCTCTTTTGCAAACATTGAGTTAATACAATTCTTATTGTTTTGATAGATAACAATTAAATATATATATTTCCCAATATTCCTAAAAATAATAATCACATCAATATAATATTTCTTTTCTATCCAATCATTCTGGTTGCCTTATCTTAGATCCTGTTATAGTCCTTATTTTAGTTTGTTTCTCCCATCAAATTCTAGGTATTCTTACTGGTTAAGATTTTCTCAAAAATTAATTACATTTAAAAATTTAACTCTATTTTTCCATATGAACCATCTCATACTTTTACATTTCTTTTTTCTTTTTTAAATAAGTTTTATTAGTTTTTTTTTATTTTACATCAGAGTGCTTGAGAATCACCGTGGAGATAGGGTAGTCAATCATCCAAAAAAGAAAACATAATCATACACATATAATTCAACAATTCTTAAAAAATTCCTTCTCTATTTCCCTCAGATGCTATAACATAATCAAATTAATACGTTTCTGAATAAAATTCAACCATTGTAACGAAAATCAATAATATTTCACCTATATCAATCCAAATCCTGTTTTTAAGTTTAACTAATTTACAATTACCATTTTCCAATTAGCCTTAAATAAACATGTAATTTACATTTTGGGTCACCCAGTTTCCCATAAACAATAATTATTTCTAAAGTATATAGATTATTCCAACCATTATATTTTAATCTTTCCCAACTATATTCTATTTTCTATTCTACTCCATTTCAAATATACTTTTACAAATCAATCCATATCTCTAAAAGTCCCTCAATTGTTCTTACATAATCAAATTAGTACATTTCTGAATAGAATTTAATCATTGTAAAAAAAAACAGACCTAAATGAAATCCAATCATTGTAAAGAAATTATCAATAATATTTCACCTATATCAAAACTTATAATTTGCATTTCGGGTCTCCCAATTTCCCATAAAACAATAATTATTTCTAAAATATACATATTATTCCAACCATTATACTTTAATATTTCCCAACTATATCCTATTTCCTATTCTACTCTATTTCAGGTATATATTTTATAAATCAATCCATCTCCTGTTTTTAAATTTTACTAATTTACCATTACCATTTTCCAACTTAGCCTTGAATAAACACATAATTTACTAAAAAACATATTATTCCCGAAAAAGTACTCTCTTACTTCCTTTCAAATCTATATTCTATTACTTATTCTATAAACTTTTACAACCTTTTCCCTATTACCATTCCAGACCATACTCAAATCAGTCATTTTCATCCCAGTAGTAATTATCTCAACCAAAATCTTAAGCCCTTTTAACCCTTCAGTTAAATTTTTAATTCTCAATTTTTAAATCTAATTCTAGCTTTCTTTTTGTGCCAGGCAGGTTTCCATAAACGAGCCTCATCATCAAATCCCAATTGATTATATGTATTCTTAAACAATTCAGTCTGAACATGTTTCTCTTCTCCTTTTTCCAGTGTTATCTGAAATATATAGTTCTTTTTGTTCAATGTAATAATTACTCATTGATTATCCATTTTATCACAGTTCTCCAAATCTCGTGTTTGCAAGTCAGCTCCCATTGCTTTTAACTTTGTAGTTGTTTTAGTTAAAGTCTGTCTTTGATCCTCAAAGTTCTCAGTGGTATTTTCTTCTATATTGCTTTGTTCTTCATCTATTGTTGTTTCAATGATAGAGTAATCCGTTGAAATCTGCAAGTCATTTTGAAGTCTTATAATAAAAGCATCTAATCTGGCATTCACTCTCTCATGAAATTCATAAATTCTTCCCAACATCAGTCTACAAAAAGATTGTGAATGGGATTTTTCCATCACTTCCATTTCAGTAAAAATCAATTCTTGTATTTATAATCCAAAAGGCAAAGCAGAACTGTGTCTCTAAGATAGTACTGTAAAATCAAGTTAGAATACTAGAGGAGAGAATAGAAAAAAAAACTGAAGAAAGTGTCTTCTTGCGGTCAGAAAGGAATTTCTGGGCGTATCGCCAAATGTCTGGGCATTTTGCCAAGTTTGAGCTGAATACACACAAACATTTACTTTTACATTTCTTAAGGAGTAGATAAAACAATGAAGAAGAAAAAAGAAAGGAGAGCAAGAGTTGTTGTTGTTGTTAGTTGCGAAGTCATGTCCGACCCATCGTGACCCCATGGACAACGTTCCTCCAGGCCTTTCTGTCCTCTACCATCTTCTGGAGTCCATTTAAGCTCATGCCTACTGCTTCAGTGACTCCATCCAGCCACCTCATTCTCTGTCGTCCCCTTCTTCTATTGCCCTCAATCTTTCCCAGCATTAGGCTCTTCTCCAGTGAGTCCTTCCTTCTCATTAGGTGGCCAAAGTACTTGAGTTTCAACTTCAGGATCTGGCCTTCTAAAGAGCAGTCAGGGTTGATCTCCTCTAGGACTGACCGGTTTGATCGCCTTGCAGTCCAGGGGACTCGCAGAAGTCTTCTCCAGCACCATAGTTCAAAGGCCTCAATTCTTTTGCGCTCAGCCTTTCTTATGGTCCAACTTTCACAGCCATACATTGCAACTGGGAAAACCATGGCCTTGACTATACGTATTTTTGTTGGCAGGGTGATGTCTCTGCTTTTTAGTATGCTGTCTAGATTTGCCATAGCTTTCCTTCCCAGGAGCAAGCGTCTTTTAATTTCTTGGCTGCAGTCCCCATCTGTGGTGATCTTGGAGCCCAGGAAAATAAAATCTGTCACTACCTCCATTTCTTCCCCATCTATTTGCCAGGAATTGAGAGGGCCGGATGCCATGATGTTGGTTTTCTTGATGTTGAGTTTCAAGCCAACTTTTGCACTCTCCTCCTTCACCCGCATCAAGAGGCTCTTTAGTTCCTCTTCACTTTCTGCCATTAGAGTGGTATCATCAGCATATCTTAGGTTGTTGATATCTCTCCCGGCAATCTTAATTCCAACTTTTGATTCATCTAGCCCTGCCTTTCTCATGATGTGCTCTGCATATAAGTTAAATAGGCAGGGCGACAGAATACAGCCTTGCCGGACTCCTTTCCCAATTTTGAACCAATCAGTGGTTCCGTGTCCAGTTCTCACTGTTGCTTCTTGACCCGCATATAGGTTTCTCAAGAGACAAATAAGATGGTCTGGTACTCCCATCTCTTTAAGAACTTGCCACAATTTGTTGTGATCCACACAATCAAAGGCTTTAGCATAGTCAATGAAGCAGAGGTGGATGTTTTTCTGGAACTCCCTAGCTTTCTCCATGATCCAGCATATGTTGGCAATTTGGTCTCTAGTTCCTCTGCCTCTTCAAAATCCTGCCTGTACTTCTGGAAGTTCTCGATCCACATACTGCTGGAGTCTAGCTTGTAGTATTTTAAGCATGTGAAATTACTTGCATGTGAAATGAGTGCAATGGTGCGATAGTTTGAACATTCTTTGGCATTGCCTTTCTTTGGAATTGGAATGTAAACTGACCTTTTCCAATCCTGTGGCCACTGTTGAGTTTTCCAAATTTGCTGGCAAATTGAGTGTAGCACTTTTACTGCATCGTCTTTTAAGATTTTGAATAGCTCAGCTGGAATACTGTCACCTCCACTAGCTTTGTTGTTGCTCAGCTTTCCTAAGGCCCATTTAACTTCACATTCTAGGATGTCTGGCTCGAGGTCAGTGACCACCCCATCGTGGTTATCAGGGACGCTAAGCTCATTCTTGTATAGTTCTTCTGTGTAATTTTGCCACCTCTTCTTAATCTCTTCTGCCTCTGTTAGGTCCCTGCCATTTTGGTCCTTTATCATGCCCCTCTTTGCATGAAACGTTCCCTTCATATCTCCAATTTTCTTGAAGAGATCTCTGGTTCTCCGTATTCTATTGTTTTCTTCTATTTCTTTGCACTGTTCATTTAAGAGGGCATTCTTATCTCTTCTAGCTATTCTCTGGAATTCTGCATTCAATTGGGTGTATCTTTCTCTTTCTCCCTTGCCTTTCACTTCCCTTCTTTCCTCAGCTATTTGCAAAGCTTCTTCAGACAGCCATTTTGCTTTCTTGCATTTCTTTTTCTTTGGGATGGTTTTAGTTGCCACCTCTTGTACAATGTTGCGAACCTCCATCCATAGTTCTTCAGGCACTCTGTCTATCAGATCTAATTCCTTAAATCTATTTGTCACCTCTACTGTATATTCATCAGGGATATGATTTAGTTCATACCTGAATGGCCTAGTGTTTTTCCCTACTTTCTTCAATTTAAGCCTAAATTTTGCAACGAGAAGCTCATGATCTGAGCCACAGTCAGCTCCTGGTCTTGTTTTTACTGACTGTATAGAGCTTCTCCATCTTTGGCTGCAGAGCACATAGTCAATCTGATTTCTGTGTTGACCGTCTGATGATGTCCATGTGTAGAGCCGTCTCTTGGGTTGTTGGAAAAGAGTGTTTGCTATGACCATCGTATTCTCTTGACAAAATTCTATCAGCCTGTGCCCTACTTCATTTTGTACTCCAAGGCCAAACTTCCCTGTTATTCCGGTTATCTTTTGGCTTCCTACTTTAGCATTCCAATCCCCCATGATGATAAGGACATCATTTTTGGGGGTTGATTCTATAAGGTGCTGTAGGGCTTTATAGAACTGGTCAATTTCATCCTCTTCAGCACTAGTGGTTGGGCATAGACTTGGATTACTGTGATATTGAATGGTTTGCCTTGGATTCGCACTGAGATCATTCTGTCATTTTGGGGATTGTATCCCAGTATTGCTTTTCCTACTCTTTTATTGACTATGAAGGCTGCTCCATTTCTTCTGAGGGATTCTTGTCCGCAGTAGTATACCTGATGGTCCTCTGAATTAAATTCACCCATTCCTATCCATTTTAATTCACTGATTCCTAAGATGTCGATATTCAGTCTTGTCATCTCTTGTTTGATCACGTCCAGTTTGCCTTGATTCATGGATCTTACATTCCAGGTTCCTATGGAGAAAAGATCTTTACAGCATCGGACTTTCCTTTCACCACAGCTGAGCGTCCTTTCGGCTTTGGCCCAGTCGCTTCACTCTTTCTGGCGCTACTAGTACTAGCCCTCTGCTCTTCCCTAGTAGCATATTGGACACCTTCCGACCTGAAGGGCTCATCTTCCAGCATCATATCTTTTTGCCTTTTGGTACATTTTGTCAGAACTCTCAGCTATGACCTGTCCGTCTTGGGTGGCCCTGCACGGCATAGCTTATAGCTTCATTGAATTACGCAAGCCCCTTCGCTACGACAAGGTAGTAATCCATGAAGGGGGAGCAAGAGTAAAGAAACATAAAAAATAACATACTACTTAAAATATGTATCCCTCCTAAGGTAATATATATTTATTTCCTAAATTTCTTATTCTTTTTAACCAAAATTAAAAATATGTTTAATCTTTAAACATTCCATTTAATACATCTAGTCATCTAGTTCTTTAACTCTTATTCAAAACATTTTTATCCATTATAATTTTATTAAATTCAATCACATTTAAGTATCTAAAACATTTCCTTTAAGTCAGTTCAACTTTTTTATATTACTCATCAAGAAAGAGAACAAAAAAGGGAAAAAAGCATACTATATTATTTAGGGAATTCATCCCTCTTAGAATGACATATATATTCCAAAACATTTCTATTTCTTTAACCATATTCAAACAAATGTTTCTTTTTTAAGTATTCTCTCTGGTAAGTCCCATCATTTATTTTCTTGGTTTCCACTTTAGTCTTTTTCCTTTGCCCAGTATCTTTCTTAATCAATGTATTTTGCTGAATCAAAAAGTTTCTCCATATGTTCGTAAATTTTGCTGTAGATATAAAAAGTAAATCAGGTGAAGTGTCTTTGTACAGGGCTTCTGCCTTTCCATGTTTGTTGAAAATCTTTTTCTTTCTCTCCGCTTCTCTTATCATTTCCTGTCTCTCCGATGTTCCTGACATCTCTACAGTCCATTTTATCCAATCTGTTTTCTTATCCTCAGATTTATTTTGTAGTCTTAAGGGATAAGTTGTTTTTTCCAATTCTTGTGAATTTTTTTCCACTAGGATTAAATCATGTTTCCTTGTTTTGTTAAGTTCCATCTTTAACTCTCTATTATCCATTCTATATCCATTTATCTGTTTTATCTGCTCCTTTTCTGTTGTTGTTTTCTGGGAATTTTTTTGTTGTAAAGTTAGAAATAGATTGTTTTATATTTTCAAAGTTATTTTGGATTTCTTTGTGGTTTAAAGTCATTGTTGTTTGAATTAGTTGCAGTATACTATATATCTCCTCCTGTGAAGTATTTATGTTTTCTTGATATGTTCTTTCTACATGTCTCTGATCCATGATGGCCAAGAATTTGAGTTTTTCTCTTCCTTTTTTTTCTCTGCAAATAGCTTTAGAGTCCCAATTAAATAGATATTTGTAATCCAAATAGTTCAAAAAAGATTTTTTTCTGAAATTTATAATTCTCTTTTTGTCTACAGCCCAGATTATTGTCTTTTTTTTGTCACAGCTGTTCTTTGTTGTTAAAAATTTGAAGGTCACAAACACAGATTAGCTTTTCCCAGGTTTTGCCAAGTCTTATATTAAAGTCATAGCTGTCATAGTCTTCATCCACCACTAGGTATCAGCAACTATTTGTTTTTCAATTTCCAAAATGAACAATTATCTTTAAAATGAGAGTCTTAACCATTCAAACAATTTTAGATTTATCCAGATTTAAGTTTTAAATTTCAGGTTTTATATTTATTTCACTTCCATATATTTTGATCCTCCATAAAAAGATTAATTTGCCACTTCTGTTAGTATAAGGGTGGGGCGGAAATCCCCCTCCTTCCTTTTCGGAGGTATTTTGCTTCTTGGGGATCTTTTCCAGGAAATTAAATGTAGAATAGAAAAGAGAAGATCGAATTTCTCACCCAGTTTCACAGTAGTGCTGGTTAGTGCTTTTGAACTTCGGTTGCTAGTAGCTTGGGCTGGTCGATGCAATACGGCCAGCCTTTCTCCTGTCAGGTTAGAAGGCTTTCCCCAAGTTGAACGGAACGGCTACCGCCGTTCCAGAATCGCTGGAGCACCCTTCTTTCTTCATTGCCTCTCTGGGGCGACTTAGACCCATTTAGGGTCCCCAGGCAGGGCAAAATTAGCTGTAGGGGTGCGGAGAATCCACAAGGCCGCGACTGATCGTTACCGCGCAAAATCGGAAGTCCTGCAATGACTTTTTAGTAATTGACCTCAGTGGCCTCTAAGTGAACAGGACCTGCTATTCTAAAAATTTAACATAGGGTCCATGTGATATTAGTCAAAGATGGTATGAATTTTGCTTTGAGGTTTGGACAATACAATTTTATTTTGTGCAGTTATGGTTCTTTTGTTTTTTCAAGGGTAAAGGTATTGGAAAAGTTTAAAAAACAGAACAAAAGATACATTGAGTTTGAATTTTGCCTTATTCAAAGAGTTTAAAGGAATTACTTATTGAACAGTGCAAATTCAGATTATAACCTCAGTAATATATATCCAAAGTGATTATATCCTCCTAATATATATGCTGTTGTGTTTTATATGCTAAATTTACAATAATATCTAGCATAAACCTATTTTTGTAAAATACTGTATGTACATGTCCCAAACTGTTTTATGAATATAAAATATACATGTCTATCAATTTCTTAATCCTTATATAGTTTAAATGATCTTTACTCAACTTTAATTTGTATCAGTTATCAGGATTTCCAGACACTGCAGCAAAACAATAGTATTACGTTAAAATACTGTTTGTAGGAAAATAGAGTACAAATGTGTTACTATATGTACAGTATATGAATGTTTTAAAAATCCTCTATTAACAATTTCATTAAATCCAATTATTTCAAAATCTATTATTCTGCATATTCAGTCCAATAGTGGTCCTTATGCATTTTTACTTGCATATATAACCACATACAAATTTTAATTTCCTTACATTTATAAGCCTTAAGGACAAACTATTCTATTCAAAGAAAATATGACTATTAATTATAAATTATTAAGTATTTAAAACTTCTAATTCATATACAAGGGCAATTCGGAAATAAACCTCTGTTTGGTTATCAGTGACAGACACTTGCAGATACAGAACTTTTATTATACACATTAGAAAACTACTACATTATATTACAAGGTTTGAAATTCCTTAGTAGTGGTCACTCAGTGCCAGATCTGGGCTGGGGGGGGGGTGATCAAAAACATCCCAACGGAACTGCTTCAAAAGTTTTTGGGTGTGGCTAGCGATGTGTGGGTGAGCATTATCGTGAACCACCACTACACCGGAAGTCAGCATGCCCTGATTCTTTTTATGGATGGCTCATCTGAGTTTTCGTAATGTTTCACAGTAGACTTCTGAATTGATGGTTGAACCAGACGCCATCAACTTCATTAACAGTACTCCTTTCGCATCTTCATATTTGGCAGGATTTTCTATGGCACCACTTCTGGTGTGGTGTTGGTTCACAATAATGCTTGCCCACACACTGCTAGACGCACTCATGAACTTTTGAAGCAGTTCTGTTGGGATATTTGTGATCACCCCCCTCATAGCCCAGATTGGCACCGAGTGACTACTACTAAGAATTTCAAACCTTGTAAGACATTATAACAAGTGCTCTTGAATATTGTGTGTGTGTGTACACACACACACACAGACACAGACACACACAGACACACAGACACACAGACACACACATGTATGTATATATATATATATATATATATATATATATATCCTTTATAACACTAAAAATGCGAATCCTGGGAATACACATATTAATAAAATTTACAAGAAAAAGCGAACACCAGAATAAAAATAAAAAAGGCTGTTTAATATAAACAAGCCTGTAAATAAAAGAGCACTTAGCTTTCGTCGGCCAAACACATATATATGATGTGTTTGAATATTAGTAGCTCGGGTTGGTAGCTGGGCTGTTGGTTTGATCTCCGGGCTTATGTTGCAAACATTTCGTCTCCATTCGGGGGGACATCTTCAGTGCAGTTTGAATTGTGTTCGGTTTGTTTGGAATGTTGCTTCTGGTATTTCAGTTGAAGTAGCTCTCTCGCTCTCAGTGGTTGGTAGGCGGGGTCGATGTCAATGTGTCTGTTCACTGATTGGTTGGTGGAGAATCAGGCCTTGAGGAATTCTCTTTCTCTCCTTGACTTTGCTTTGGTTATAATTGTGGTTACAGAACATTTCAGAGATGACAGCAAGACTACTAAGCCAACACAACCTCACAGTAGTCCACAAACCAGACCCTATAAAAACATAACGAGCCAACAGAAACAAATCAAAGATCAGGCATTATGTACCAAGTACAATGCAACAACTGTGAAAAGAACTATGTAGGCCAAACAGAAAAAAAGCTATCTACCAGACTGCACGAGCACTCCCTGGCTATTAAAAGACACGGCCCATTGTCCCTCATGTCTGTCCACTAGGACTAAAAAGGACACAAGTTCGATCTAACTGGGATCACAATTATAACCCAAGCAAAGTCAAGCAGAGAAAGAGAATTTCTTGAGGCCCGGTTCTCCACCAACCAATCAGTGAACAGACACATTGACATCGACCCTGCCTACCAACCACTGAGAGCGAGAGAGCTATTGCAACTGAAATACCGGAAGCAACATTCCAAACAAACTGAACACTATTCAAACCGAACTGAAGATGCGGTTTGCAACCTAATTACCAAGCCCCGTGATCAAACCAACAGCCTATATATATATCAATAGCACTTAGACTTATATACTGCTTCACAGTACTTTATAGCCCTCTCTAAGTGGTTTACAGAATCAGCATATCACCCCCAACAATCTGGATCCTCATTTTACTGACGTTTGGGAGGATGGAAGGCTGAGTCAACCTTGAGCCACTCAGGATTGAACTCCTGGCTGTGGGCCGAGTTAGCCGGCAATATTGCATTCTAACCACTGTGCTACCCCGACTCTTCTAGTCATGTATATCTGATCTTATTTTTGTCTAATTTAGTATTTATCACCTTATAATTTTCTCTGTGAGAAGTCCTTTAATTTTACTTCCAGAGAATTTCTAGACAAGGTGCAATGACTTGGTCAATATGAACACAATATTGGAAATGAGTTTTGTTACAAATTAGTGCTCAGACAAACATGAATTGATTACAGATAGCAAATTGCTACTTTTATAAATTATGAATTTTATGAATTGAAGCTTTCAAAGTTATATAGAACTTTTTTCAAATTGGTCTGAATTTTTCTAGAAGTACGATTTTACTTAAATGTTAGGGGGAAAAATAGAAATGTCATACTTCTACTTCCTATATTATTTACGTGAATTGCCTGTAAAACTATTATAGCTTTAATGTCTGGGTAAAGAAGTAATGAAAGGGTAGGACCTATAGCAAATATTAAATTTAATATAAATAATTTGTATACTTAGTAATTAATACTTACATGTGTATAATTTTCCTTCTAGCACAGTTAAAAAGCTTTATAATAAACTTGACTTAGGTTAAACACCTGATTTAGAGGAAAGTATACAGAAGCTAGTGAAGCTAGCTAAGTGAATAGAGAGTGAAAATAGCTATGAAGATGGGAAATTATGTGTGTAGGATTAAATGTGAATTCTGAATTCTGTACAATATTTACTAGCTGGCTATTTATAGGTGTTGGCAAACATTTATATCTTGAAATTGTTCTTCCAATTTTTAAATCATCGTTTTGAATAAAAAATATTTTTCAAATTTCTAATTTGAACTAAATGTTTAAATAAATATTATCTTACTATTTGTCTAAAGCAATATGATGTTGCATGAATCAGCTGTATAGTGCTTTGGATTTAATCTCATGTGGTAACACAAATCTAATTCCTTTGCAACAACTCAGAGAAGCTACATCTTTAAGGCAGGTCTATGATCTTGGGGGCAAATATGTCACTGTTTTAAGATGTATAGGCAGCAGTTACATGTACTGTTCTGTGCATGCTGAAGCATTTTTGGAAACTGCATAGTCTTAATTTTAATGTTATATTGAAATATTTATTTAAAATACTTTTCTGTTTCCAAAATAGGAGAATTCTTATCATATTCTTTTGTTTAATTTTAATGATATAATTATTGAGTGATTGAATAACTTTTTTATGTCTGTTTAGATCTTAATCAACTGATTACAATACTGATTATTAAAAGAAATACTAAACAAAACCTCAAAAAGTCATTTTTGTTGTTTAAATTTTGTTTTCAAAGTGATATTATAACACTATCTAATTATTTAAGTATGTTATCTCTTTGTGTTCCTTATAGTAAAAATGATGTTACAAATCCACTTAATTATATTGCTTTTACCCGATATAAGGATTGGGACAAATTCATAATAAACTAACTTTTTGACTTAATGCTGAAACGTCAACAGATGCTGTTGGTATTCAGCTTTTATCAGAGTCATATGGCTGAGTCAAATTTCAGTACTTTATTCCAATATTTTAATTTGGCCTTCCTCTACTTAATTCTATGGATATAATTAAATTAGACGTATGACAGAATTCCCATCTTCTTATGTTTTGGGGCTGCAGCTCTGATGTACTAGCCACAAAGAATATCAAGTTGGATAAGGAAAAATTGTATTACTATTTTTTCCCTTGAAATGCAAGTTATGAAAGTGAAGATAATGTGAACGTATTAATAGATTAACTGGTATTTTAGGTAACTAATTTTTCAATTATTAATTGAAATTATGAAGTGATTAACCAGAAATAGGTATTTAGCATTCCCATTAATTTGCCTACAGCAGAAATTCTTCTGGTCTCTGCTTTCTCTTCATATAGTCTTTTAATTTATCTCTTGCTAATTTGTGAAACAAAATCCTTACTGGAATATCACAAAGCAAAACAGGCAGAAAGTAAAGGAAAATACTAGAATATTTTTTTATGGGTTTTCTTGTGTGTAACATCATTAGAATTTGGAGTGGAGCAAAGCTGTTGTTCTCATGTCATATCTAATCTGTTTGCTTTTAGTCCTGGGGTAAATTGTAGAGAAAGGATTGTAGTGTATACCAATAACATTGGACAAGTAAATTTGTATTTATGCCTGTGGTAACATAAACATTTTTTTAAATATTAAATCTGCAAATAGGAGAAAAGGATATTAGAGCAGATTTATTACTGCACATACATTTTTCATCAGTATTATGCAACTGTATAGGATTCTAGCTTGTCTGAACTATTAAGAAAAAGAGCTGAACCACTGTCATAGCCTTTGGAAGAGCCTCCAAGCATTAACTAGCTGCTGTTCTGTGGAACATATTTAATTATGTTAAAATAAAGGTGATCCAGTTTTCTGCAAGACATTTAGCTGCAATAATAAATGGCAAACAGTGGCACTCACATAGAACGAATCAAGTTCTTAAATATTAGCTACTGTATCCTCTTTCATTCATCTTCCACATGGAAACAACAAATTGTTAAAGCTTCACCTCAGTTTTCCAGTCTGATGGCAGATCTGAATGGCAGTTAACTATTTAGAACTACAGTACTCTTGCTTTTGCTTTATGGTATCCAGTTCAGTCTTTATGAAATATAAACATATTGTGATTCTAGAATCATAATATATTTATTCTATATTGAATCATTCTCCATGCCCCTGAATTATCCTTAAGGCTTCCCTGAGTATTGAACTAAATTCTACGTCTATCATTATTTGCATGTGAATTTGCCATCTGAGATACTGGTTAAAATTAAACTTTTGGGAAAAAATCATTATTTCATCTTATCATATAGAGGAATTCAACACTTCCTTGAGGAAAGTCATAGTAAATTATTTTTCTCTGAATGGTCTATCCATAAAGCATTAATAGTAATTGGTTTGGAGCAGGCATTTTGGAGGCAAAGTAATGTATTCTAATGTTGATTTGTAAATTCTGAGACCTGCCTCCTAATTATATTTTAGGAATTATTTTTGCCTCAGCCCTTTTGCTGTTCCTGAGATTCAATGGCATACCATTTATGCTTGTAGAAGGTGATTTAATAATATGCTCTATTTAGATTGCCATTGCAGATCGCCACTGCAGATACTACAGTAGGCACTTTATTAATTGCTGATATGCTGTTGCATTGCCATTATCTTAGCATTGGCAATCAGTTCAGTTATATTTTCTTTTGGCCAAACATACGAGCTGGCCTGAATCTGACAGAATCTTATTAGCACTTTTTATTAGCAGATGCCACCTCTGAAATTTCTAAGAAGGTTGCTTAATTTTGTTCTGTTCCAATTGCAATTAGATGTCATTAGTTGTCATCTGGTGACATCAACTTATTGTCTATTATTATTCATTTGTATATTCTTATAAATATACTTTATTTGATTTGATTTTAACCAGTTTTATCTATCACATGCATTCATTTTCATAACCTGCTTTATTATCATCACAAACATATATTTTGTTTATTACTTCAATATTGTCTTTGACCATAAATGTATAAATAAATAAAAATTGCAGGAAGTGTTCTGCTATTTACACATAAATATAGATTCTAGTATCGGTGGCTTAATCGGAGAGATCAAGAGATCTGATTAAAGGAAAGGAAAGCTTTTTTTGGCATCTGATTTTTATGACGGCAGCAGTTAACCTTAGAAAACATCTTGTGCATTTTATTAATGCAGTATCCTATCCCCATACTTTGAATAATGATGAGGAAATCTAGATCTATCAAAGGAAGCACATTTCTGTCTTTATGATTTATTACTGTAATAATACTCCCTATGCCTTCCTCCAATTACCAGTTTGTGGCTAAATCTACTACAGTCTTCGACTTACAACAACAATTCAGCCCAAAACAAAACTGTTGTTAAATGAGTTTTACCCCATTTTACAACCTTTCTTGCCACAGTTGTTAAGCGAATCACTGCATATATTAAGTTAGTAATATGGTTGTTAAGTGAATCTGGCTTCTCCATTGCCTGGTCCAAACTCACCTAGCTGGTTTCCTACCTAAGGTAGGACTAGAACTCAAAGTCTTCTAGTTTCTAGCTGGTGCCTTAACACTTCACCAAACTAGCTCCATAGCTGATCTAATATGTTCTATATACATCTTACTAAGTAGAGATGTTGAAATAAATCCCCACATAAAAAGGATTCCAATGCTACCCCAGATTTCACTTCCATTTTCTGCTTCCTAGGACGGAGGGATTGAAATTCTATACTTAAGTCAATAATAAAGTTAACATATATATGACAAAAGTTAAAATATCAAAACTTAGTTTACTGATAGTAATTGTAATTTATACCTTAAAATCTTCACAGGGCATTATTCAACTTGCTATAAATTTGCTTAAAACAGTGTTAATTTCATATCATTCAGTTTTACCATAGACATTGAGAAATGACTTTTCCCATCAAATATATTGAAGGCACATACAAGTCTTCCACAAAAAAGCAGTTTTACATATTTTAAAATTTGGCCCAACCATACTAGTCTAAAGACAATAAACCTTGGATTCCACATTTTACAAAGGAGCTGCCATAAAATATATTAATATTTTCTAATATTAAATAGTTTAATATTAAATAGTTTCTAATTAATATTAGAAGCAATAACAGAACAAAATAGATGAACACACAAATTGCAATGAGGTATCTCAGTTCCCTCCTAAGAGGAAAATCAAGATGAATAAATTATAAAAATGATTAATAAAGTAAATAGAGAAGATTAAAAAAATCTATGTTCTCAATTTGTCAGTCATCAAGTATTGTGCAGAATAGCCCAATGCCCCTTACATTAAAAACTGATGAGGATGATGAGGGAGATGACGACAATGCTGAATATTCCATGAAGCAGTTGGGGGAAAGAAGAGTTCTGCTGCTAAACCTACTGAAATATATTGACAACCAACAAAGTCAAATGTAAAAGAGACAGAGAGAGGGAGAAAGGAAGGGAGGAGAAAAAAGGAAAAACACACAGTAGTGTTGCAAGTGAAAAAGCAAGCAGAGCTTCTATAGGATTTATGTTTTTTAATTGTTCTTTATAGCCAAGGCCATATAGATAAAAACAAGCTAGCTTAATTAGGAAATGGGAGATAAAGTGCCTGAAGACAACTAAGCAACAAATAAAATATATAACGTTTAATCCCCCTTCAAAAGGAATTCAGCTATAAGGAGCTAAGACATTTTTCTGCTTCCCCATGATATAAAATCAAAAGTGTCATTTGATTATGCCAGAACAAAGGAATACAGAATTCTACTAAAACACTTATGCAATAGTTCAATTTCCTGAGTGCAATATGAGAGAAACATAAGATATGCTATTTTTCCCATTTAGTCACAAAAATGAATTGGCCTTTTGCTATATTACATTTTGTACAGGTGATCTAAGAAATCTCACAGTAAATGGCTGAGCTTTAATAGAATATGAAAAGAAGATGTGGCGATCCTTAGCTTTGTCAAAACCAGTTCTTTAACATAGCTTCCTAGAAAGAAAGAAAAAAATCCCAGATTTTTTTTTGTTGCTTTTTCTTCATGTATATATTAGCTGAACAAAAGAGAGAACCCAAGAATATTATTTTATCCTGAATGGATCAGTTAATGTAAATTATAAAATATAATTTAATCTGCAATGTGAATTATAAATTTAGCAGACATTTTATGATCTTCCTATTCCTCACCTGCAGCCTTTGCATCTTTCTCATTTGCTTTCTAAACTATTTGTCAGAACCCATTCATTCCCTGTGTGTGTGTGTGTGTGTGTGTTCTCTTTCAATTCTTTCCATTTCTTTCTGTGGGTTCTGCCATTCTCTGAGGGGGAGGGGGAAGGCTCTGTGATATGTTTTCTGCTTTGTTACAATGTATCCTTTCTGCTGTTTCTACATACTTACTCTTTGAACTGTCTCTCCCTTGTTGTCAACCTGGGGTGAGAAAGGAATGTGCCTCCGGGCATCTGGCTTATCTCTCGCTGCGGAAGGGAAGGTGTGAAGACCCAACCACATCTTCACAAGCATGGGAACAGACCCCATTATCAGCTCCGTTCCCACAGCGGACTTAACACCTAGGAATTGGCTCATTTAAACTGGATGAACTATTGGGGTGGGGTTTGCTTGGGACAGTCTTAACCTATTGATCTGAGCGGGAAACCCTCAGATCCTGCCTTCTATGCCTGCTATTAGCTTCTCCTAATAAAAGTTCCTTTTGGAAGAAACTACTTCCACAAGTTCTGCTTTCTTGGGATGAGGTTTTGAAGTGGGCCCTGACATTAGGCAGGATCTGCAGTAATAGTCAAGCTGGAAGGAAGACCCTTGCCGAGGGGCTAAACAAACAATGTCTGATATTGGAACGGAAAGGAAAGGACCTGCCATGGGGGGGGGAGTTCTCCCACCAAGCAGAGCCCAGGCAATACAGTTCTCAATCCTCAAGCTTGTCGGACGAGGTGGTAGTCGCTGAACGCCGCCACAAACTCAGATGGTCGATGGGCGTCGGGAAGAAGGAGGACTGTGAGAAGAGATCCAGGAAGGTGATGCTCAGACATGGCAGTCACCAGCCGGGTTGGAAAGTCGAGATGGAAAGGTCGCTTCGCCTTAGTGAAGACGAGGACGACCGGCCGCCCCATTCCAGCCGATTCCTGGAGCAAGCCATCGACATGTTGAGAGTTGCCTGCTATCAGCTTCTCCTAATAAAAGTTCCTTTTGGGATGAAACAGTTCCAAGAGTCCTGCTTTCTTGGGATGTCCTTGTTTCTTGGGATCCAGGCAAACCACAATATCTCTCCTATAAATGAACAGGGCATTTTGTAGTTCTAATTTAAGTGATATTAAGTGTTTATAATAATATAAATACTGTGGGAGATATCAGAGAATTGCAATACCCATTCAGTTATAGCAGGGCTTTTCAACCGGTGGTACACGTACCACTAGTGGTACGCGAGCACATGGCTGGTGGTACGCGTAGGACGGGTTGAAAAAACATGTAAAAAAAAATGTAAAAAAAATATTTAAAATTTTTTTTTTGAAATTTTTTTTTTTTAAAAAAGTGTAAAAGTGGATGAGGTGAAGCAGCAGCAGCGCCGCAGAGGCCTGTGGCCAAGTCAGCTGGAACTGCACGTTGCCTGGGTCCTACTGAGAGCCCAGGATCAAAGCGCGCAGCTCCAGCTGATTGGCGGCGGCCTTGGGGGTGGCAGGCAGCCTCACGCAGTCTTCGGGTGGAGATTCCGCCGGAGCTGCGTGATGCATTGCCTGGGTCCCTCCCCCGCCCAGATGCCCTCACCTCCCCCAAGTGTTTTTTTACTCACCTGCTTTCAGCTGCACTCCCTTTCTCCTGTCCTTCTCGGCCTTCGCCATGTGTTTGTGAGACCCAAAAAAAGTTCCATGAGACTTTCTAACTTCTCGCGAGAAGTTAGAAAGTCTCATGGAACTTTTTTTTTTTACCCACAAGCACGTGGCAAAGGCAGAGAAGCAAACGGAGAAAGGGCGTGCAGCTGAAAGCAGGTGAGTAAAAAAATGCTTGGGGGAGGTGAGGGCATCTGGGCGGGGGCGCCAACCTTACACGGGCTTCGCGGTGGCGGCCGGGCCGGCCGGGGCTTGGCGGGGCTTGGTGGGGCTTGGCGGCGGCGGCGGCCGGGGGATTGGCGGGGAATTGTAGGAGGCGGGGCTTGGGGCGCAGGGGGGCGGCGGCTACCCGGGGATGGCGGGGATTGGCGGGGCTTGGAGGCGGCCGGGCTGGTGGGGGCTTGGCGGCCGCAGGGCTTGGGGGGCGCGGCCGGCAGGCGCATTGGTGGGGCTCTGAGCGGGAGCGGCGGCGGGCCTTGGGGGATTGGCGGTGGCCGGCTTGGCGGGCTTTGGCGGCTGGCGGCTGAGGGCTTGGTGGGAGGAGGCGATGCCGGGCTTTGGTGGGGTTGGCCGGGGTCGGCGGCCGGGGCTGGGGCTTGGCGGCTGGCCGGGGGATTGGCGGGGATTGGCGGCAGGCGGCCGGGGCTTGCGGGGTTTGGCGAGCGGCAGGATGGCGGGGGCGGCGGGCCGGGCTGGCGGGGCTTGGACGGCCGGACGGGGCTTGGCGGGGCCTTGGCGGACCGGCCGGGGCTTGGTGGGGGCGCGATGGCCGGGGGCTGGCGGGGCTTGGCAGGGGCGGCGGCTGGGGCTTGGCCGGCCGGGGCTTGGCAGGGCTTGGTGGGGCTTGGCGGCGGCCGGGGCTTGCCGGGGCTTGGCGGCCGGCGGGGGCGGCGGCCGGGGCTTGGCGGGGGCTTGGCAGGGCTTGGCGGCCGGCCGGGGGTTGGTGGGGCTTGGCAGCGGCCGCCGCGAAGCCGGTTCACCTCACCAGCTGCTCCGTTTGGTGAGAATGCACCGCTGCCTGCCAAAACCAGGCTGGGATCTGGACGGTGTATCGAAGGACAATGGAAGGGAGGGAGGGAAGGAAGGAGGGGAAGGAAAGGACCATGAGAGGGAGGGAAGGAAGGAAGGAAGGAAGGAAGGAAAGGACAATGAGGGAGGGAGGGAAGGAGGAAGGGACAAAGAAGGAAGGAGGGAAGGAATGAAGGAAAGGACAATGAGGGAGGGAGGGAAGGAAGGAAGGGACAAAGGGAAGGAAGGAAGGAGGGGAAGGACAGTGAGAGGGAGGGAGGGAAGGAAGGGACAAAAGGAAGGAAGGAAGGAAGGAAAGGACAATGAGAGGGAGGGAGGGAAGGAGGAAGGGACAAAGAAGGAAGGAAGGAAAGGACAATGGGAGGGAAGGAAGGAAGGGACAAAGAGGGAAGGAAGGAAGGAAAGGACAATGAAAGGGAGGGAAGGAAGGAAGGGACAAAGGGAAGGAAGGAAGGAGGGGAAGGACAGTGAGAGGAAGGGAAGGAAGGGACAAAGGGAAGGAAGGAAGGAGGGGAAGGACAATGAGAGGGAGGGAGGGACGGAAGGGACAATGGGAGAGAAGGGAGGGAAGGAAGCCAGGTACCCACCCCAGTCCCATCCCCCTCCACCAGAGACCCACGGATTCCCCCCACAGGCACCCTGCAACCTGGGTGATCAGCTGGCCATGCCCCCGGCCATTGATCACATGACCCTGGGACACTGTGAACGTCATAAGTATGAATCAGTTGCCAAGCATCCGAATGTAAATCACATGACCCTGGGGATGCTGCAACAGTCATAAGTGTGAAAAATGGTCATAATTTGCTTTTTCCAGTGCTGTTGTAACTTCAAACAGTCACTAAGCGAATTGTTGTAAGTCGAGGACTACCTGTACTTTCTCATTTTTCCTTTTTTTTTTTTTTGGTCAAGTTTTTGATACCTTGCTGGGCGAGTGGTGGTACTCGGATATTGCCTTTTCCGAAAAGTGGTACAATAAAAAGGTTGAAAAGCCCTGTACTACAGGCCACCCAACCAAACTGAAGAAATAGATGAACTTTTTGCTAGTCAGCTAACTAAGGTATGTAGGAAGCACATCACAATAGTAATGGGGAATTAACTACCCTGACATCAACTGCACTTAATGGAAAATCAAACAGATTCTTGACAAACCTAACAGACAACTTTATCTCCCAAAAAGTAGAAAAAGGAATTAGAGAGTCAGCCATACTGGACTTAATTCTTATTAATAGAGAAGGAATAATAGAAGGTGTTGAAGTTACAGGAACCTTGAGTGGACTAACCATGCTATATTGGAATTCAACAGCACAAGCAATAGAACAAAGTGAAACTGGAGTCTTGG